>VWZK01006463.1:497733-746806 GCA_013396935.1 Baryphthengus martii | reverse complement strand
CTCCCGAGTGCTCGGTACCGGGCCTGCCCTGCCGCCAGCGCCCCTCGGGAGGCCTGTGCAGGAAAGCCTGGCTATCCTGAACAGGGTGGAATTCTTCACTGTCATCCCTTGAAACGCGTCTGCTGCCCGGAAGATAAAGCTAGCAGGCGCTTGGGGAGCAGGCTGGACAAGCGAAAAAAAAAAACTTTTCGCAACCCTGCGTGAGTCAGATCTGTGTTTTTCCCTCCCTTGAGATCTCAGCATACGAAGATTAGGGAAAAACTGGGAGAGAGCTTTGTCCAAAGTTAACACATGAAATCCAGGCCGCCTGTGGAGCTATGTAGTGATGAGTTTTCATTTGGTCCTATTTTGACTCTGGAGATGCAATGTTACCAGAAAATGACAGGAAAATTGTCAAAATAATAGATTTCTGCTGTGTGGAACTACTTCAGACTTGAAAGTGATTGCTCTAAGTTTGAGACCCTTTCTGGAGAATTTCCTCTGTGCAGTGTAATTAATTTTGCTTATTAAATTGAGTTTGTGCTTAAGATGTATAGATATATATTTATTTTTTTTTGTTATGCTAATGACAGACAGGCTGCTGCATTATTCCTGTCTTGTTTTGTGGTAGGAAGATTTCTTTCGCAAATCACTCATGAGTTAGTAATGAGTTGTCACAAAAGAAAAAGCTCAAATACTCAGTTCTGATGATTTATAAAAATACTCATTTGCTAATTTTGGAGAAATAGAAAAAGTAAATTTTTTTTCAATGTGAATGTAGGCAGTGGATAGGTATTAAGTCTCTTGTATTAACTTTAATTTATTCATTCTTAACCTACTCTATTTTTTTTCTTTTCAACAAGTTCTAGTACATCACAGTTTGTTGGAGAGAATGAAAAATAAATAAATTAAATTACTAAAAAAAAATTTAAAAGCCCTTTGCAAAAGAGCCCTTTATGCTTTTGAGCCTTGGTCTTTTTATTGTCTAGAGGAAAATTAATTCCATAATTGCAAAGTATGCTTCTCGGTATGTATTTGCCTCTGTAGCGGTATATAGAAAGAGACATTTCTAATGAGCAAACTATAACTGCTGCTCTCACTCACAGGATCTCTGAGAGCAGACCCCATGAGAATCCTAAGAGATACAGAGTTATGGAAAACCTAAACAAGAGCCTCATGTCGCAGGCTTTCGTGCCCAGGCATGAACTCTGGACCAAAGTAAAGAAGTCGAGGAGGGAGTTTAGCAGCTGAGAACCTGCTTCTGCGCTGCACTCCCAGTGATAGGAAATCACCATCTGGCCCCTTTAGCTGTCTGCTTAAACTAAAGTGACATAGGAAAGTACATTCTCAGACGTGTGTCTTAAATCCATCACAGGCAACTGCGTATCCGTGGCTATTAGTAAGACCTGTGGTAAGGTATTACGTGCCATGGAAGTGTACTAGGTCTAACTGCATCTGCAACTCTAGTACAGAGACTTTCTGGTGAAATGCTTAATGGTCCTCAGGACCTTCATGGTTGACTCACTTGCTGCGATACCATGACATGTGCACGTAGAAGGTCGTTTGATTGTTACGATTGCTTCTGGCCTTAGAAATCTTGTCGTTTTTAAGCGATTAAGCAGAATATCTGTAGGTTGACATGAGACCTGGGAGGCCTAAGTCTGGATACTTGTCAACATCAACTAGAGGCTATGGAGGCAACGTGGCACATCTAGTTGAGATGCTAGTGACTTGTAATACCATTATTTTGCTGCTGGGATGGACCAGGAGCCTTAGTCAACGCTCAGGTTTTATGACTTTTCTTACTTTAGGTTAAGGATGGCTCTGAATATAAATTACTACTAAAGCTCTCTACAAGTCATCAACGGAGAACTAATTTGAATTGAGTTTGACACCTTCATTTAATTTTGCTGACGTTTTACATGCATCACGTTCTTGGCAGCTGATCTGCTTACTGCTCAAAGGAAGCTGGCTGAGGTTATGCAACAGCTCCGTTCTGGAAAAGCTGCTGTCTGCTGACGATGAGACAAGTGAGGCAGATCTCAGACGGGCTGGAAGCCCAGCCTGTTTGCTGGGTGAAATTCTGCCCCAGAAGGTGTTGTAGTCATGATAATGTTAGGTAGACAGTTGGACTTGATGATCTTGGAGGTCTTTTTCAACCTTGGTGATTCTGTGTGGAGCCCAGCATGCGGATGAGAAGCAGAAGAGACCGAGGGAGAGAGACAGTGCTGCTGTGCTGAAGGAGTGTGCTGGGGCCCGCTTTGGCACTGGAGCCAGTAAGGGCTATGAGCTGTGTATATAGACTGAGATGGGAGAAGGGAGATGTAGCACCAGATGGGCAGCTGTGGGAGCTGCGGTGGGTGTGAAGGGACACCGGGAGCCGATTTCGTCTGAGGAAATGATGTGTATTTAGATTGGAGAGGCCCCTTTCATGGGGGCCACTGGCAGTGATTTGCATACTCTTGGTCATTACTCTTCTGTAATATGGAAACAGGAAAGTTCAGAATTAACATATCAATCTTAAGCTGTTACACAAAGTGAGGAATGTATATAACATAAAAGTATATTAGTTAATGCTAATCTTTCCCATAAGATCAATACCCAGTATTGTAATGCGTTTAATAAGCTAACTCTTTGTTCAGTGAAATACACAACCAAGTCTCCCCTGATAGTGAAATACAAACCTGAGCTGGTAAACGTGTTGAGAGTTAATCAGAACGAAACTATGACACTACATTTCCTTTCCTGCCTGTAGCAGCTGAAAGAAGCTTTGCTGATTGTCAGATAAGATTAATTATTGCAGCCATACACACATACAGCGTAATATGCTCCAAGATGATTTTATGTCTATATGCCCAGGTGATTTACTACGACTGTCAGGAATGAGTTAACAAATTGACTAATAAATTTGAGTACAAATGCCTGTTCTTGAACATTTTTGTTACACAATTTTGTTACAGGACTGAAAAACCCTGTCTAATTATGTATGATTTTGCATGAATGTTACATAGGTGTATATATATATATATATATACACACACATGTTTCTATTTAATGTGAACATTAAGAATTAAACATTCCTATTAGTTTCTATTCATTTGTTTCCAGACTTGAAAATACAGTATGTCATGCAAGGTAGAGGTGAAGGTGCCAATTCTTTGTGGTGTAAAGCAAATACCTCTGGCAGAGGAGGTGGGTAAAAAGGAATCCTATCAATGTATCCAACAGTACTTTCCATCACAGAACAGGAAATAGTTTTGAAGACATAGGTACCTTTAAACCTGTCTTGCAATGCAAAAAATGACAGGTCAAAGACCTAGTAGTTCTTTTTTCTCTTCTCTTCCCAGCTGCCTTTTCCTATGAGCTCATTTATGCTGGAAAATTATACTTCTGTGTCTTTTTTTGGCTGATATTGGAAAGTTCAGCTCAAAAGCTATGACTGAGGAAGAGAGAGATCTCCACACAGATCAGATGATGAGCTTTTATTTCCATTAAAAGCCAGACCAAGCTACCCAGGAAGCCATCAGGTAATCTGTGGACACCAGCGCTCTCACCAGTGAAGGCAGTGGCATGCCTAGTGTTCATTGTTCGATTGTTTCACAAGCTGCTGCTGGCTTAGGTGTCATCTCCTCCCTTGTCCATCTCCTCCTTGGGACAGCTTGGAAGTTCCTTCTCACCCTTCAGTGACCCCGGGCTGCGTTGGGATAGACACCGGCATGGGCAGTAGCTGTGACCGTTTGACATTCAAGAACAGCCAGAAGAGGTTGCACTGGCAGTGATCCTATGGACATTTCACATCAGTAGCTGGGGCTAAAGTAGAGAAGCAGGACTGAGAGTGGGACCTGGACCCAGCAAGGCCCTTCTCTCACCATGCTGTGGGCTCACGTGCTTTTGAAGTTTACATTCACTGTCATGCAGAGCCCCAGCTCTTACAGTAAGGACAGAGGGCCACAAGTAGCCCACAGGTGGGTGGCTCAGGTAAATGACGGGCAAGATATGCATGTTGGAAACTATTCCAGTAGAAGGCATTGAATGAGCCTCCCATTTTCCAAGTGCTCTAGTTGCTTAACTGCTCTGTCATCATCATTGCTTTGTCCCTTGGCTCTGTCTTATCTATAAAAAGAGTAGGCGATTTCCCTGGATCCAAATCAAGGAAGGTGCTGCTAATACTTAACCTGAGGCTACAAACTGGTAGAAGAGCTTCAGATCTTCGGTATTTCCCATTGCCTAATTCAGGCACAGCCCTGCTTAGGGTTGAAGATTCAGTGGGCAGCCAACTGTTTGCCTCATGGGTAGTGCTTCAGCAGGTTTGAGAAATCCCTTCTGGGAGCTGAGCAGCAGGTATGGCCAGGCCTCTGTCCCCTTCTGGGTCTGATCTCAAGTAACCTGCCAAAGGTCACGGGAGGAAGCAGGTAGCTCACTAAATCACATGTCTTTTTAATCAGCTTTGCACCTGAAAATCACTCCAGCTGCTGCTTTTACTAAAAGCTGAATCCTTCACAAAGGCAGCGTTAAACCTCAAGCGATTATTGGACACTGAAATTAAATTGCTCTTTGCGTATTGAAATTAATGGTCAGCTCTGGGTAAGGTTATAACTTCATTACCCTTCTCTGGATGGGGTATCATTTGCTTAATGTCCCATACCATAAACCTTCTCTAGTAGGGCTCCAGGTAAATAATTTTTCAGTAAAAAGAAGTGAAAAAAGAATAAATCTGTTTAGTACAAAACTGTTTTAAAATTATTAAAACAATTACTAACGTATTACATGGTGACACCAGAAGGCCACCGTGACAGTTGGTTGAAGCCCTGTCTTCCTGCACACTGTGTAGTATCTTTACCTGGGACAACCCTCAATCTAAAAGATAAGGGGCTATGGATATCTTTCAGCTGGTTTCCCTATCACAAACTCTCCTTCTGTCTTGTCAGGTTACCTTTAGTGAGAAGTGCTTAATTATTTCTGCTTAGCTGGTTTAAAGACACCCTAGGATGAATCAGGACCTCATGGCATAGGATGCTATTCCAATGTGAGACCACACATCTCCCACGCAGCTGCAGTCTCCATTGATTGAAGTTAAATTCTTGAGTTCTCTGTTTCTTCTGTGGAATATCAAGAAAATACTGATAAACAACCACTTCTGCCAAAAAATTTCACGTAAAAAGGTTTATTGTTCCATAAAACTGTCAGTAGTTTAACTCAGAGGGATGCACTCCATGCTGTAAATATTCAAAACGGCTCTCTGGTGATCATTTGCTACTATTTCCTTGTGCAGAGTGGTTCAGCAGTGCTGGTTTCCTCCACGGACCTGCCACCTGAAAGTTTGACTTTTTGAATTGGCAGTGAAATAGAATGCCAAGTATCTTCTTACAGATAAATGATTTTCCTCCCAATTTCAGTCCAAAACCAGGACAACTAGCCTCCCTCAATCATTTAAAAATTTCTCTTGAGACCAAACATGGAAAATACAAATTGGAAAAGCAGGCTCTTATCTGGAAATTATGATCGTAAATGGTATAACAGAAGTCCCAATATGACCCAAAACTACCCAGAGAATTCTGTAAGAACCTTTACAGTCAGTGATGCGGTCTATCCATAGAAGGTCCTCTGATGAGGAAATAAAATCAACAGATGGATAGGCACAAGAGAGAAAAAGCAAGTCCCGTACCACAGTAGTCCCGGCAAAGGCTGCCATACACACTCCTGACTCATTTCATTACTTTGCCCCATACACTTTGATTTTATGCGATTGTCCCTGGATTACAAAGCCAGAGGAACCATTAGATCATCTGGTGTGACCTCTCGTGTGTTGCAGGCCATTAAATTGCATTGTATTGATCCTAAGGGCTTCTGCTTGGCTAAAGTTTGCGTGCCAGAGAAGCATGTGGTATTGATCTGAAGACTACAAAAGACTGTGAATTCATCATTTTCACTACTATGTGTTTAAATATTATCCCATTTTCCCTGTTAATTTTTTTTTTCCTTGTTTCTGATTGGATTTTGTCTGGCTTCAGTTTCAAGCCATGGATTTCTCTTAACACTTTTCCACCCTAAACTGCAGAGCCTTTCAAGTACTGCTCTTTCCCATGGCAGTATTGGAACCACAAGCCAGTCACCTCATGCTCATTTTAACAGACTCAGAATAAGAGCCTCCATTTCTCACTAAAAGCCATTTTCTGATGCTGTCAAATGAATTCTGTTTTCTTTTAACAGCTTCTCCAGTCTTCTTACATGTGTTTTTAAAATACAGATACTCAAGCTTTATATTTTGTTACCTTACAATCTAACTAATGCTTTATAGAGGTGCAAAATCATTGCTTGCTGCTGATCTGCACTCACTTAGAAAAGTGTGTGCAGAAAAATTCTCCTTCAGTAGAAGCAAATTTGAAGCTTCATATGTACTCAATTGTATTCTATTTTTCACAAAGCAGATTATCAAAGTATACCTACCAATCAAAGTATGTGTTTTGGCTTTTTCAACTGGCCATCCTTCCCTGAAGCTCTGGTTTTGATAAATTCATTTCAATTAAGATGGAAAAATCTATTGCTGAAGTTACCAGACTCCTGTGCTCTTTGGTTCTGATGCAGAGATTGCACTGGTCCTCCTTACCCCTGCGTTGCAGTGAGAGTTCAGTAATAAATGGTTGTCTGCTATAGGGTTTAGATCCTTAGAGATCACTGTCATGTAGCCCCATAGCTATTCAAAGGGACCTCCGTTCTCTCTTCCTACATGGATAACTTGAGTGCGTGCAGACAATTTTTTGTTTGCAAAGGGCTCTTCTCATCAAGTAGTCTGTATCTCACACAGGACAACCTTTCTCATCTGCAAACTTTATCAGTTTTTGATTTTTGTCCTTGTTTAAGGTTTGCACCTGCTGAGAAGCCAGGCAGGCACAGCTGTCTGTTTGCAGTATGTCTTCAAAGCTGGCTGCTTTGGCAAGTTACCGCGTGTCAGCAAAACTGCCATTGGACTCACTGCCCATCAACCTAGGCTAGAAAGGAGAGCCGTTCCCACTGGTCCCTCACATTAGGTACGCACTAGACTTAAACAAAACTGGCCTATCTGGTGTCAGCTCCTACAGGCAGGGTTGCCAAAATATGTTAACGAAATATCACTTTTTAATTAGCAAAAATGGGGAAAATCTCTACTTCCAGCAGAACTGAAGAAATTCTTACATATTGATAAGGAATTGATCAGATACAAACTTGAAGTTAAAGAATATCTTAGGCAGACTTCAGCCTCTAAGAGTAGAAAGTTGCTGCCGAAAAAGCCTCTGCAAACCCCAGAAGTCAGCTTTTCAGGGGAAGCAGACCCGGGTTTTTCATCTGCGCGGTTCATGCCACCTGGGAAGATGCTAGGCTAGAGCTAGGGCTGAAACTGGGCCACCTACCGCACCACCATCAGCTGTAGCTATTGTCAATAGCTCGCTCTAAATGGATAGAAACATATTTGCATGGCCAGTATAGCACAACACATTTGCTTTATGCGGTGGGAGCAGAGATAAAGACTGATTTAGGCATGTAGGGATCTCCATGCCAGCTTTTAGGTCCTTGATCTTCTGAGTGGAATATGGAGCCCAGTGCTAGTCACATTCACCATTTGCAGAGGTAGATGCCACACCAAAACCTAAAACCCACTTGCTTAGTGAGAAATTTTTTTCACTCAGACAACAGGAGATAATAAGGACTAGGCTGAACCCCTGAGCCTAGGTTTCTGAAAGTGTCTATGCTGCGTGATAGAGCCTGGTACAGCAGTCTCCAGAGCAACTGAACTTCGGGGTGAAGTCCTGGACTCAAAAGTGTACATTGCACAGGTGGTCTGGTGACTACATGTCACATTATCTGGAGGTTTTGGTTTCAGAAGTGTGTTGCCTGGATGTTCAACCCAAGCTGCTGCCATCTGACTCTGCACCCAGGCTAATCTCTTTTTTTTGGAGAGCAAAAGATCTTGTCACTATGGTCACGTTTTCAGGCTCCTTCTTTCCGTCATGAGTGAAGCAGTAGTCAGAGCTACTGTTGCTTGTGTAACTTTTCTTTCTTCCTTCTCCCAACTCTTCCTTTTTGCCTCAAGGCCACTAGCCAGTTGGCTTGGAGCTGCCCAAGATCTATCATCTTATACATAGTGACATCTCTACTGCTTTCCAATATTTTATTTCTTGGAGTTCTGAGCAAAGCCAGCACCATAGTTTCACAGGGGACTAATTTCAATCTGGCAGAGCAGCAGTGTTTATTAGCTGGAGTGCTTCCACCCAAAAACATTGCTTCCAGGCTGTAGCAGGGAGCAATACAGGTGCACTCATGCAGAGCTGTCCCTGGGGTAATAAACTAGCACTAAGACGGCTCTGTACAGAGCCATAGGATACGTCTCCACCTGTGGTGAGGTTAGTCTGGGTGATAAATTGCCAATAAGTACCAGAGAAGACCCAACTACATATTTGAAGTCCCGTACAACTGCATTTAAAAAAAATAATGACACTAAAAGCAACACTTCAGCATTGCCTTTGATAGACTGTAGGGGCTTATTTGACCTGCAAAAGAATGAAGACATTTAGCACCTTCCAGCAGCAGACTCTGAATCTCTTGGTATTTATAAGGATTTAGTATTATACTTACAATGCACTTCAAGGAAAATAGAAGCCAGCTGATACTTATGGTTGGCACATGAGGTCTGTGATTTAATGAAATTTCCTCCCTGATATGAAAGGAGGCTCTTGGAAGTGGAATAAACTGAAATACCTACGTGTAATGATCCTGTCAGGGCTAGAGAACAGGATAACATTGTTATCCTCTAAGTTTTGTGGGATATATTGTATTACAAAATGTGTCTTAAAGATTTCTCCAAATATGTTTCCATTTTTCTGGTGTTCGTAAGCCAAGGGTAATATTTTCCTCTTTCCCTGATGCATGAATGTGGATGATTTGGCAGGGGTCAACCAATGCCACAAAAATAGCACTGGAACCCTAGCCTATTAGGGTTTAAAATGCCAATACAGAATGGAGCTGTGAGTCCTTTTAAAATAACAAACGAGTACCATTTGATGATCAAGACGTGCCCTATGAGCTTTGCAAATCAACTGGGCAACTGCTAGGAATTTGGAGCATTTTAAGACCTGACTTACTGCAACAGCTCGTCAGTCACAGTGCAAGGGATTGAGTATGAATCTAGTTTACGAGCCCAGAAAGGCTGCTGACCCTCCAGATAGTTGCCCTTTGTGTTTCCCTTTTTGCATTTCTTGCTTCAGTACACTATAGGGAAAGTCAAGGGAAAATATCCTCTCTTGTCAATCAGTCAAATTTCCAAGTGAGCTTTTTAATTTTTTTTTAACTTAACAACCAGATGCTTAAGCCTGATATAGTTCATATAAAACAAATGGGGAATAAAGCTTTCTGTGAGAGCCTGTGGAGTGTATTCTGAGCAGTGCTTTACTAGAAAGATTCTCAAAATCACTGATTTATAGTCTTTTAGAAAAATACAAACATTTCTCTTGAAAGCAGAGACAGCACTACCTTGTCTGAAATGTAAGTCTGGCATACGACTCGGTGGGGGAGGTGATAGCAAGAAATCAGAGGAAGGACAGAGAAGGAAGTCACTTAATATTAGGTCTGGTCAGGCCTATATTTGCCACACGTACCTCATGTAAACACACTCAATATCCCTTTTATTGAGGATTCCCACGTACAGACGCTCTGTTGGTTACAGGAAGGGCACCAGATGGAGGGAGGTAACCTTGAGCAAAACTGTACAACATCCATGTTGCCCAGTAATTATAGTTACCGCTGGTGAGTATAGGGGAACATAAGAATGACCATGTTAGGTTAAGTCAGAAGTCTGCCCTGAGTAGCCCTATGTCCCACAACAAGCAAGAGCAAACACTTAAGGAAAGTGCATAAAATCAGAATATGCAGAAAATTATCCTTTCTCTGATCATTCTTCTCAGGCCCAGCACTTTAGGGAACTTTCTGAGGAAACATTTGCATCTAGACTGTCATGTCAAGCAGCTGCCTCTGAACTTAGCCTGCACGAAGTTCCTTGAATTCACCTGCACTTTTGGCCACCTCAGTGTTCTGGAGTGACAAGTTCCACTATGTAATTACCCAGTGTGGAAAGCACTTGGCTTTGAAATATGCTGCCTGACTGAGTACAAATGTTTTCTGAACATTAAGCTGTATGTTAAAACAGTAAAAATGAACAAACGAAAGGTCTGCTGTGGTATCCCATTCTAGGGCTGATCTCCAAGTGTGTTAATATTACTAGTTGATTTGCAGATGTGAATCACATATTTATGTGGCAGTGCTGCTCTTATTCCCCAGAGCCCTCTGGAGCGTATGAACGAGCTTCCATGTTTGAGCTGCAGTGTGTGCAATCAGAGGCTTCAGGTTCCCTTGGGAATTCAGTTATGGCATGAAATTAATCTCTTTCAACTACTCTGGTTGAGCAGGTGAAAAGCGAAAATAATTATCAAAGCTCTGTGGCCTCTAGTAATTGTGTGAAACCTCTGAATATGCCTGCACTGCAGCTTGCTAACATAGTTTGCAATTGTCTGAAACGACACAGTGCTTAAAATAGATAACAGCACTGCTTGCCTCCTGGATGGCTGGAAAGCTGCAAAAACCAGGTAGTCAATCACACGCCTTTAAAAAGCCACTCAGTTTCTGTGCAAGCATTGAATGAATTGCTTATTCAACATATCCAGTGTCCTCCTGACATGTCCTGGGTAGCTGGGAAGGCATGTAATTAGGCTCAGTGAAGTGACTGACTTTTTAGATGGAATAAGAAGAACTGATTTTACTGGTACTGCCTACACTATCAAAAAATGCAGTATCTAACCTAGAGAATTGACATCAAACCTTAAATGGAAGCTGCTGCTGCTTTTTATTGGCTGAATACCAAGGATAGCTAAATATAAGCTCAGGGCCTACTTTCATTGCTTGGTGAAAATTGTTAATAATCTGGTGTCTTTACTTAACCCTTCTCACTCACTAAGGAATTAGAATAATTTCCAGAAAAGTCAGTGACTACTTTTGCTTTTTTTTTTTGTGAGTCCTTTTTTTTCTTTTCTTTTTTTTTTTTTCTTTTTCAAGTGTTCAGTACAAATGAGAAACTTAAATCTGCTCAGGAGGGTTGTTAAGGAACCACCTGTTCTGGCTCAACAAATATGTAAGAAAGTAGTAATGGAAAAATGTTAGCAGATGTATTCTGGCCTTGTTTACAATGGGCTTTGTTCCAGATTCGGCTTGATGGTCTTTTCATTGCTGCATCAACAAAAATTAATAATTACTAGGGCCGGTAAAGTACCTGGGTGTCTAAAGTTTGTGAAACTCATCTGAATGGACTGTAAAGTCCACAGTTAGAGGCTCACACTCCTGCCTGGGAGATTGGATTATCTTCGAGTAACGATTAGACCAACCTGATGCTGAGACCTGACCTCCTTGTCTTTCAGGAAGATGTGTTTAACAGCCGCTAGAACAGCTTGGTATCCAAAATCCAGGAGGAGTTTTCAGTCTTGTATTTCTAACCAAGTTAGGGCCACGAAAGGATGCTTGAAGCACTGGCTGCAGGCCCAGAGGAGAGGCAGGATTTTGGATCATCCTGTGGTCAGCTGGATTAGGCTTGTCCAAGTCTCAGCACACCGTGAGCTGAATACCTAATTCTGCCCTTTCTGCAGCAGGACCTTGGCTTTAAGAATTCCACACATAGCATAGCAATGTCCAAATTCAACCTGAAATTGAGATCCAGCTGAGGTTCAGGTCTAGATGCTGTGCATTCCCAATTATGTTGCTTCTGTGTGCTTTGAAGGAGTCACACAGAAAGGTATCTAGCAAATTTAGGTTCCTAGGGCACTGGAAGGAAATGCTGAATGATTTGGAGAAGGAACTTGCACCCCACTGCCACCTCTAGTGGGCATCTTGGTTGCATTTAGTCCAAGAACAGCAGGTCTTCTCAAGCATTCAACTCCTACGAATTCATGGCTTTTTTGTACAAATCACAGAACAAATGAGTCTGCTGCTACTGGCTGGTGACTGGTGACACTGATGATTCAGGGCC
Source organism: Baryphthengus martii (assembly GCA_013396935.1). Lineage (NCBI taxonomy): Eukaryota > Metazoa > Chordata > Aves > Coraciiformes > Momotidae > Baryphthengus > Baryphthengus martii. The sequence continues at coordinate 734,784 of VWZK01006463.1, read as the reverse complement.
AGAATCTTGTTATCATCGCCAGAGATTAGCACAATATACGTACAGGCATGAAATGCCCTTGCTTTACTCGAGATTTGATGACTCCTCTAGCTAAAGATGAGGAAACCCCTCTTTTCCTGCAAAGAGACTTATGTTATCGGTCTTGCAAACATATAGATGGATTGGTTAAAGCTTCTGCGTTCCCCTGGAAATTGGAAAGCTGCTAAGGACAAATTATTCAGCAAGTACACGTGCACGTGCAGTGAACGCAGACACATCGATCATAGGTGTGCCTAATTGAAGCTCTCAGGGTTTTGCCTTTCTCATGCTGTCTATGTAGACGTAGTGTGTTATGGAGTAAAATTTGACTCGTGAGGATGCTGATATTTAGAATGACTGCCTGTCAGTCAGTATTGATTCTGGAAATCAACTGTTGCTGGAACGAATTTGACAGAATAAAAGGTCTAAGTGTATACCTGTCACTACTCATTTGTCCTTCCTGGCCATTTTTATAGGTGTAAGACTGGCATCTGAAATGAAAAAGTATGTTAGTAGTTGAGAGGTGAAAACAACGGTTGATGTATAGGATGTGGTAAATAAAAAAAAATAAAAATGCAATGGGCAGCCTTCTGTTTGCCAAGTAATTTCAATGAAAGTACGTTGATATACCATCTGTTCACTGAACGAGGTAACTCAAACTGAAGTGCGAAAGGCCCTATTAAATCAGAGGGAAGGACAGAAGGACACGCTTCAGCTGCTGCATTTAAGTACTTTTAAGACTCCTGAAACAGCTTGCCACTCTTCTATTCCTACAGAAAGATCCAGGACTTGCACTGTTTATGTCATGTAAGCAGAGGATAAATTCAGCATGCTGTGCACAAGAACTGTGAGGACTGGAGTGTGCACGTATACCTGGCTGGTTTATCTTGCTAGTGGTCTGTGGTTTACGCTGTCACTAGATTTGAGTTTATAGATGGGATTGTTTTTTTTTATCCCTTACTACTGCATGGGGTCTTGTTCTCCTGCTGATTTTTCCAGACACTACCCGCTTCAAGAATTATTTCCCCCTTTGGGGCTTCCAATGTTCTGTACTCTAGTTGTAGCATGCCCACAACACACTTTTTTTCAGATTTTTAGTAACGGAAAAATTTACCTTTTGGGAAGGGGATGAGATACTTCATTTCAGAGTCTAGACTCTTGGCTTTTGTTCTGTGAGGCTCTGAAAGGCACAAGGGATTTGATACATTGCACAGAACAAGTGTTTGATAACTTTTCATGTCATTCATGTCTATTTGCCCTATGTGTTATTACTGAGAACAATAATATTGACACACCTCTTTTAAGTAAGGACATTCCATTTTCTTATGAAAGTAGAATATGTGTTTCCGCAGAGTACTTAGAGACGTTCTTAGAAAGGAGTGTCTTGTATTATTATGTTTTGCAGGAAACTACCTTTTATGAGCAACTGGAATTCTCTGTTCAATATGTTGTTTGATATAACTAGTTTTGGGCCCAGATTCAGACATCTGATTTTGATCAACTGGATGTCAGTAGCATAATTAAGTAAAAGGATATGACTAACTTGATTCAACCTGGACTTTTGTCTTCAAATATACTTGCTATTTCTTGTCAGCTTGGCAAGGAATTGGCAGGAAAAGAAAGTGGAAACGGAAAGCAAGGTAGTTTATTTATTAAGCATTTGGTGTGACTGTGCTCAAGGTGTAGTAATTGTCCTTGCTGCTCATTCCCATTCCTCTGCCCCTTACCTTTCTGGAGGTCACTGCCAGCTGAGCTGTTTGCCTGACTGCTGTTTAAATCTCTGGAATGATTTGGCTTAACAAAACACACACACTCTCAAATCCAAGTGATAGTAATTTCATACTTTCTTCAGCAGACGTGCTGGTTTAGGAGTTCCTGCCCCTAAGTACAAAAGGATTACTTCTGACCCAGAGCTGTTGCCTGGCTCAGCTCCAAGCACAACTCCACAAGCACTCGGTGCTGTGAAAAGGGTCTAAGTATCTGGAGGTGGGAAGAAGAGGGAAGCAGGAGCTTCTTAGGACAGGATTGTCTCTTACAGAAGACTACAGACAGCCAGAGGACAGGGCTGGCATCCCATGGGTATTGTTTCCACCTGCCAATGGGCTGATGATCTCTCCATAGCCCTCCCTATCTTTCCCATCTCCATTCTGTTATGTATGCCAGACTATAAAATATACCAGGCTTTAAAAAATGTCTGATTGTGGTATGTTTTTAATTTGGATCCATTTTTAATCTAGATCATTTTACTGATACAGTTTAAAGCATAACATGCTAAACAGCTGCCTCAGCACAACATTGGAGAAGAGTGAAGGAAATCGTTTCTGGAGTCCAGGAAGAAGGTACAGGGAGAGGAAAAGCCTTCTAAATTGGCTTTGATGCAAAAGAAAAAAATGATAGTGCTCAAATTATCTTCTAGAGAAAGAGAGTTAGGGTTTTGTTTCGACAAGACCTGGCCTAGAGAGCCTTCTCCCTTCAACTGGCACAGCTGAGTGAGCTGCAGACTCCTGTGGGGCATGACAGTGAGGGACCGGTTGGGTCTGGAAGATATAACTTGCCTAACCACTTCAGAGACACAACAACCATATACAAGCCCAACTTTTCTCCATAGCAGACTATATATATATACATATATATATAATGTGTCTTCAGTAATCTGTTGTAGCTGATATTGGTATATGCAAAACTTTTATAAACCTGAAGGAGATTTGGCTTTTTCATGCAGCTTCTTGTACTGCTCAGACAAGCACAGAGCTGCCTGAAAGGATCTTCTGGTATTGCTGTGTTCAGAGGGGAGTTCTGAGGTACAAAAAGGTGGTAAGGCTGTGCTGTAACACGGCATCCTTTCCTGCGTGATGGGCCAGAGACAAGGCTGAATGTATAGGAAGAAGAGGCAGAGCACTGATATTGCAAACCTTTTAAAGGCAATTTCTATCAAGAAAAAGATGTTTCCCCGTATCTTCGCTATTGTAAAATGCAGACCTGGCAGAATTTATTTTTTATCTTGGCTGTAGTATGTCAAAGTTACAGATTTGATTCAGCAACATCTTGATGAAATTTTGTGGCCTGGGGGTTTTGTTGCTATTTTTGTTTTGTTTTCAAACAAAGGAGGTCAAACTAGATGAGCAGAATGGTGCTTTCCGGTATTGGAGTATATGAAAGATTCATTCACTCTTATTCATATTGTCTTTTGTAGTTACAAGACATAAAATAGCTACTGTAGCAAATTTATTAAAAGGCGAATGGCTCTCAGAACTGGTTAACTGTTTGTTCTTCCACAGCTTCCAGTTGTAAAATAACTGCAGCATTAAAACCATCCAATATTAATGTAAATACCTTGTAGAAAAAGTAGATAATGTTATACCATTTATTGGACCAAGAAGCATCTCTAAACATCTCTAAGGGTTTGGAAGTGCACTGCCCTACTTGTGCAACCTGGGTGCAGGTCAAATTTGGACATCTTTAGTCTGTCAAGGGGAAATGTACCTGGGAAGGATGCTGCGAAAGAGCTGCAAGACTAGAAGAAGAGCCTGAGCAGAAAGCCTTACACTCCTACTGCATCAGGCTCCTGTTAGCTGTTCAGGTCCAGGTAAGATGATACCTTTCTGCCTGAAAATGACTTGTTTTTCATCTCTCTATTTTTTGGCACTTGTGTGGCAGTCACTTTGGAAGGGGCATCTGTCGCTTCCTCCAGCAGTCTACGAGCCAGAGCTTGTTTTCACAGTCATCTGGTAGATGCTCCCAGCATGAGCAGCATGTCACCTTCTGTCAAAGAGGAGGCAAGGAGAGAAAGAAAGAGAGACAAAGGAGGAGTAATTAATTAACAAGGCAAAAGGTTAAAGGCAGAGAAAAATTAATCAGGAAAGGAGAAGAGAACAAGGGGTTCCATAAAAAAAGAAGCAAGTGCAGGAAAGAATAGGATTAACAAAGGGAGGACAGCGAGTCTTGTTATGCACTTAAAAGTCAAAGCACACTTCTTCACAAGGTCTTGTGCTTTTTTTTTCATATAGAAGAGTAGTAGTTGGAGATGGACAATGAGGTCCATCCGCAAGGAAGGTCCCCCAGAAAGTGCTGGCCTGCTGCTCTTTGAATCACTCCAGACATCACACAACTGACAAAACAACAGTGCTGCTGGAGTAGCCGGGGCAGCCCGCAGCTCACTTTGCCCAGGAAGTCCCACTGTTAGGCTCCACCTGCTCTGGGTCACAGTGGTGTAAATGGGTGAGAAATGTGCTCATTTCAAATTATCCAGCCTACTCTGGAGGAGGGGTAGGGATCAGCCTGCCAAGGCAGTTGAGAGCTTTTCAAGGAGACAGAAGCATCGGTTTCTCTGAACAAGTACAGGCCATTCTTCAAGCTCATTAAATAGATTTGCATTTTAGCTCAGCTACCAGCAACATAAGTTATCTGGTTTCTGATCTTTGCCACGTGTACACCTTGTATGAGTTGCTGGTAGTCTAAATTCTGGCTACAAGAAGTGTAAAGTCTATTAGATTACTTAAGAAAAGCACAGACAGCTAAACTTAATTTCTCTATTGAGCTTTTTAAAAGTTCTTCATGTCCATTTAGTTATAGCCATTCCAAAAATATAACCAACAGTTCTGAAAGTGCCTTCATCTTTGTAAACTGAATATTCCTATTTTTGCTCCAGTAGATCATTTAGAGGCATGTTGCAAAAGGCACCGTAAACCAAACAGATGTAGTTACTTGTCGTTCCTAAAAAACACAGAAAGTTATGTTACAATAAAACATAGTAGATTTCATATGCTCTTGCACATACAGATCTTCGCAATATTATAGCATTATAAAAGCTACTAATTGTGTGTAAGGTATCATAGTAGAGGAATTTGGGTGTCTGGGAGTGGATAAGAAATCCGGAAGCAAAGATGTATATTTGGTTTTGTTTGCTAGGAGTCATAACATCTCTAAGTCCCTGGATGTCCCTGTGAGCACACACAGCCCATCAGCCACCCATGGGACATGTATGGGGAAGCAGTGAACCCAAGACAAAAGCAACATATTGGAGATGGGCAGTAAAAGAAGGGAGGTTGTTATAATCATTTAACCGAACAAATTCTAAAGTCTGGATTTTTTTTGTTTGCTTATGCATGCGTCTCACCTTCTGGAGGGACAGTGCTAGCATATGTGTCCACTAGACTGTCTTTTCCTCTTCTTCACAAGTCATACTACTGTATTCCCCTCTCTAGACACCAGGTCATGTTCCACCATTTAACCATTTAATCTGAAGAGAGCTGGGCCTAAAGCCACAGGCAGCTTGGGGAGGACATCATCCAGTGCTTGTGGGAAAAGGACAGTCATTGCATATGAGCGAGTTCCTGGCTGTTGCTGCTGTTGTTCAGACAGAGGGATAGAGAGACTGTAGCAGTAGCTGTAAAGAGGCTTAGGAAGGTCTGAGTGAATTCAACTACCAAAATATCTTGGTTCAACTCTGGCAGGGCTGATTGGTTAATATCTGGCAAAAGAGATTATGCTGAGATACTGGACTTTCATGGATAGGAAGCTCTTCTCCTGGAGGATCTTTAAGAGCTGTATAGCTGGCAGCCTGCTGGTCCTGGCAGTCGTCTATCTCTGCCTTCCCCCAGCAGGGTCCCTTCTGCCATTAAGAGGAAATTTCAAGGGTACTGGGTAGCCTCCTGATATTTTATGCTGAGAAGTAGCCCCTGCAGGCACCACACTAGAAGTGACAGCTCTGAAAAATAAAGGACAGAATACTAATGTCTGCTTCTTAACATTAAGCAGGAACACTACCAGGAGACTGCAATATGGACAAGGATTCCCAAGGACTGTTCCAGCCGGGTGCTTCAAACAGTTTGTGGAGGTTAAGACACTGAGGAGGAGCTGTAGATATTTCAAGGTCCTAGCTGACATGCTGGAGCAGTCATCTTCAGCTCAGGATAGATTGCACTTGGCTGAAGCCATTCATGTATTAAGTCCAGAAAGACACTATCCTTGGGAGCAAGGTGTTGGCAAAAGAAGTGATAGGGAGCAAAAGCACAAAAAAATTGCTCCATCATGCTTCCTAGGGCAAGAAGGGCCCTCCGGAAAGTGATGTGGTTTTGACATTTCTTTCAGATTTTATTAAGTCCCATAAGATTTGATCTCTGTCTTGAGTAACTTTTTGTGATAGCCTGTGCTCAAGGAAATCATTTGCTTTCATCATCGCTAAAGATAGCTTCCATCTTTCAGAAGAAAGCACAAAACCCATAAATCCTAAAACTGCCAATGCAAAAATGCAAAGAAGAAACAGACTTTGTGACATAACTGCTGGGCATTTTTGATGCCAGCATTGTGGCTTTTGTCCTGAGCTTTCCCTTCAGCATAGAAGTTGCAAAATTGCCTTCTCCTTTGTAACCTCTGAGGAAAAGAGGACTTTTGCAAACCCTGTCTGTGATCGTGATCCACAAGTTGAACATGTTCAATTTAAGGAAAGCATTGCTCAGAATGAATTACCACGAAACGTTTGTGTGCATTCATCATGTCACTTGAGGAACGTGTTTTACATAGTTTTTACATAAAATAGTGTGAGATATGAAGGGGTCTTGGAGAGCAGCTAAGACATGGGCCTTCTCTCCACCCATCCATGGATGAGACGGGCTGCTTCTGCTCTAAGCTCCATAATAATGGGCTGCCATGTGCTTAGATGTTCCCATTTAGCTCTCTTTCTGGTAAATCCTCGAAGGAAGCCATTCGTACAAGTGCAGCCTGCTGTTTAGACATCCTACATTTTCAGGATAGGCAATAATTTCAAACCGTTTACCAGGTCCCTTACAGAACAGGAGCCACAGGACTGTGACTGTCCTCTGCTGGCTTGTAGGTACTGGTGATCTCATGTTCTACCATGCATGGGCCCTTCTGCCTGTGAGGCCCTTCTGCCCACAAAACATGCATTTCCTGTGCTCCACATCATTGTTTTTTCTGAGTACCTCCAAAAGCTAGGCTTTTCCTCAATACAAAAGAAAAAAGTCCCCAACAGCTATATATTAAAAAATCCAAAAGATAGTTCATTTTATGATATTTCATTTAATTACTCGTTACTTAGGTGCTTCTTAATCTGATTTTGCCATTTCGTATTTTTGCTGCACTATAAATCTTGGGCATCATTCTTCAGTTTTGGTCTCCATACTAGAATTAAACACGTGCCAAAGTGACGTAAGTCTATCAGATAGGTGCTAGCATCAAGGGATTTGCTGGGCAAAGGAACCCTTGAGCTATACATGAAACTAGCAAATGGTTGATCCGGTAAAGTATATACTGACTTCAGGGGAGACATTATGGAACTCTTTAAAGTCTTGAGAATGGCCAGACACGAATTATGCTGATACATGTCCACATTACTATTTTATTGAGGAAGATAAGGATAAAACAGGAAAATCAATCATATTCAAACAATCCAGAACTACCAAATACATCCTCAACTGCATTAGCCTAGTATTTTTTTATCCATTTATGTAGACAAATACTTGGGCTTGATCATAAAGAAAATAAAAAGTGTGTTTTTATCACTGGTCAATTTAAGCTTTGCTGCAGACATAATGGAACAAAAAGGCACAATAGCCTAAGGCTGCACATTTTATCTGAGGAGCCAATAATTTCTTCTCTTTGTGCCTGAGTGAATGTTTGTTTTGGGAGGAAAACGTTCTTTTACCTGGAAACAAAATATTTCTCAGTGTCTTGGCTTCAATTTTAATGCTGAATGTATTTTTAGGAAGAATGCAGTTAAAATAACTGTTCTGGAAACAAAAATAGAGTCTAACATTTGGACGTTTAGTAATGTGAAATGTGAAAATCTAAATCTGTAGAAAACTTCTATGTATCTGAGGTGTTTTCTACCAAGAAAACTTCAACAAAACCCCCAAATCTGGCCGTTTGAAAAACACGTCATGTAACCTTGCTCCAGTTAAGGAATTTTAATCTGTTTCTAGAGGGAGCTGTGCTATATAATTCCACAGTTCACTATGATTCTGCTTCTTATTGAAGAACACTCTTTTTACTAAAGTAGTCTAGACTTGACTCAAACTAATTAAGCTTGTGAGGATTTACAAACAGCAGTCAAAATCTTGCCAGCAAAATATTCAATGGGAAACAATGTAGAAGCTCAAACCTCTCCCTGCAAACTGAACAGCTTTCCTTGGAGCTCCAGCTAGGAGTCTGAAGCTTAGGGAATACTTTTGATTTAAAGAGGGATTTTCAGAGCACAAAATGAAAACAAAATGCTTAGGGACCAAAATATTTTATAAACTTTTCCTGGTGGGCTGTGCTGAATATTTGAAAGTATTAACAGCTGAACAGACCATCAATCTGCAGATAGAAAGCTGAATTGCCTTAACCTGGCCTGTGTATACACTCCAAACTTGGTGCCACAGGGAAGTAAAACATATTAAGTTAAGGTAAATATATAGGTTTTATTTCTCAGTTGCAATGAGTCAGAAGTATGCAGATGGTTAGTTAAAATCCTTCAGATGATGAGTCAGCTTCTCAGACCACAGAAGCTCAGTCATTTACAGTTAACTTGATTGCCTGTGATAGTCTGACTGCAGCCCTGCCAAACAATGAAAAACCCAACAGTCTAAATTTTTCATTCTCTGAGCAATTATATTGCACCTGGCACCACATACACACCACCTGCGTGCAACACAGCCCAGTAATGTCCTTCAAAGCCTACATGTCATCCTATCCTTTCCATTTCTGTTTTCTTTCGAGAAGGCTAAATCTTGAGTGAGGTGGGAGGGTTTCAGTCTGGCAGATTCACGTCTTTTTATATCAACAATGAGTCAGCTTGACAAGTCAGGAGCACATTTAAAGATCAGCAACCCATCCAGTATTAAAGTTGCTTGCATTCATGGAACTGGCTCCCCTTTCTGAGTCTGCATGATGCTCATCAGCACATGCTTTTGGTGAACATCATGCAGACTCAGAGAGGGGAGCCAGTTCCATGAGCGCAAGCATGGCCAACCCATCTGTTACAGGATTTGAGTTCTTTGGGATAAATCTGCTTCCTTCATGTAACTTGTGCTTCTGATGGGTACAATCCTCATAAAAGGATCCCTTACTTAATGAAACCCAAACTGGCCCTGTTAGGAAGATAATATTTACTGAGCTGCAGTTGGCTCTTTGAGCTGCATTTTTGTAAAACCAAATCATTGCTGATACTGACATCCAACTTTTCCCACCTGTCCCGCCTCTCACACAGTGTGCTGCACAGCTGAGTGATAAGAGATTCTCAGATAGTGATGGAGAGCAGGTTCCAGAGGGTGATCCCAATCCTGCTCAAGACAAATCCCACAGGAGATCATTTTCTGACAGAAGTGGAAGAGGAGAGGATAAGGCATATAGCCAGGTAGCCTAATTCAGTCGCCTGAACAGAGGTATATCCAGTGACCTCTGAGAGGCAGACCGTGCCCAAAAGACTTGCATGAGGCTACCAGTTGTGATATAGGACCTCTGGAAGTCTTGTACCTTAACAGAGAGGCAGCTGGAAGAGAGGTGGGAGAGCCTAGGGCATTAGATGCCTCCATTCAGAGAAGTGAATCAAGCGCAGGATGATTCCATTATCTTCAGAGGAGTAGAGAGCCCTTGTGACTCTTTCTGAGGTAGGCTCTGTAGGATATGAATTCCGTCAGAAGCTGTAGCCCTTACCTGAGCTATGGTATTCAGTGGTATATGGCATCAGCATCTCCTCCATCTTCCAGTGAGAAATGTTTCCTGCTCTGGGAGTGAGCAGAAAATACCCAGCCCAGGTTTGTCCAAAGAGAATGCAGCTGGTGGGCGAAAGGGTCAGAGGCGAAGGGTCTGCCTCAGAACTGGTAAGTTTCTGCCAGGGAGGAGGAAGAGGCATCTCAGAGGCAGTTATGCATCCAGGCTGGCAAGAAAGCTTTAACGAATTAATATCAGTAGGGCCTTGTGTGTTTTCTTCAGCGTTTACCTTGACGTGAGCTAGAGGCCGCACAACACGGAACTCAACTCTCCATTAAACCCGGTATTTTTCAGTAAAGACATCACAACTGCTGGCTGCCTGGCCTGTGTTAGATGAATTGCTGTTTTGCTGACAGTTGCCAGGGAGGGATAAAGGATAGCACTGTTGTGATGACTGAACATCCTTCTCAGATGCTACTGGAGTCTGCTCTGAAGAGCAGTGTTACATTGGCACCAAGACTAAATAGAAATTGTGGTGAACTATGAGAATTGAGTAAAAATTTATTCTACAAGCATTTCAGTAAACTCTTCTTCCAGACATGTATGTTGCTACGTTTGGACCTGTTCTATCTTTAGTTATACCTACACTGAGGTGTAAATTTGGATTTAAAAGGACAGATGATCTCATTCTGACAACATTAATTGCCAGCTCTTTCCTTCATCACGAAGAAGCAGTAGGTTGTGAGTGATTTTTTTCTTACTGGCGTTAGTCTATGGATAGCAGAGGAGGAATATAAAGAAGATATTTTATCTTAGAGTATATTTTCAGATGATACTGGTGGATATCCTCTCTTAAAAGATGGAGATATTTAAAGAACTTTATAAAACAGGCTGTTCTGAAACTAATAAAAAGAGTATTAAACAATGAATTGTATATCATGAAATGCTTCTTTTTTCTTTCTTTTTTTAATCACCACTGCATTTTTCCTTTACCAAATCTTATATCTAATCATATGTTTCTATTGCACGTTTCAACACTTCTTCACATATAGGTCATCTCTGTAAGGTGTTAATTGCCCTAAGCACCGATTACTTTCCCAGTCAATAGTTGTGACAATTAATACCATAGTCCTACACCAGCTCAAGCATTTCCTGAACAAAGATGATCCAATCCAGTTCCTACTGAAGTCATTGGCACAGCTTTATATTGGAATTTCATCAAACCTTTTATTTTTATAGACTATTTTTGATGCTGAAGCTTTTCAGTATCAAACAAAAGGTGCACAGGGGCCTTATAAAACTGAGTTGTTATTGGTGAATAATACTGAAAGATTGCTTGCTAATTATCATTTGCTATTCAGTTTGTTTCCGCAGCCAATGGCATATTATTAATCCTGCTTTGAATGATTATATCTAGAGGTGATTCTCTTCAAAGTCTCCTCTTTCATTGTACAATAAGCTCTATTTGCCATGTTTTACATGAGCTATTTTTTATCCTGTCTGAAGTATTGGAAAAAATTATTGGCTTAGTAATTACTTCGTAATAGGAAATTTCCAGTAAGTCATGGCATTTTATCTTCTGAAAATAAAAAGACAACAGCTCTAATCCTTTACTAGGATATAGCCATTTATTCATACCATTGTGTTTCATCCTCTCTCTTTTGAGGGAGAGGAGAAGTGAGTTTTTGTTTGCTCTTGAAAATAGACAGGAGGATGAACAGCACTTGACAGAATCATCTCAGCAGATAGATACCTGGGCTTGTGTATATATATATATATATATATATATATATATGAACAAAAAAAAAAGATGAAATGGATGTCTGCAAAGAAATTTGGAGTAAAGTTAGTGAAGAATAGTGTGGGATGCTTGCCACTGCTTTACTTTAAGCAGAAATTATTCTACCAAGGTCAACGTTATGAATAAGGCTGTGTGATTAGCAGCAGAGATAACTGTGAGCAGAGCAGTTTACTCACTACTGGCTGATGGCGCTTGACAAGCCCTGTGGAAAGGGTAAAGTTCCTAAAAGTCTCTGAATGAAGAGACAGCTACTTTTGGAGTAAGAGAGGAGGTGTGTTTCTTGAACTTAATATATGAAAGAGACAAAGATAGAGAGGTAGTGACAGTATGACTTGAGTGGAAGGTTAGGGGGGTTCATGCTTGGCAGGGTTTTAGGGAACAAGTCCTTGTTTTAACAGTAGTATTTTGTTACTAATCACACAGCTGTAGCTCCATGATGCTAAGTAGACAGTGTTTACCCACAATGCTTTTGTATATATTGTTTTTTTGCCCCCTGGAATGCTTGCTTATAGAATCACTTGCTTACAGAAATGGAAAAGGTTTTCATCTATTTCATCTCTCAATTTTAAATTCAGAGATGCAAAGAGGGAATAAGGACCCAAAAATTTTTCAAAGTCAATCTGTCTAGTATTGTTTGAGGTAGGAAAACCTGTGTTTCACACCATCATCTGAGATTATTGCACAAACTGGTGCTTGAAGTAGGCTGAAATTATTCATGGAGTCTGTAGCAAATCAAAAAGATTTTGTCAAAAAGAATGAAGGAGGTTTTGTTCTTAAAAAAAGTGGATGGGGTGTGGATATAACAAAAATGTATTTTCTTGAAGGAATGAAACAGTCTCATTTATAGCAATGACAGTGCCTACGATACACAAAATTAGCAAATATCTCTAGTGATTTAATTTGTTGTTCCTTATTTTTCTGCTTTGTTTTGGCAGTTCACTGTAAGGAAAGGGGGACAGACTGATGATCAGCAAGGTGGAAGAAGTGCCACAATCATTCTGCTCAAACCGTGCAGAATGTGTGTGCCAATGCTTAAAAAATGTGCTTCTTGTTTAGGGGAGAGACATCAGTTTCCTGTTAACTTTCATATACAAAAGGAGGTTACCTGCAGTTTGGATTTATTAGATTAGGTTTACACACAGTCTCTACTCCAGATAGAGATGGGTAAACCCCATACTGCTGTTCTACTTTCCTGGTTAATCACAGGTTTTAACTTATGTCTCTAAACACTGTTCATAAAGTCCTTTTCTGTGCAGTTATATTGGGTTTGCGCGGCAAGGTTTTGGTAGCAGGGGGGCTACAGGGGTGGCTTCTGTGAGAAGCTGCTGGAAGCTTCCCCCATGTCCTCTATAGCCAGTGCCAGCCAGCTCCAAGACAGACCCACCACTGGCCAAGGCTGCACGCATCAGCAACAGTGGTAGTGCCTCTAGGATAACATATTTAGAAAAGGGAAAAAACCCACTGCACAACAGCAATTGCATCCAGGAGAAAGGAGCGAGAATATGAGAGAAACGACTCTACAGACACGAGCCTTTTGTAATATTTTCTCTCTCCTATTCAGTTGAGGAGAGAAGTGATAGAGGGGCTTTGGTGGGCACTTGGCATCCAGCTACAGTACTGTACAGAGTATATTCAAAGTGCCTCTCCTACTCCAGCCTTTATAACTAGCCTTAAAATTTCTTACTTCAATAACGGAATCAGGAGAGCATCAAGTAATAATCCCTGGAAGTCCAGGGGTTTATCTTCATCACAGTCGTTATAACAGGCCTATGTTTCTTCTTGAATAGTCTTCTCTGGTGTTTTGAAGAATGGTTCATCCTGGTGTTTTGTGAGAATAAACAGCTATAAAGTAAATATTGCTTTCATGGTTACACCAATATGTGAAAAAAAGAATTTTTTACACAAACTTTAAGATAGTAATTTTTTTATTTCCTCTTCTGGTTATTGTGAGTTGGGTAGAAGAAAGAAATTTAGCCTTGTCAGAACCAGTTGTTCTTACTTGCTGCTGTCAAATTCATGATTTGAGACTTCTGATATCATGTATTTCTCTTGCCGGCAAACCTTGTCATCTCCCACTACTTACACATATTATCAATAAACAGTACTAGAGATGAAAGTCTAGATAATAAGGCTTGGCTCAATTACATTTCTGACAATATTCCGATTTCCATTTCAAGGCAACATCAGTGTGTTATTCCTGACTCTGGCCTGACTGTATGTGCTTAGAAGGGCTATTTGCTTTAAAATAGGACCCATACACAACGGTGCTGTGCTTATAGTTGACGCGAATGATGGAAAAACTATGATGAAGGTCTGGTATAGCAGAAACTTTTCATTTTTTTTTTTCCTTGCACAGCGCCTTTCCTCCTTCTTACAGCTCTCATCAAACCCTAGAAGCTGCTGTGTATATCTGAGCTGTGTTATTCTTCATATACAACCAGGCCAGAGGATGGCGAAGTTCCCTCATTGCAGCTGTGGCTAATGGATTTCATTTGGTATTGCCTTCTGCATTGACAACTTATTTGTAGGAGAAGGAACCGGGTGGTTCAGACAACCGCTAAAGAACTGGTGAGCTTCTAGTGTGCCAATGTAAGCCACTTTCAATTAATAATTGTCGAATATAATTATCCATACTGTTTTTAACCTGTACAGAAGTTAGCTGAAGTTCTCCGTTCCATAGGAGACTGCCAGCAAATAGTTACAGTCTAGGAATTTCAATGGGTCAGGACCTACCTCTTGCACAAAGGGTGAACCCTGATAAGAGAAATTGTAAGAGTTGCTTTCAAGATTTCCTTGTCCCAGGCAATACTTTACTCACAGCTTGTTTAATTTTTCTGGTTTTGAGCATGATATAACTGTACTCAAGTCTCTTAACCATATTAGTGATATTTCTGGGCTGGATCTTTGAGAATTAAGTCACTCTCTATTCTGTTTACACTAGAATTTCATTTGCAAAGTTTATTTATAAAATCTACCGGCGTAAGCTTTTTGTCCCCTTTGACCTTGTGCATCAAGCAAATACCCTGTAACATGGACGCGCATACAGCGTCCTTGCAGGAAACCGTAGAGAGTATTTCAGACCTCTAGTCCTCTGCTAAAGCTTGTTCTACGTGTAAGTGTCCTTGCTTATCCACCTGCAGATCCAGTGTGCCCTAACCTCACAAGAGACCAGATGGAGCAGTAGGAAACATGATCAGATTACCAGGAGCCTGGAGTAGCTTTATCGTGTGCCATTAACTATTCCACACCCTCTGTCTCTGTTGCAGGTCTGCAAGAAAAAGTAATGTCGTTGCCTCTGAATGTTGTGAGAGAAAGCACTCACCAAGAAGAGAGAGAAAGATTGACAGTTAAGACAAAATATGAGCTGAAGGACCAACAATTGTTTCTGTTGTGAGTCCTGAAAGTTGATGTATGAGCCTCAGCAGTGTGTAAGCCATTCAAATTTCTCATTGAGTAGAAAATATTGTATTATGAAACTGTATTACGTGTTGTATTGTGAAACTGGAATTCATAAATACTTACAAGGCATATAAAAAAATAAATGCTAAATAGAAATTTAACTTCTAACTTTTCTAAACACTTGTAATGTTTTTAAATGCCCCCATGCAATTTAGGAGTTATATGACCATTCTTTTGACCTTGAAATGAAATGGTTACTGGTTATTCTTGGTGGACTTTTCCATACATTGTTCAAACAACAAACTGAAGTCACCTGAATCAACAAAACAGAGAGGTAAAAGCAGTATTTCTCACCGTCATGGTTTTGAAAGTGTTGGTAAATAGTACACGCTGTAGATTAACTCTCTTCGTCAGTTTTTCCTTTGTAGTTCTTCAAATTGTATGTAATGCTGATCAAAGGAGCCATGGGTGCAATGCCTCTCTGCATGGAGCCAAGGGGCATACTGAGCATGCAGCAACACAGGAATCCAAAATGAAATGCTAAATAAATGGTCACTCGGTGCATCAGATAGCAGCTAGCAGGGCCAACTTATGGGACGAGGTCTTTGAATGGTTAATTCTAAATCACAAGAAAAAAAGACTTGGTTGGTTCCATAATTCAAAATTCATCCTTTAAGAAATAACTCTGTAAAATAAATCTTTTTGCTGAGGCTAAACTTGCAAACACTTAGAATGCACAGGACTCTCCTTAGGTAACCTGTCAAGTTTATTTGTCTCTTCAGACAGATTGCCAACCTATTTTCTCTGTGTTCACGTGCCAAAGGCATCTAATAAAAATAGATGAAGCATGAAGTAAAAAAGAGTGTGTACATGAAGTCTAGGCCTCCCTGTCAGGTAAATAAGAGAGTGCAGGTTTTTAATTGTTAATCAGATAAAGAGTTTCAGTTGCTCCTTTCTTACAGCCTATGCTTAGCCACAAAAATCAAGAGTCATGAACGTTCCATTACCACTGCATCTGCTTCATCTGCCCCTCATATGTGACATGTACCTCAAAAGACAAAGGCCAGGTTTCAGAAGGTTGAAAATTTCCTTGTGATTTTTTCATAAAATATCATGAAAACCAGGGACAAAGGGGGGTCATTTGCTGATGCCCCGCTGTCCTGTGTAAGCTATACAAGAGCATTGATAAAGACTATCCCTTGGCGATAGCCAGAGGAAGCTCTGTTTGCCACTTTGAAAAAAAATGAGGCAGTTACTAAAATATTACAAAACAAAATAGGTGTTACTTCACTCCCACTCAAATCCTGTTACCTCCACTGAGGACCTTGGGAATCAGTACTTCTTTCCGGGTCCAAATCTGCACATAAAAGCAGTATCAAACTGAATAAGGGGGAGGGAAGGAGGAGAGCTCTTTTATTTTAAGAAAATTGTGGCAGCAGTGAATCAGCAGCATGCCAATGGTAAGTAAAATATCCATTCCAATGGGATCACAGCTCTTTGGTTGCCTGTCCTTCCTCTCTAGGCTATTGTTATCTACAGGGACTAGCTCATAGATGTTCCTGTCATTCTTCTTACCAGGGTTAACTAGGATCACATCATGACTAAAGATTCCCTTTTAAAACTTGCGTCTTTCACTACAATGCTCTGCAATAATTTTTCTAGCCTCTGTTCACAGACTGAAACCTTTCCATCCCTTTGCTGCCTAGCATTGAAGAAACACAGATAAATCTCCTTGGTGTGCTTTGTGCGTGCAAAGAGGCAATCACTTACCTTCAATAAGTGCCCACCATTACACTCACCTCAAGGGTTACTGGTCTTTCAGATGCCACACGTGCTCTAAAATTCCTGCTTCTTTTCGGTTTTGACTCCTGTGATTTTTCTATAGTTACAGTTTTCTATAGATAGTTGGTGAGTGTGACCCTTTTGCGCTCTCCCAGTGTACACCATGAGCGTAAAGGAAGGGACTAGCATGGATCGCACTCGACTGACACTCTGGATATTGCTTCTGTGTAGATCACTTCAAGGGTGCTGAGCTGCTTAGGAGCAAGGCGTCTAGTATGAGGCTCAACAAACCCTGAATTCTCCCTTTACCTGGAAGAAAACTGTTTCTCAATCACCGTGACAAAGGCAGCTGCCTTTTAGGAAAGGTTGCCTCACCATCACCCTGCTTCTCCCCACAGTGATTGCAGCTGCGGTGGCACCACACAGAGCAGATGTCACGGGAGTTTGCTTCTCCCAAGGGATGCTGCTCTCATCTTCGTGTGTTGCCAGCACCGGATGGGAGGCTCTTACCTTTAGCCAGGCCAAGTGACTTCAGTGCTATGGGTGCTAAATGAAGGCGAGGATCACAAATTCATCCGACTCCTCATTGCAGCTGCAGTGAACAGATACTATGACCTCTTCGTGAGATTGTATCCTTAAAAGTCAAGATCTTAATGCATCCCATTCCAGCAGAAGGAAAACAAGATGCAATAAGGATATTTGTAGTTTAAGGCTCTGCAGTTTAACCCATTCTATCAGGGTGAACTCTTTGCATTTAGTCACGCTTATCACTCAATCCTGCTGAGCTGGGCTGAGTAGCTAAGGTTTGTCTGCAGTCAGCTCTTGGCTTGAGCTATATTAAATAATTCTACTGCTCCTAAGTCACCAAGTAAGGATTTCTGTCAGAATGCTACAGCTCAGATCCACGGGTTTTCTAACGCAGTCAAGGAAACTTTGCTAAAGCATCTAAGTGGGAACTTGCCGGTCCAGTGCCTTCCTCCAGTACATCGATAGATGGCAGCAGGCAGTTCCTCCAGGAGCAACCTCCGAAGCAGCGGCAGCAGCAGCAGGAGTTGATCTTACCTTACGTTTGCCATGGTTGGAGGTTTAAATCTGCCCGCAGACACTTCTTAGGCTGCTGTCCCCATTAAAAGCAAAATGTGTTGGTTCTTGGGTTGGGTGTATGTTACTGTAGTATCATGGAAACAGTAAATAAGTATTGGCTCTAACACAACAGTATCTTAAGAAGATTAATTATTTGGAACCTAACAGATTTTGTGCTACATTCAGCTGGTTTCTTGGCAGTCTTGAGTGTTCACAAATCCCACTTCTTTCATTCCTTCTTGAGTCGGATAATTTTGCAACAGTCTGGCAAGAGGATACGCTTTTCTGAGAAGAGAAAAAGACAGGTAGATTCAGTGTATTTAAGAAGATAGAAAAAAGCCTATGCCTTAAAGGAAGGCTAGTGTGCTTCATAGGCTTACATGCTCCCTTTCATTTTGAACATCTCAGTTGTGAGTTTTACACAGAGGTTGTTTGTTAAGCTGTGTCAGTCTGTGTTGAGCCATGAGCAATAGTTGCAAGTTGTCTTAAAAATGAAACTCAGATTTCATATGGGAGAGTATAAACCTAGATCAAGTGTTTGAGCAAATCAATCCCCTACTCACTTTAATAAAAAACAAACAAACAAAAAAAAGGGAGTGGGATGGGGGAATTTTTGATACGTCCTACACTCCTGACGACATAGTGCAAAGCTGATACTGCTCACAGACTGGGGGATGCAGTAGCTGGAGTTTTGCTGAGTCCAAGCCAGAGCTGGAAAAAACTTCTTTTGCCTATGGGAGCTATTGGAATTGTGCTACAAAGCACTATGACTATAGTTCAAAAGTATAGCTTTGTTTAGTTCTTCCTAATGAATAGTTGCATTGCACTTCAGAGTGGTTGTATTGGAAATTACCTATAATGGTCAGACTGATGGAAGAGAGCGTCACTATAATTCAAGATTTAATGTTACATCTAGTGGATAGAAATGACCTCTTCTGGTGTTTTTTATCCTGACGTGAGACTAACAGGCTACATAAGGTATCAAACTTATGGTTAATGACCAGACTTCTGCTTTGCAAATAGTATTAGCAAACTCTTTATCAAGAAGACATGGTGTCTCTGTGAGCTGGCTCCACAGTCACAAGCATCAATTCATCATTCTCATTTACTGTGAAAACAGCAAATTTCAGTCTGCAGTGTAATATAATGCTTCACTTCCCAGACTTCTTCAATCTCCAGAGTAAAAACAAATAAAAAAAAAAGAAAAAAAAAGAAATGTAAAGTCAAGTTTTCATGTGAAATGATGTAAACATAAAATTCAATTGAAGTCAAGTTCCAAATTGCTGATCTCAGCCTTTCAAAAAAGACCTTGAGGTGATGTTCTTAGTATGAGTACATAGGGTTGTGAGTCAGAAAGCAATGAGTGAAGAAATACAACTGAAATCTTTGGGAGCCTCCCTGCAAGGGAGACTATTTCTTTTGGGGTTATGAAGGTACTTGGCCCTCTCTTACGTCTCTGCCTTCACAGCATAAGACATTTTTATTTTGACATGTCAGCTGTATTACAAGGTTTGGGAAAATGAATAAATTGCTTGTTAGTGTTTCAGGGCTGCCGTGGGCCTAGATGATTTTTAGGCTTGGTCTCATTTTGAATATCTTTGCATGATTTCAGTTTATACACTAAGAAACTGTACAACTTAGAGAGAGAAAAAAAGAGTAAACAGACACAAAAGGTATTAGACGAAAGTAAAAGGGCCCCAAAATCTGGATGGTTATTTAGGAGCTCCAAGGAGTCATTCAGGTAAGAAAGATTATTACTTTTCAAATATTGTCTTTAAAAATGTAATATGAACAGCTGTATATTTGCTTTGATATCGCTTTTTTTGTTGTTATTATTTTCTAGATTGATAAAACCAGGATGAATTCTAGTGTCTATAAGCTATTGAACACAAACCTGCTGCCTTGTCATCTCTCTTTTCCTCTAGGACATTTTCAGAGACACAATAATTGAGGCAGAATTGCTCTGCATGCCTATAGCCCAAGCCTTGATATGTGAATACTGTCAATGTAAGCATTAACATACTATTCTAAATGTTTCCCATTTGAAACAGGACCTAAATAGCAGAACAAACCCAGCTGCAGATACCAGCCATCAATATCTTTTCATTTTATGTTTCACAAATATGGCAGAGCTGCTGTGTTTGTAGTTTTCCACACAGCTGAAAAAGTCAGCACTGAATTACTCACCAGCCTTTGGAAGTCTTTTATGTGTGCTGGCTTCTGTGAGCTGTAGAGCACCAGCATTCACACTCAAGAAGACTAAATCACTTCCTTCCTCTATACTGATATATATCAGGATGCATGTCTCTTTATGGTTTCTGGGTGATAAGCTATCAACTTTACATCCTCTGCTGATTGTTCTGGAGTTCCTTCACAAGTAAGTTGAGGAAGCTAAAAACATGTGCAAACAGAGAGTGAGAAATGTCTGTGATAAATAACATCACACGAAACCTCCTTCACAAACAAGCACTCTTCAGCTACATCACACTTGAAACCTGCTGTTTATTTTAAGCCTGCGGCAGCAGAACTTGGTACCCTCCATCTGGCAGCTGGGATAGAAAGGAGAAGATGAGACACTTCAGGGGTTTTGGTTAAAGGAAAACTGTGCTGGAAAAGGCCTGAGGCCATTTCTGGGGTTGCAATTTGATGCTGTGGATAACTTGATTTAATACCGAATCGTGCCTGGAAGTGGCATCCCCGTGGCTCTTCTTGCACTCGGCGTACGTTGATACACCACTTTCCTGGCACTGGCTCTCCCCGGTCTGCCTGGAGACAGTTTGGTGAGTTGAGAGCTATTGCCAAGAGGAAAGTATAAGGAAGAAAAGGAAAGTGGCATCATGCCTTTTAGGAACAACTTGCTCTTGTCTTTGCATAGCTGTATTCTTAACAGCACCCTTGGGGCCTGGAAGTACGTGCTAACCCTTGTAAATTCAGCAGTTTGTGTGGCAGAGACTTCTGGGGTGCAGAAGGCTGCTGGATACAGAGAGGACGGATTTTGCTCTCCCGTTCCAGGCTTACATTGGTAACATTTCTCTTGTTATGTGAAACTAGAAGAATTTGGTCATCCACATGGACAAAGTAAACTAAGCCTGTGTGTCCAGTAATGCTTGTTTTTACAAGAGGATCACACCAGTCCAATTAGCAGTGCTGCTTTACCCACTGTGCATGAGCAGGCACAAGAAGAACAGAGTGAAAATTGCTGCAGCTTGTTCTGAGTTTGCTTTGGTTCAGTGTTGGCCACTGAAGAATTAGCTTAAACCTAACTTAAGTAAGGTTTTTTTATTGTAATGCCAGCTCAAAATGCATGTCCTAGTCTCCAGAGGGATGAAATCTGTCATCAACAAAGGCCAACAGCACTTCACTCAGTGCTGAAGGGCAAAGCTAAGCAGCGACAGCCCCAAAGCCTTTGAGGCAGTCCTGAAAGGCATGCTAGGCTTGTGAGGCCATGGCTCTCAAGGGATTTTCTGAAGGACTGGTGAAGGGACTTTTGGTTGGTTTGCTGAAGTGCACAAAGGTCAGCTTCAGTTGCCTGAATGAACATATCTGGAGCTATTTGCAATCCTCCAGAGTAACCTGGACCTGCAGGCTGGTTTTTTTTGCCAGCCGCCTCTTGGATATGACAAGGCATCTCAAATGCATGAGATGATGTCTCCTTTTGGACAGCTGTGACTGCTCTGTGACTCACCTGGCTGAGAGGTTTAGCTCCAGGAGGAGGTGTACAATTGAGAATCACTGTCAGAGCAGTGTGAAAAGTTAGTCAGCTTTGCAGTCCCACTTTTCTCCTCTTACTTGCTCCTAACTTGATATGACAGCTCCCGACTCAGCATGGCTACTTTTCAGCATTGTCCTCTTGGGTGTCTGGCTCTTCCCATGCATGGTATAAGGAATCACGTGCCTCTGCTGCAGGAGTGATTTTCACTGTGGGAGCGGGTCTACTTAAAGTTTGGCTCACATATGTGTTTCTGCCTAAGTCATCTCAGGATATGTAACATAGGTCCTTCTGTAAATTTTCATTTACCTCTTAGTCAGGTGTCTCAGAGTTAGTAGCTAGTAGACAAAATTCTGTGTCACAGCTGAGAAATATGTGGCTGCAACCCAAAAAGAACCCTAAATATGACCTTGCTCATGGATGCTTCAGCAGAGAGGCAACGCAAAGGCTAGAGGACAGCCAAATCTGCTCAGAGGAACCTCCCCTGGGTCATGGGGATGAAGAGGCAGTCAGGAGGAAGGTCTGTCACTGTACACAGTGGTAGTGCTGCCTGCATGAGATGGATGTCTAGCTCCTTATACATCCTGGTGTTTTGCCCCAGGAATTCAAAAGGTGGTTCGATATCGCTGTAGCTGCTCAGGAAGATGAGTGTCTTGGTTGGAGAACAGAAATATCCCACCGGCTGTGTGTGCCACTGCTTTTCCATGTGGAAACTGATTCAGTCCCTTTCAGAGCTCTCAAAATAGCATATGGAAATGTGTTCTTGCTCTCACATTCATTTTGTTCTGCCTTACACCTGTTAGACTTCACATTTTCCACAAAAAGAAGCAGCCATTGCCTTTTTTATTTATTTTTATTTTTTTTGCCAGAGCCAGCTGAACAGCTTGTGCTCCTGATCAGTTTAAAAAAAGCTGTTCACCTAAAATCAGAGATAAGTGAATCATATTCGACGAGGTCATCTATTCTCAGCTAAATAAATGACTTTTCTTCCAGAGTAACACAATATTCTGTTACACAGAGATTAAATTACTGGGCTTAAAAACCCAAAAGTGTTAGCCTTTTAAAATATAAAAAGTTGGGGAATTTGCTTTCAACAATCTCACTAGCAATGCAGTCTACGAAAGCAAAACAAGAAATGTTTCTTCTTGGTCATCTTCACAAAACATGTAAAATGTTCCATCATTCACTTAGATAAAGATTCATGACAGTTTTTTCCTCTACTGTCCTTAAGCAGATGTATTTACTGCTGTTACTGCTACAGCTACAAATGGCTCCTGACTTCAAAAAGTCAGTTAGGAGGGTGCTTTTGAATCTCTCTTCTACCTAACTCCTGTCTGTGGCTGGTGTGTTGCCAAGGGAGCTGCATTGTTTCCTTGTGCAGCAAATGAATAAAGTTAAATTTATATCTCACTATGTGTTAGAGAAATAGAGATGTAGTTATGTATGCGTTACCTTGAATATAAATCATATAGAGATCCCCACCTCCTCTGCTTACTACAAGGCATGCATGAGAATGTGCCCCTGGAATAGAAATAAAACCATAAAACACCATGTCTGTAGCTAGAGATGAGTCAGATGCAGACTTCAGAAGTGGATCCAGATTTCAAATACCACCCAAATCTGTGTGTGTGATCAAAAGTTTTAGTTCTGACCCAGCTCTAAATCACCATAACAGCCTGCACAAAATTTTGAATCCGTAAATCTCTACCATTTTATAAATCCGTTTAACCATATGGAGCTCCTTTCTCAAACTGGAGCCATACAAAGAAGGGGAGGATGCCTTGCTGAGCATTGCAAGATGTAAGTATGACTCCCAGGTCAGAATACACCGTCACGCCATGAGGCATAAGGAAACGGGGTTGGAAGTACCCTACAGCGTGAGGCCTCCTGCCACATACTAGGCTCTGCAGCTTTTGTGGGGCTGATCCCATGTATTACGTGCATGGGAGGACTAAGGGGAATAGCTGGGCTCAGTTCCTCTTTTTTCAACAGAGCTTTTTGTCCTTCTCCCATACTAAAGCTATGTTTGTAGAATCATCACAGAATCACAGAACGGCTTAGGTTGGAATGGACCTCAGAGGTCATCTAATCCAACCTCCTTGCTATGGGCAGGGATGTCTCTCAACTAGACTATTCTTTGCCTACTTTTAGGGAAAAATCCCTCATGAATGTTTTTAAGGTTGAGACACAAGGTGACAGAAAGCATTACTTTTAGCATAAAGTAACAATTCAAGGCCTCATCCAACCTGGCCTTGAACACCTCCAGGGAGGGGGCATCCACAACTTCTCTGGGCAATCTATTCCAGAGTCTATTCACACTCCTAAACAACCCCCTGTCTCTCTATTTTTTCCTGTCAGTGGGATAAATACTTCCTCCACTTCATAAAGTTAGTAGGTGGGGGGAAAAATGTTCTTTAAACATTTGGACAGTGAGATCTAGAAGTTATGATGGTACAGATTGACAAGCAGCGGGGAAATAGACATTTTGTGGGTTTAGTCAAAAGTGACCTCTGATGATAATATTGATGATGTTTGGTTTGGTGTTTTTTCCTGAGCAAAATTTAGTTTTGAATTAAACCTTTGTATTAAAATACTCAATTTTGTTCTCCAGCTTTCATTTGGGGTGAAATGTTTTGTCCCAAATCAGTCCCATTTTTAGTACGACAAGCAAACCAAGAAACAGCTCTAAGCACAGCTCTCTTCAACGATGTCTGCTTTTTCTTCTACTATATGTACAGTTGCCTTTTTGATGAATGCAGGAGTTGAATCAAAGTATCAGCTAACCTTCTGGCCAGATGTGGGTATCAGACTGGAGTTTGGTTAAGTCACCCAACTCACTGTGATTGATGATGTCACATCTCCATATGTTACAAGCTTCTGAAGCACCATGCATGTATTTTGCCTTCCAGAGATGTCCTAAAATTAATTAATGACCTCTGGAAGTGTGATGAAGATTGCTTGTAGCTCTCTCAGTGAGAAAAGAACCTTATGTATCACTTTGTAATATGTCATTAGGCTTGACTGAAAATTATCCCTCTCAGTCATAAATAAACATGACTTAACTCAAATTTAGCGTGGCTCTTAATCAGCAAGTGATTTTTGTTATTAAGGCAATGGAGGGGATGGGTCAGGATGGCAGGAGGTAAGTTGTCTCCTCAGCACTCTCCAGCCCTTCTGCACACTCTTCTCTTTACAGAGGGCATTACTCAATCTAGGAAGAGGACAAAAACATTCTTTGCCTACTTTTAGGGAAAAACCCCACATGAGTGTTTTTAAGGTTGAGACACAAGGTAACAGAAAGCATTACTTTCAGCATGAAGTAACAATTCCAACCTTAAAAGGGAACATAAGTCTGAAAGCATCAAATTTTAAAGCTCAACTATGCTGCTTCAGCCTCCTAAAGCCATTTCCTATTTTCTGAGTAGAAAAAGAAGCTAAAGGGATGGAGTGGGGGGCATTTAAGATGAGAATTAGAGCACAAATTTGAAAGGCCAGAAAATTTTCAGATGCTTTGAAAAAAAATAAAACAATAAAGAAAACCCTTTTAAACATTTCTGAGGCATTAATGCCGGTTCCTGAAGGCTTCTGATTTGACAGAGACACTATTTTATTGCCTCAGTCCTGTGCAAGGAAAATCTGAGCTCATGAGCACTGTGTGGAGATGCCATATGGGAAGCTTTGTAAGCCTCTGGCAAGTATCTATATCAAACCTAGTAGTAACTTCTGCATAGAAAGCACAAAATGGCAGTGAATGGAACCTCCCAAGGCCAGTGGGAGGCAACAAATTACTTTCTCTGCTTACAGATGGCAAAATTGAACCCACCTGTGCTCCTTGTAACCTCAGCTCTGAGGATGTCGAGTAAAAAGTTGCTGCTCTACGCCAGTGTTGTGAGTCTGTAGTTAACAAGAGAAGCTTGGTGGGAGGGATGATGAGCCCCAGCACCTGACTGGGGGGGAATATGATCTAGATCAGGCTCCTAGGCCACCCTTCTGCCTAGGGGTGTCACACTACATCTGGTAAGCATGAATGCTCTGCAAAGATACAGACACAGGTATTGTGTTTATTTAGTAACTCAAGTCTGCATACATTTTAAACCTTCTGGGGGAAATACAAATGTAAATCAGCTCTGATTGTGTAGCAGCACTGCAGCATCCTGCAGTGCATTGGAGAACCCCTTCTCCTCCCGACACCCCTTATCATCCCACTAACTTGACACATTAATAAGCCTTATCTTGGTGGACCATAGACCTGTCATGGCTCAGAGCGAGGGAGCTGGTCGTCAAGGACCAGTGAGCCGCATGATACCCTTTATGGCATTCGCCCAGAGAAGACACATGCTGCACAGCAGAAATGTAAATCAGTTCTTCCCAGGCAGGCTGTGAAACAGGGTGACTGTTATCAGCTCCATCCATAACGAAAATGAAAAGTGGGAGCATCAGTCTTTTCCTTTTCACATGTATCTTTTGCACTCAATATTCTCTCTGAGCCTGGAATATTGCAGCACTTTTATTGAGCATTAAGATATATCGTACACACCATTAATTCAGCTTCATAATGCCATTACCAAGGAAGCAATTGCAACTATCTAAACTGAGCTTCATAGCAGGTAAATATGGAGAAGCAGCCTTCATTCATATTGTAGAGTTATTCTGTTCAGAACTATCCTATCTTTAATTCAGGTGCCATGTAGAATACCATGAATTCTTCCCCGTCCACAGCAAATTTTAAGTGCTAAATTTTCCCCGGCCATTTTTACAGAGAGGTAGTTGTGATAATGCAACTATTCCTTCTACATACTCTCATCAATAACACCAGTCTCCCTCTCAGACACCATTAACAAATGCTGAATTTAGCAGCCATGTGCACAAGCAAGGAACTCTAACTGCAGGATTGCCTGGAGCATCCACTGATAACAATAGAAGGGATACAGTTTTTATAGAGATCTTACATGCAAACTAGATTATGCATCCGTAGCTTGATATAGCTCCCTTATGCCTAGGCATTACGATACATTTGCTAATTACACGGTCACATGCGGTGTTTTCTCTGTTTAACTCTGGCTTCAGTTGGTACATAGAGTGCTCTGTGAGGGGCAGCTGTTCAGCAACCCTCTTCTTCCAGCTCTCCCATGCAGAGGCCCTGTGTCCCTCTGACTAAGCAGCGTGCAGCATGAAATGGAGATAATCACTTTTTCCTCATGTGCTCTTCTGAAGCACAAGTCACTAGGATATTGGAGCGCTTCACAAGTATCAGCAAACAGATCTTTAGCACTCCCCTGTGACAAAAGATATTTTTACTCCGTTTCAGGGAGACATGGCTGAAGCTCACGCAAGTCTTCTATCTGCTGCGGTATACACCTGGATTTGATCCCCAGCTCTACCAGAAGTTGTTCAGACTCACCTCAGCAATCCAGGCAGAGAAATAAAAACGGGTACTTGCTCTACAAGGGGAGCACGTGAAGCCTTCTTTGGAAAAGCTCTGAAATGCAGCGAGCTCTTAACACCCATCCCTGGATTCCTCTGGCTCCTAGTATAGATCATCTTCCCAGAAAAAAAGCCAGAGCAAAGCCTGCAGGTTTTGAGATGTGCGACATCACCGTGTGAAGCCCCACATGGCATCAGCCCGAAGTAGAGACCTTGGTTGGAAGGGGGAAATCAGTGCAGCTAATTAGTTTAGCAAATCAGTGAGAAAACTGTGAACAGAGCTAAGTAACCATAGCTCTGCCTACTCTGCCTGGAGTATATCTGAGGACCAAAGTCCTCCTGGCTGTCTAAGCAAGCACAAGTGCATACATAAGACAAGCTGGTGCCTCAGCTGCGGGGAGAGCGTTTCCGCCAAGGCCGTTCCTATCAGTCCAGTGTTACTGATGTTAATTAAATCCTTTGGCGTGTACACCTGCCTGCAAGCCAGAGCTGGCCCAGACTTTATAGCTGTAATGTTACATTAATGACTTCAGATGGCAGGTCATGTCATTAATTTTGGCAAGGTCGTGTGGGTTGCAGCCATAGGTAGAAGCGATCCTTCCTATTTCTATAGCCATAGAGGAGCAGTGCAGGAACATCCCACAAGGGACAATCAGTAGACTGAGACAAATGAAAGCTGGCAAACGGTATGGTTGTTGACAGAATAGTATTTGTGGTAAGAAATTTATCAGTTTCAAACAATCTTGACTTTGAAAATGTATTTGTTATCAGATTTTCCATGTTCTCTGCCTCCATGAGAATGTTATGTTGCATACCAAGCAACATATACAACTACTATGGGAGATGAAAACATTTATTATAGACATGTTTAATTGGGTGAGTCTGAGAACAAAGGAAAAGTCTTTTTGCATAATGACCTGTGGAATTCAGTGCCATAGGAAGCCATGGAGGATATGAACATTTAGGTTACAGAGAGCAGATACTTATACCAAAAAGCAGAATAAATGAATTCAGAACAGTAAACTTCTTAAAAAGTTGATGTGGGTGAAGGGAAGCCTGAAACCTCATACTTCCAGTTTGAGTGACGAGGGGTCTGGAAAAGCTGTCCTATAGCTATTTTGTGGAATTTCATGCACTTTTAGAAGTGTCTGCTGCTTCAAACTTGGCAGTTTAATCCACTATGGAAAAATCTATATCTCAGCCCGAATAGGATCCATCTCCCTTTGTATTAGATCTATGTAAAATCCCCTTCAGTCTCAGTAAATACAGCAGTTTATAATGCCACAGTGTTGAGAACTGATACCACAGAACATAATAGTAGCTGTGGCTTTTCTTCCTCCAAACTGCTAGTGTCACCTGCAGCTCATCTTTCACATGGTAGCCTGAAGTTCTATGTCAAGGACTGGGAGGTGGGCTTTGATGCCCCTATTGCTCTGAGTTTTTACGAGACCGTGCTACTCATTATGGCATAAACAAGATGTATTAGGAAAAAGGGCTGGAGAAAGGGAAAGACAGGTTTATAGGAAAGCTGGGAGCAGAGGCCTTTACCTCTGCCAGTTGAAACTGTGCAATTGCAA
This sequence comes from Baryphthengus martii, assembly GCA_013396935.1. Classification (NCBI taxonomy): domain Eukaryota; kingdom Metazoa; phylum Chordata; class Aves; order Coraciiformes; family Momotidae; genus Baryphthengus; species Baryphthengus martii. Next base: position 706,340 of record VWZK01006463.1, on the reverse strand, counting down.
AAGGCAAAAAAAAATTGATCTAGAGAGCAAGATTTCAAACAAGAGCCTGACTCTTGCTCCAGGGAAGTGGGGACTCTGTGCTCTAGACTGCACCCAGGAGTAGTTTTAATGCACTTTTCCAGTAATCATTGAAGAGAATTTGGAGGAAGGAGGGAACAAACTCAGCAGAATAGGGCTTAGAACCAACTCAGTCAAAATTACCCCCAAATAAAAGACTAGATAGTTGGTTAGTTATACTAGACGGCATCACTTCTCAGTTTCTTTGCACAGAGGGCTTCAAGTTATCTCTGTGATTAAGGACCTTGCAGGCTTGTAGAGAGATGCTCAGTGCCTGTAAATCTCTGCATAGCCTGTTATGAAGGTGATTTAAATAAAAATAGATAATTTGCTTATTTGAAAGACTTGACATCTTGTCAACCACACTAAGTAGTGCTGTAAAAGGGATTTTCTCATGACTCTGGGCTCCTTTGATCAGAAGTACAGCAGAGTGATTAAATTAGCACCTCTAATTTAACTTACCTTGACCACAAACATCTAGTGCTTTCTATACATGGCTTCTTTGTAGGCCACAATGCTTGGGGAGAGGACTGCTCAGCTCCTGCATTCACAAGGGCCAAATGCTGGGCACCTGCACAGAGCGCCAGGCCCCAAACAAGCAACACGGGTGTCAGCTTGGTGGACCATGTGCCAGCAGGTTTTGCCCTCAGCACCACCATTCTAATATAGAATAATTTTTATCCCTGGGCTGGCAAAGAAGAGAGAAATGTCCTTTTGATTCACTGCAAAAAAGCAGCTTTTGCCCCCTCCCAGCTGGGCAAGGGTGGCCTCACATCTCTCCAAAGAAACAGTCTCCTCCTACAAGTAACCTCTTGATGTTTATTAGCTGTGGAGAAGGAAGCACACACCCTTCCCCACGGGGCTGGGATGAAACCATCTTTCTTGGCTTTGGGGGCTGGAAGAAGCATATTTAAACCTTCCAGCTCTGACAAAGGTCCCTGGGCTGAGTCCCAGAACCTGCACTTAATTTTCCCATAAGACTATGTGTGCACGTGTGTGTATGTATGTATGTGTGCGTGCATGTACTGGGACCTGTTAGTTTTGGGGACACTGTATCTTGCATGAAGCTTGTGCCAGCTGAGCAAATCCTGGAGTAAATTTTCCCCAGGAGGAAAAGGCAGTTTCTGGGTTCACCCACGTGTCTGCCTCCTGCCACACACCCCTCCAGGTGCCACAATTCAGAGGGCCACATGTGCAAAAATTAAGAAACCAGGATATTTTCCTGCTTAAACAAAGTATTATCATTTTCAGACCTGCCACCTCTCTTCAAGGGATTATGGCAGTCCAGCCTGAAAGTGCCGTGAGCCTCCATCAACTGCATGGGGAATGAAACTGCTGAAGAATTGTAATGAGTAAAATCCTACTTCAGCTGCTCAAGTAACTAAAATAACACTGTAAAGTAGACTCTAAAAGCTATTCAGTTTGTTTTACTCTGTGGCTGTTTGCAGAGTAATTCACAAAGGCATTTACACAACAAATATTACAGCCTAAGCCCTGATTTCATTTACATCCTTGCAATTTCTTTGGAGGTCATGGGGTTGTACGCTCTCTCATATTGAGTATTAAGTGGGAAACGCGCACACACACACAAAATAATCAAATGAATCATACTAAAGCAGGGCTATTCCCTGCAGTCTCCAGAATTGTGCTGTTAAACCCTGAGATGGAGGATTTAACAAAGGCTGGAGACCATTATTTTGGAGACTCTAACCACTTGCAATTTGCAGTTGGGGTTTAGCTGTACGAGCTCTGCACAATTTGGCTACCATCGAACATTTTCTAAAATGTTACATTCACTCAAAATCTGACAGAGGCAGATTCACGACAGGAGGCAGATGAATGAGATGCTAGCATCTCAGTAATGCATGGATTGTTCAAAGTACAGAAAATGTACTGAATCTGAATAAAAAAGATCATTTAATAATATTTGGTACATCATTAAAGCAGTGTCAGTTCACTTTCTTTTTCATTACACATTTATGGATTCAATACACTTCTGTACTGTAGGTACACTTTTTTTTGTTATACATAAAGGCATGGCCTCATGTGGAACCTTTTCGTACTACTAATTCACACAATTAATAATATCTTTCCCTTACTTGCATCCTAAGTAGCAATATCTCATCCAAAACCACAGTCGTAGGGCAAAATATTCCTAGGGCAAGCCAATCTCTTTTGGAAAACAGGAAAACTGTGTAGCTGTTCTGTGCACATAAATATTGCTTAAGTGTATAATTACATGTAGGAAATGATTTCAAACACAGAAACACAAGAAACATCAAATCAAGTGTGATTCACTGAAGGCAGTCCTTCACTGTGCTTTTCCAAAAGGGGAAGCCATCAATCTTAATCTGACATAGTGGTAGTTTCCAGAAATGAAAGAAAAAGCCGAAAGCAGGATTCGTTTCAAACAACTTTTTCATCTGAAAATAAGGTCTCTTACACAAGCTGTTCACCTGGGCTCCCTCGATGATCTGAGCAATGAGAGAATGAGAACAAGAAGGAAATCCCACCAGGCACTTTGTTCCATCTCATAATGGGGCTGTCAGAGGATTTTCTCCCAAAGCTACCAATGCTGATCACTAGCTAGAGAAATAGAGGATTAAATCCTTTTCCCCCCTTTTTTTTTTAAATGGCTAAAAGTACGTGACTAAACACCATCCTGTAATACTTGCCAGAAGCCTCAGAGGAGTACCTGTGGAGGGGATCTCAGGCACAGCAACCAAGCTTCTTGCTAGAGGTGAAATATCACTATCTTTTCTCTGATCCATTGGAAACCCCTTTGAACTTTTCAGGATTTCCAAAGGACTTTATTCTTCCACAGGATTTTAGTGGCTCATGTTTGGACATCTGGCTTCTTCTGGAGTCCTGCGCTGCTGTGTGTCCTGTGGGGGTGCAGTCAGTGTCTGCCACAAACCAGATATGGAATGGCCGAGCAAGGTGTCCTTCACCAAATAAGTACCATCTACCCAATCTTGTCCTCTGTGCTGTACATCAGCCTTACACAGCTCTAGATTTCTTCAATCCTAAATTATTTGCTTGCCCCAACTGATTCAAGAGACTATTTTTTGATCATTTTTTCCTGGCTTTTAGACCTTTTTTTCCTTCATTCATGAAACTGTTCATTACCATAGGTTTTTTAATATGTTTCCCTCAAGCCTAAATTATCCATCACCTGTGCCTTATTTGGGAGGTTGTTTGGATTAAATGCTGGGAACAGATAAGATGGGAGTAGGACCATTTGACCTCCAAAGCATGTGCTTCTGATTAGCTTACCATTACTAACTACCCAAGGTTTAATATCGTTAGTCACTTAAGCATTATGATGACATATTTGTTATGCTTATTGGTTTAAACAAAAGCCAAATGAACATGCCAGTGGAAATTCAACCCTTCACAAGCCATCCCCAGACCCCTCCCTCCCAGCTATGCTGAGGCTACTTGTGTCAACACCCCAGAACAACACAGCGTTGTAAACCCCATAGTACCTGGAAGAGCCTTGCAGAAACACCTCCTCAGGCACTCAGCTGGCTGCTCTGGGCCAAGACTCAAGGCTCAAGAGTGTATGAGCACCAAAATCCATGCTAACATCCATGCACACTCATAAAACAGCCTAATCCCACCACATTGTGTTTCTCCAAACAGCCTAGCCACAGATGAAACCTTTGTTGTATCAGGGTCATGCCCTGCCTTACAGAGGATTGCTCCTCACTGCACAGGTTAGGTCCTGTTAAGAGGACCTGAGGACAGGTGTAGCTGAGGATCTATTCTCTTCCCATAGTGTGCTATTTAACCATGCCTTCTGCAGATATATTCATAAGATTATTTTTTTTTTCCTTGCAGATTACTCAATATATCATTAATGTTGCTTTAGATAGTAGGGCAAAATATTTTCCTCATTCAAAGGAAAGCGTAGATTCTTGTTTGCTTGTTTTTAAATCAAAGTACAAGTCTGCAATCTTATTAGAGCATGGCCTCTGTAAAAGGTATTATGGTTATTTAAGAGGAATGTGGGCTATAAAGAAATAAAAGTTTATTATACACTTGGATAAAAATATTTTAGCTTCCCCAGCAAAAACGCAGTTTTTGAAATACACTTTAATATGTTGTTTATGTTGAAGACTTTAGGATTCCCTCAGATTTTCACACCAGGGTATAGATATGAACACAGTAAATCGTGCAAGTAATGACAATTCAGGATAGACAGCCAAGGACACTTGATGTCCAAAATTTTCCTCTTTCTTATTTAGAATAATCTCTTGTAAACACAAGCATACAGGTCTCCATGAGTTCACCTCATCCGTTTGCTGCTGCTTGGCTGGGAATTGGGGGCTGTAGGCACTGGGGCATTTCTAGACGTATTTATCTCAAAGCCTCTAAAGGTGACAATGGGATTTGGACTGTTTCTGCACCAGATCTTGATGTTTCTGTGCAGACTTGATGTAACGAGTATTTTCACACTGAAGATTTCTTTATTTCCCTTTGCACTGGGCACTTTTCAGGCTTTGTGTCATCTAAAGAGTCACTTGTCTTCTTATGTGCTCTGCTTTGGGTCTATCTATGTGGTTCTGCATTTTTAGCTGATTAACTGACACAGAAATAACTACGGTTTGCTAATACAAAGTATAGGTCCCATTTGTGGACCTCTAAAGTTCTACACGTGGTATTTCTGACTTCTTGGGTTTCTTTTACTTTAAGCCCACATTTAAAGCTTCTTCATAGCAATATAGAGAGAGAGTACTACTCATTAAAAACAATATCAGGCTCTTGTCTAGTTAGCATGTAATTTCCTGACTGGAAATATTTGAAATGGATTTGCCACCCTGTCTAGTGAAGAAGAGGAGGAGTGGTCTTCTGTCATGGCAGCTTTTGCTCCTGCTTGCATCAGTGGCACCGCATCAGTGGAAATCACTGATGCAGCAGCATATTCTTACATTGTAAATACAAACAGCCAACAAAATGCTTTACAGTTTTCCACAACGAGTTCATGAGACGCACATGGCAAATAACTGCTATTAATGGTGAGGAAGCAGTGCGTGAAGCTCCGGTGAATTGATGAAAAAATAGACTGAAAGAAATTGGCAACGTTGCAGTCTTGCTTGATTCGCATACTTAAATATTCGTGTCCTCTGCACTTTTTCAGCGAGAATACATAATGTAATCAGGAATAAAATGCAAATTTCTTGTTAAAGAACTTAACTGTTTTTTGACAAAAGGAGCCAGAAGTAGCTAGTGTGATGTTGTGCTGGGACCGACAGAAATAGCTTTGGTTTACAGCACTAATTACATCGCGATCCGTTTTTCTGTTGGTTTGGGGGTTTGTTTTGGTCCTTTCATCTATTCAGTATTATTGAAACTAGGTCGCATCCAATGCCATTGTACACTCCAACTGTTTTGGAGAAAAACAGTGCCATTTGTACATACGTATGGCTGAGGGAGGTGAATGTGGAGGATGAAGCAGTGGGAAAGGATGGTGAATGTCATCTATAGAAGCTGAAAACTTGGTCTGCATATACCCCACAAATGTTTTAAAGCTTATATTTAGAAGCATCTCTTCTAAAGAGATGATATGTTGATGTATGCTGTGTTCGGTCTTTAAGGTATCACTGTCAGTGTCTTCTATACACATGAACTAAATTCCCTTTGCTTTGGCATGTTAACCAAAACAAAAATACCCAGATTTGCTCTTAAAGGTAATTGCTGTGAATTCCTGCCCTAAAAGATGTCCCCTTTCCTTCACACCAACTTCTGCCATACAGTTTGTCTGAAGGTTTGTAGGGAATGAGGGGATTCTTTTCAACCCCTTGTTTTACCAGTCTGGGATTGTGAAATGTTTCTTGAAATTCCCCATTTAGGGACTGACCTGTTGGAGAGCAACGTAGGGGAAAGGGGCCTAGGGATACTGGTGGGCAGCAGGATGACCATGAGCCAGAAATGTGCCTTGTGGTCAAGAAAGCCAATGGTATCCTGGGGTATATTAGAAGGGGAGTGGTTAGTAGGTCGAGAGACGTTCTCCTCCCCCTCTACTCTGCCCTGGTGAGACCACATCTGGAATATTGTGTCCAGTTCTGGGCCCCTCAGCTCAAGAAGGACAGAGAACTGCTTGAAAGAGTCCAGTGCAGAGCCACAAAGATGATTGAGTAGAACATCTCCCTTATGGGTGAGCTAGGTCTCTTTAGTTTGGAGGAGACTGAGGGGTGACCTCATTAGTGTTTATAAATCTGTAAAGGGTGAGTGTCAGAAGGATGGAACCAGGCTTTTCTCAGTGACGTCCAATGATAGGACAAGGGGCAACAGGCACAACCTGGAACATAGGAGGTTCCATGTTAACATAAGGAAAAGCTTTTTTATGGTGAGAGTGACAGAGCACTGGAATGGGCTGCCCAGGGTTGTTGTGGAGTTTCCTTCTCTGGAGACATTCAAAACCTACCTGGACATGCTCCTGTGTGACCTAATCTAAGTGATCCTGCTCTGGCAGGGGGATTGGACCAGGTGATTTTTCAATGTCCCTTCCAATCCCTAACATTCTGTGATTCTGTTATTCTGTGAAAGTCATATGGGGCCCTCAGAAAACTGTAGTTGGGGGTTCTAAAATGAAGCTCACAATATTTTCTAAGCTTTAGGCATAATATTGCCTGAATTAAAAGGGATCTTCCTTGTAAAGCACTAGATGACACTGTCCTCTCTGGCATGCCATTATTTAACTTGCTTTTATTGTAGCTACCACTTTCTGATCTAGCATTCTTTTAACATGAGACATTTCTATTGAAGTTGATGAAAAATGAAGGTGTTCAAGGAAAGGAGTTCTATTTTCATGTTTTAGCATAAAGATGCAAATTAGGACCAGTATTAAAAGCCCAACAAAAATGAATGGAATTGTAAAGCAGAGTTTGTATTGGATACAAGTAATTTGTTCTGACATTTTGAATAAACATTACAAATAAATCAGGATCTTTATTATACATACCACTTACTGTTGAATAATTTGACAAAAAGCTACTATTATGGAATAGCTTTTTTGTTAGCACTTTCAGCATGAATTTCAAACTGGATTTAGGAATTTCCCAGAGTGCTCTTCCATGATGCTTATACAGAGGCCCTGTGGACACACGGAGAGGATATATGCATTGAGACTGAACTCCTTAATAAGAAAGGAAAAATCTGGGTGTCTGACAGTGAGTCCATTCTCCTGTCACAGTTCATGGAGATCTAATTCATGTAAAGAGTCCTTGCTCACCCGATGTGGATATATCCTGGCTGGCCAGCTGACGTAACCCTCTGGTCTCCAGCGGCAGAGTTGATGAGACCTCTGTGAGCTATCATGGGAACTATGACAGTTCCCTGAATTACAAACCTGAATTTAGATGTCATAACTGGAACTGAATCTTACTCCTAGAATTTTTCTATCATACGTGTGACCTTATAAAAGGGTAACTTGGGGGCTATTTCCAATTGGAAGCCATGGAACAAAATTAATACTTTCTACTGTCACAAAATTAGTGCCTACTGTTCCCTCCACATATGTGGGGTTGAATCTCTCTGTCTGGTGCCAGCTGTCACACAACACTCTGCCTGGCTGCTGCTGCTGCTCACTCGGGGTCACTTTGTTCAGGTGGCTCCTTGCGTGGGTTCCTAACTGGCCTAAGGAACTGAATGGAAGCCTCTTCCCATACCTTGTCATGTGCCAAGCTACTGAGTGTTTCAGAGGTTTCAAAATCCTTGTTTAAAGATTGCATCCAAAGGAAATAGAAGGGCTTATACTTTATATAACTCCAGTTATTTCAGAGTACTGGAGACAAGCCAGATTGTAGTAAATTGAAAAAAATAAATCATTTGGAAAAAAAAACACAACAACAAACCCACAACAAAAAATATTTACAAAATCTAATCTGTAAGTGGACTTTGAGTCTGAGATGTTCTTATGTGAATTTAGAGAGGAAAGAAAACATGTCTCAAGGGAGATGACTGATGTCAGCATGAGTCTGTAGTTTAGGACCTACAGAAATTATTCTTCATGCTGCTTCTGCCTGAAATTTGATTTATATAAAAATGATATTTATGACAAACAAGATTATATGTTAAGTAAGGAAAAGTGAAAGGGAATGAATCATGATAGTAATATGAGATGGGAAAGAGAAGATGATTCAAAAATTCATTTTCTAAGATATTTTTACTTGTTTAATTACAAAAGAATTTAAAAGTCATGGAGATGGTCACTGATAATGGATGTCAAATTATGGATATGAATGTGCTCATAACATAAGGGCAGGCAACCCATTGCTGAAGCACCAGCAGTCCTCCTTGGTATATGTTGCAACAAATACGCTTTATCGTCTTTGTTTTGCCTCCGTGTATTTAGCCTAGGTGTAAGAACTTCTAGATGGACACAGTATCAGAGCAGACCTTAGCCTTGAAGTTGTCTCAGCCCACACCTGGGAGATGTCAACTCAACAGTGAAGTAGAAAGTATGAAAGACCTATGGAAAATAACACTTTTACTCTATAATTTTCTTCCTTGCTATCCCTGAGAAAAATCTCTAAAGTAATTCTTTTATTCCTACAGCTCTTTTTTGAACAAAGGGGAGTTTTATCTGACTCAGGATCTTTCCCTACCTAGGGTGAATCCTGACCACACTGAGGCTAATGGTACACATATTCTTGGTGGTCTGTCCTGACCAGGTGACATCTCTCCTGGACCGCAGAAAATAAGCTAATTGCTTCCCTGAATCGTGGAGGAAAAGGAGTCTTCCTTTCAAAGGAGTGTTTTAATGTTGGAATCAAGATAATTCCTCGGAGAAAATCAGTTCTCCTTTAGCCACTACTTTACAGATAACATCTATTAGAGATAGGTAAATATAGCTAATGGAGAAGTAGCATACATTTTAATTTGTAGATCAGACATGAATTACATAATAATTACACAGCAATTACAGTAAAATTATTATATTTCCGTGTTACTTGCAACTACTAATTGATATAGTCTGGTTAGTCTATGACGGTGTTATTACAGCACAGACTCGACAGAGTCGATGTATCTGGGGTCTAAAAATACACTAAGTGATCAGAAAGTAACTCAGTCATAGAGACAACCCCCAACTTTTAGAACTGGTGTGTTCAGGGAAGTTCAGTCAAAATCTAATTATAATGTAATTGCAGTGCAAGTCAAGAGTAAGTTGAAACCACTGTATGATGTAGCCTTGAACCAAGATTTTAGCAATCTTTAAAAAATGATAACGTAGTTAAAAGACGCTGAAAACTTTATAGGTACATTTACTTCATAACTAGAGTACAAAATGCTAGTACAAGTAGCTATTTCCATGTGTTTGGAAAAAATCCCTAAAATCAGCATCAGCTCTCTGAGTAGTCAATGTAGGTCTGCAAATTTAGGATTGAAGACCTGCCTGACCACAAAGCGTATATAATTCATACTTGCATTTTTTTCATGTCATGCCATGGTCTCAGAAAGAGAGAACAAAAGCCAAGGAGTAGTAGCAGACTTCCAGATGAGTTCCAAGGCCTGGGAAAAATACCAAAATAATAAAGTAAGTTTAGAAGGGCCTTATGTGATCCACTATGTGTCTCAAATAACCTTACGCAATGATTTCTCCTTCCAGCCTAAACTTTTCTTTGAACCATAGCATATTATTTTGTGAGACATTCACTCATGTTTTAAAAGCTGCAAGGAAGGATCAACTATTATTTAACCTCCCTCTTGAAATGGAAGAGTTCCTAGCCTGAGTTTGTCTGGCTATGGTTTCCAACCGCTGGATTGCATGTCTTTTCTTGAAATGTTGATTGAAGTGTTGCCAGTCGTGAAATTTCTTCCGCATTTAGGTTCCATTACACTGTGATAAAATCACCTCTTATCCTTTTCTTGGATGTCCAAACTAGATAAAACTTCTAGGTTTTCATACTAGAAGCAGCTTCCCCAAACTGAGCATTCTTCCCCAACTCTTTTTAAATTCCCAGCTATATCACCACACCACTCATCTCCCTACCTGTAGCCTCTCTGGAGCACCTGGGGGCAGGAGTAACCAGTGCCTTGGCATTAGTTATCCTGCCTACTGCCCCTGGGACACTGAGCCTGGTCTCGCCCTGCCACTGGGACAAGGTGGCAGGAGGGAAAAAACAGAAGCTGGAAACAGGCCGGCCACCTGAGAAGCAAAAACAGGACCTCCATCGACACTTATAGTCAATTTTGTATTTTAAAGTAATAAACATCATGCGCAACAAAACAATGTTATTTCCTTACTTCTCGGCATTTGTCAGTAATATTATACAGTGATGGACATGATTTGCTCTTTCAGCCATTACGTTGCTTTGCTTATCTGTCACAGCTACTAAATCCTCCTAAAAGCCACTGCTTCCTCTGATATGACCCCCCCTTTCCTCTTATAAATGGGATTTATTTTCTCCTGAAGAATGACCTTGCATTTGTTTGTGTTGAAACATGCATTAAAATGAACGCCCCTTTCCAAGTGACCCTGACCTGTGCCCATCATCTCTTCTCTCTTCATTGTTTTCTTTTTATTTGCTGCAAATTCTATCAGCAATGATTTAATATTTTCTTCAAGATCATTGATAAAGATATTGAATGGGATGAGAGCAGCTCCCTGGAGGCTTCTGCTTGAAAAACCCTCAGTGATTGCAAATGCCCTTCTGAGATCTACCAGCTGAGCAATCCTTAATCTTTTTTAAATGAGTCTGCATTGATTTTCTTGTACAGCTAATTTTTATAAGAATGTTATGAAGGACTTGCTCTAATGCCTTATAGAAGTTGGGTAACTGGATCAGATTTTGTCATGTCATAAAACTTTTGAGGTAGGTTATAAAAATAATAAAATAAAAAAGAAGACAATATTGATTGAATCACTTATTCCTTTGACTCCTTGCTGATTGTTTTCCCTGACAGCCTTTCCCGGATTTTATTAGAGACCAATGTCAATCTAAGCTTGTTTATAACCTTGCAAGTTGGATTTTTTTTTTTCATTCTAGATTTTATTAGTATTAATAATTCAAAGAGCTCTTTAGCTGAAATTATTAATTCTTATAGGTGTAAATTATCTGATCTTGCAGAGTCAAAGTTATCTGAACAGGATGGGTGAGTAGAAGTGTCTTCTCTTCTGTGCCAGTCCCTGATGGCTGATGTCACCTCAGCTCCTCAGCACCCAGGGGAAGCGCTGCTTGAGTACTTCAGCCTTTTGCACTTTGTGATCGATGATCCTGCCAACTCTGTCTAACAGTAGATCCGTGTTGTTAATGGGATTTCATTTCATTTGCACCTGATGTATGTAAATAACTTCTCCCGGTTAGCCTTACCCTAGCTGGCCAGTGGTGCCTCTTCTCTCCCTTAGCAATTACTTACATTTCCACATTTCCTTATTTCTGCCCATTTCTATCAGTATCATTTTGTTTTTAATAGTATTTCTACCTCCATTTCATCATTTAATGAAGGGAGGCATTTCTCCTCCAAGGAGTTGAGGAGTCTGTGTGGAGATACGGATAATTAGGAGCTGCTGCTCATCTTTCTGCAAAATTTGCTTTCACTTGACCTGAAATAGAGGAAATATCCACCAGAGCACAGAACTGGGCCTTTCTAAGATGGCTTCTTTTGGGTTCATCAGCTGTGCAGTCAGCTCTGTCCTTGTGGCTCTAGCTTTGAATTTCCTCAGGCTTCTCAGCAGGACAGACACACTGAACATGGTGCAGAGCTCCTGCTGCTGCTACTGGAGGAGGGGTGGAGGTAGGATGGCATCTGGGGTGGTTTCCTGGGAGACCTGGCTCCCTCCTCCAGCACCATGTTAAAGGTGAGGAGAGGCTTCAAGGTGGTAACAACTTAACAGAGCTGTTCCTCTGAAAGGCTCCTCACCATCCTATCTCAAAAAGCAGCCAGTGCCCATGTGTTTGAAATCTTTTCCCCTTGGAGGTAGCACCAACGGAGCAAGACAGCCTTTGCACCCATGGTAGCCCACTGCATTGACCTCTCAGGGCTACGTCAGGTAGTGGCCTTGCTCTCCTGTACCTTGAGCTACAGCACCATAGCCACACTGGCATGAAAACTCATCCAAGAAGTGCAAATGTCAGGCAATGAACTCAAACTTATTTCTTTAGTTCTATCACGTGTACATTCGTAGCTCAAAGCCATTGCTTATCACTATCCTGAAGTCAGTGTCAAAATACTCTCCTACTTGCTTTTGTTTTGTTTTGGGGTTTTTTTTCAGCTTTGAGAAGGTGGTGTCTTTGAAGAAGCAAACATATGTACTGCTGGTGAAGACTATACCTGTTAGCCTCTAGCAAGGTCGACACATTTGTGTTCATATGTATTACGGATCTATTTCCGGGCATTGTAGTATATTCTGAAAGACAAATTGGTAAGGTTACCAAATTTGCTGTCTAGAAAGGGTATATTTGTCTAACAGGTAAATAGGAGGAGATTTTGGTGTTAGACAAAGCTGGATATTACTGATACTGTGATATATTAGAGTTTATGAGGATGTTTGTGTATGAAAAGCCAGCAAATGACATTTGAAATAATACTTGCAGAATAAATAGTGGCTGATAGACTGGCAGAGGATGTCTCAAACAAAAATACTGTTTCTATTAAATACTGTGCAATTTAATACATTTAACTTTATGTGCTAGAGCCTAGTTGATCTTTTAATACAGCCTTTGGATATTATAAGCAAGTGTTCATAAATACTAGTTTCATAAAAACCTGAAAAGATACTGCACTTTAGTCTTAGTGACACAGATCTTAGCGCAGTCTAATTTTTCCAGTTTCTTAACTGGACCCTGAGTACTGGTGGCAAATTTACCCTGGAGTAAGCTCAAGGTGCAGCCAGAACTCTACCGTGTGCATGGTTGGGTGCAGTGGACGATAAATGCCCTATAGGAAAGGGCAAGCTATGCCACTGGGCAGCTCTCCCACCATTTCTAGTATCATAGGAACTGGATCAAATACAAAGAAACGGCAAGCCCCTCATATCAGGCATGGGGCAGTGTAGCTTGTATGCAAGATATAACACTTAATCTCTTAAGTGGATTCTTAGTTGCCAGTAGGATCAATTTAGGATGAACCACGGATGTTTGTAACCTGAAATATTGTTTAGGAAATATCAGCTAAACTGTTCTGAGCTTACTGCTAAGATGTGAGCTTAAAGTAGCACACACAAGCTGGGGGTGGCAGAAGCTTGCACAGTAACAAGAACTTAGCCATTGTGTAATGTTTCAGTTCTTCTTTCTCCTCAGAAGCATCAAGGGGCCACTAAGGAGATACCAAAATTATGCATAGACATTGAGGTAATGCAAAGACATTTGCTTTAAAATACCATCATTTTAAGGAGGCAGTTTTATTGCCAATGAGTATCATCTGAGAAACTAACATGCACTTTTCTGCAAAGTCAGTCAGTTGCATTTACAACAAAACAGAACAAATTAATCCAGACTGAAAGGGATTTGTTAGCAACTTTAAATTTCATTTAAATTTCCCCATAGGACATAGGAACCATATGTGCAAATAAAATCCGTGCATAAAAATGCATATTCCTGTGCAGTTTATCAGATACTTGACATATCAATCAACATACTAATGTACTTCCTGAGACACCTCTTAAGCATCTGCAAATATTTCCTTTTGATTGCTTTTGTTTTCTTCCTGTGAAAGAATTCTCCCTCTTTTGGCTCTTCTCCTTCCGAGCATGCAATCCTCTCTGCCTGTCCTTGGCTCAGGGCTAGCCAAGCACAGTCCTATCTTCCTAGAAATGTGATGACTCAAAAACTTGTCTTCTGATGATCTCACATGGGGAGTGTCCAGCCTCTTGGGAGAATCTCCTTTGGCTTGGGATTTAAAGGAGGGGCCCTCTTAAGTACAGGAAAAGTGGTTTAGGACATTTGAAGAGATATTTCATGTCTTTATTTTCAGGGTTTTTTGTTTTTGTTTTTGTTTTTGACAGAATTCTGCCATTCAACTTATAGTAACCAAAAAGTCTACAATCTGACTTGAGGTCTCCCTGCCTACATTAATGTTAATAAATAAGGAGGAGAAAATCTGTTCTCCAACCTTGAAGGGAAGTGGCAAATTCTGGGTTGTGTTTGTGTAAGAAAACTCTCTTTTCCTCTTTCCTCCTGGACATGGTAACTTCATCCATTATGCCTTCTGGAAACGGTTCCTGGCCTGTGTATCATCCACACTGTTTGGATGTGGTTCAGAAAGTTACCACTTGGCAGGGGTCAAATCCATGCTGGGTAATGTGTTTCTCCATCTACTCAGTTAAGTCAGATGATGATCACAGGCCAATGCACTATCTGTCACCCTGCTTCATTTGCTAGAATAGGCATAGCCCCCAAATCCCATCAGTAGGCATTTTCAGGGAGCTATTCAGAGCATCTTGTCTCAACAGCTTGCTGGAGGAACTGGGTGGAGAGATGTAGTGTGTTTATAGGGACAATAAAGAGCCTAGCCCTGCCAGCACTTGGCACTGCTTCCTTAGCTCACCTGCTTTGGGCTGTGCAGAGGAGCATGTGGGAATCCTGAGCAGCAGAATAGAGGTTTTATTACCTCTCATTTGGGTTGGCTGCTGATGCACATGATCACCATGCTAGCGTGTAGATAAAAAACCTTTGTGCTACGCCATCATGTTTTCCTTATATATCTTCCTTGCTCTCTTGCTCTCACTCTCTCTCTCTCCCTCCATCTGTCTCTAGACATTGCTTACAAGGGCTGGAGCACCACAGATTCTGAACACTGACAATTCCCAAGCATGCAGAATATCAGTAATTTGCTCAGACCTATTGGTACAATACACCCTCTCCTTGCAAAGGTACTCACACAATAACAAAATGAAAAAGCAAGCTATTCAGATGGTGAAAAATCTCCTAAACATAACAAAGCTCTTAATTTACCCCCATTGGAGCTCAGAAAGACTCCACAAGCTGGGCTGACTAGCTCAGCACAAATGCTAATGAGCAGCCGATGAAGACTTCTGTCCCTGGACAGTTCAGATCCTCAAGTCTAAGCAAATGCCAATCCTACTGGTACAGCAAAGGCAAACAAAGCATCACAAGCACGAACAAATGAGAGCCAGGCAACTGATATAAGGACAACCGAAGCCCATCTCTCCCACCAGAGTGAGAGTGATGGAGCTCTCACCTAGCTTTCGGTCCTTTCGCATCCTGGGGCCACTCTGTCTCAGTGCACCAGGGCCATATGCTTTGACACTTCTGTCTGGCCACAATATGTATGCCTTTGGCCCCTAGTACCTCCTGGGCCCAGGCTCCTTTGCTCTGCTGCTCCTTCACTGCCCTAAGACCTGGAGGATCTGAGCCCTAAATGCCCTGAGCCCAATGGATCCTTCAAGTCACACAAGTTACAGAAGCTCACCTCTTCCCAGAGTGGTAAATTCCGAGCGCCCTTGGATGTACAGTTTTTTAGTCCAGAGGCAGAATGAAATGTGAAGACAGGGCAAAATTGACTCTACAGGAGTTACAAGTAACTTCGGGCAGCATAGGAAAGATCCAACTTCCCACAGATTATGTCTATACCAATGGTGTGTGTATTTCCTTGCTCTTTCCCTAGTCCCTCAGTTAAAATGAGAATCTCTGAGGACCTCATAGGATCCTTACTCAGCCTGTCTCCCCATTCACACCTTGTTAACTCTGACCACTGCATTCGGTTGGATGTAGAAAGCAAAGGAGAAGAGGAAAAAAAGAGAGAGTTTGTGCTCTGGATATATTTTTCACTGTGAGGGTAGTGAGGCACTGGAATAGGTTGGCGAGAGAGGTTGTGGTTGCCTCACCCCTGGAAGTACTCAAGGCCAGGTTGAGTACTTCTGTTAGACCAGGTTGACCTGATCTAATGGAAGGTGTCTCTGCCCATGGCAAGGGGGTTGTAATTAGATCATCTTTAAGGTCCCTTCCAACCCAAACCATTCTATGATTCTATAATGCTAGGATATTTCCCAGCAGGTCTCAGGAGGCCATATCTCCAGTAGGAGAGTGCTAGGGTATCACATGAAGCTGGAGGTGAAAGAGCTGGGTTACTTGCTTGATCCTGGGGAAAAGAGATGCAAGTGCTGGGTTGCTGCAGGAGCAGATGGAGCCGGATGAGGGTCAATGCTGGAGCCAGCCTCTGAGTACAGGTGCTGGTCCTGCTCATATTCAAGCAGGGCTTGGCTCCAGCTTCAGCACCGTCAGCCTGGCCCTGGCACGAGCCACAGCAATGTCTGTTCCTGAAGAAATGCAGCCAGGGACCCGCAACACTGACAAACTGGAGCTGACTGAAGTCCAAGGTTTCTAACATAGGCTTGCCCAGCAGTCCTGCCGATCTCAAATACCTGTGGCCTCAGTGGCCAAAAGGGGCCCCAGTGAGAATAGGATGTTTTCAGGAGCTTGAATAGACTGGGTGCCAGCTGAGCATCCCTTCCACAGCATCTTGGTGCCATGGTACAAAACAGCCACCTTGAAAATAACTTAAAAATTCTAGTCCTAACTACACTCCTGGCAGAAAGCTAGCAAGGTTGATTTCAACTGTTTCCAGACAAATAATGATCATGGATAATAATTCAAACATTTCAGTGAGGTAGATCAGTACATGTGAACTGCTTATGGGCATCGAAGGCAATGGTGCTGATGGAGAATCTCTTTTTGTTTTGTTTTTTTTTTGTTGTTGTTTTCAGGGCAACATTAGGAGGCCATGTTGCTGAAGCAGAAGGATATTAGTTTCTGTCAATGCTGCTATCACACCTGAGAGAAGGGGTTGCTTCATAGTGACAATTATGAAAACAGAGATAGGCAAAATTGATTGCTTTGCTGTTCATCAAGCTTCTAGAATGGCCTGGTAGAAAAAAAACATAGTTTGAACATACCATAATAATTTCTCTGCCATTTTGTATAGGAAAAATAATGAATTTATTGGTTTTATTCAGCATGTTCACAACCAACTGGAAATGAGAAGAAGAACACAATTCTTAAAAGCATTTCTGTATTTTCAGGAGGTTCTTATTTCCAATGACCACTGATTACAAAATTGGAAAAAGGAGCTTTCTAGAAATTCAAAAATGAAAAGTGAAATTAACTTAAAACATATATCATTAAAATGCTCTAGATCTTCAACAGTTTAAAATCATGGGATTTGCATTTGATGTTTCAAAAAGACACACATGTATCTTGCATTTTGTGATGGCATGTCGTTCTGGGTTCATGATGGATTCCCAAGTACAAACAACGACCACACGCACACAATAGCTCTAAGCAAAGGCAAAAGCAGCTTTATTGGCTTCACACGTGTGCAATAGCTCTGAGTGAATGTGGCTTTATTAGCTCCATAAAACAATAAAATAATTAAAATACCGACCCTGCGATGATAAGGTGTAACTCGCAGAGCAAGAGGAAGGCTGATATCATGCTGCCCGGAGAGGGGGGGTCGGTAGGCCCGGTGCATCTACAGGGTGTCCCCTGGTTCAAAAATGCACATCACGACAACCTTCCTTCCTCCACCCCGCAGGGCACGACATATATATAGTCCTTCTCTGGGGAAGGACCCTTTCAAGGGTCTGATCTGCGCACGCGTGGCCAGCGCGCGCATGGAGGCCAATCCCACAACACGCCCCTCATGGCTAACAGCGGTTACGTAACCCAAAACACCACCATGCACATGTGGGGGTCCTGGGGATTTTTCGGTGGTCGTTATTTCATTGTCCTTCAGCTTCCTCTGTGTGTTCTTCGGCTGACCTCCAGTGTTTCAGCTCCTCTTATCAACTGCTAACTGCCGAGCACTAGTCTTCACAGCTGGGTCCCTTCTTCAGCTGCCTCCTGGCTCAGTCATGAGTTGTTTGCTTCAGTGTGTTACAACAATAGATCATTCCTGCCCATCCCTCACACACATGTTTAGTCAGCACCATCCTCAGCAATGTAATGAGAATGGGCCTTCAGATACTGAGGCAGAAAACTTGCACTCAATTTCTCTGAGATGGCATTTAGGTAGCATTCAGTAAAATAATGTGCCTTAGATAAATATACATTTTTATATACATTTTAAAATGATATATAGAAGATGTATTTAATAGAGAAGGACCAAGCCATAGGAAATTATTTGGGAAGCGTGCAAGCAGCGAGATTTTAGTGTTGATGTTAAAAACTTGCCTATTGCTTTACAAAACATCCAAATGGATGTCTATAGTGATATGGTCCTTGGTATTTGCCCGGTCCTTCTGCACTGCCTTGGTGCACAGGCAGAGAAGCAGTGTGGCTTGGTGGATGGAGACCAGGCTGGGACCTCAGTTCAACTCAGCTCACCTCAGCCTCTCCTCTACTGTCTCACTTTGTCCCTTCCACTTATTCTTCCAGGGAAATAAGAGTATTCACAGTATTTCCTTTTAGATATTTGTTAATTTGGTCTCTGAACTGTGTTCTGGGGAATTTCACCGCCTTATTCATTAACCAGATACGAAGGCTAGGCCTGAAGCAAGATGATGAGATTAGTAACTTTACGTACATCCATAAAATGACAGTAATGATGCTAATTTTCTTTATAAAGCATTTCTTTCTAAGAGTGAAAATGGCTATTAATTTTTTTGTAATTATTATTACAGGGCATAAGGTCCAAAACTTCATATTTCATTTAGTAAATACAGAAAGCACAAGGCTATTGCAAATATGAGGAAGTACTGTCTATTTATCTAACTTACAATAGGCAAATTTTGAAAGGGCACTGCTGCATAAAAGCCCACAGGTGGGAGGAAAGAGCACACATACTTAAACCCTGACAAGAGAAAGACATGATCTATCTGAGCAAACCAATGGTGATGTTAAAACTGAGAAGCCCCACAGACATCTGCTAACTTGAACATGCAACTGGCAGCTATCACTGAGCTATGCTCTCGTGTGGTTCTTGGCTGTTGCTTGCCTGTATTTTCTAATTCCAGCATGTCTCCTTGGTGTTACTCCTACATGAACTGGCAGAGTTGTCAGAGGCAATCATGTCAGTGCACTGCAGACCACTTTTTCCTTTGTGAAGAAGTTAATTTGATGGATCTTCTTGCTGAAAATAAAAATACAGGTTTCATTCATACAAAGCTTTATATTTTGTGCTGGGAAATCTGGAACTATGTGAAGGATCTTCTTCCAGCCATGGAAAGAAAATCAAATAGGAGGAAGGCACTTCCTTTCACTGCAGGTTGATGAGGTCTACAGGCAAGTGCAATGGATACTCCCAAGGTTCAAGGGGAACAGTGCTAAAATGTCATCTTTCTCCAGCAGTCACAGAAACCAGGATGATAAAAAGCAAATCGGCAAACCCCTCCTAGATTTGAGCTCACTCACGTGGACCAGAAAACTAAAGTACATTATTAATTATCAGGGATAAACAAGCTCTTACATTCTTCTATTGACATGGATCATTTGCTTTAAACAATACTATGAATTTTTTATTATGATGGAGAAATGTTACCCTCGCCCCTTTCCCTGTTGCCTCATGATGGATAGAAGCATCTCTTCTTGTACCATCTTGTAACTAGAGTGGCACGTACCCTGGCTCCTGTTCTGAAATAAACTCTCTTAAAAAAAATGTAAAACTCCTGACTAAATATGACTCATGTTTTTAGCTACATTCATAAAATGCCCTGCCCATGCATTGGTCTTTGCCATTTCCAGGGATGTGTCTGGCAGCAGAGATGCTCCAAATCTTGATGTTCTTCTCGGGGACGGTGAGCAGAGTAGGAGGTGCAAGCTGCGGGGGCCAGCACTTGACAGCAGCATGGGGATCCTCCATCACTGTCCCTCAGTCCCTGGCCCCCTGTGGCTTGTGCTGCTGCCCAAGAGTGATATCTGGTCATAGTTCTTGCTGCTACTTGCAGCCAAGCCTGGCAGGAGCTGAGAAATCTGTCTTTGTGATGGCTGGGAATTTTGCCTCTGAGAGTCTTTCCTTCCATGATCCTCCCCAGGGCAGATTCTACAGGACCTTCACAAGTTAGTTCCTATGTTGTTAGTCTTTGAGTAAGTGAGGGCACCACCTGAAACAGAACTTGAGGAGACTTTACTTGTCCTTCTTTGCAAGGGGCTCCTGCTCGCAGCAGACATCCCTATGATCAGAAAGATCATGGAAACTAAACCCAGACTCCATAGAGAAGCACTGTGCCTTTAGCCTCTTCCTTTTCCTTGGGACTCTGGATTGACTGGTAGAGGAAGGAAAAGCCAACTATAAAAGTTTCTAAAATGCTTCTTTTTTCTTGCCAGGTCTCAAAGACGTTGGTGAGTCTGCAGCCCTGCACCTGCACACAGACCTCTCAGTCTTGCCATTTGTTCCTCGTGCTGTGTATGTTAGTGTACAGGCACTTTGGAGACACATCTCATCTTGCTCCCTTCCCAGGCAAAGTGTGAGACCTTCCCCCATGGTGCTGTCCTGTAAGGACTCCCTTTTCCTTTCAGGTGTTGACTTGACCTTTCAGAGGAGGCTCACCTTGCTGGTGCCTTCCCCGTCCACGATGCTAGTGAAGAGCTATAGCCAAACTGCATAGCCATCCAAAAAAGGCAGCAAAAGAAAAGGGAAGTGTCTAGGTCATAGATCCACATGGCATTTTGCAGCTTCCAGAACCATTGATGTTTTAATTGCTAAATAAAATTAATTGACATGAAGGGTTAGAGACTTCATTATGAAATATTTAAGCGTACACGTTAGTTCGGTTGATGGGGAATCAGACAGAAGGGTGAGTTTTCCTCAGCATCAGCATCAGCAGTTCAGAAGCTGATTTTGCACCACTTCAAAAAAACAGGATCCAGTAGTCTGTTCTATTTTGCTGGCATGTCGACTTGGTAATTACCTTGCAGCAAAAAACAAGTCTCTTCACTGCTTTCTGCAGCACCTGGAGGAGGCATAAACTCCATGTTTTCTATCTCAAGAAAACTCAGTACACCTCTGTAGGATAAGAGGTAACAACTTGCGGTAACATGCCTGTAGGCCCAAAGAGACTGATACTAAACATCAGACTTTTAAGTAACTGTAAACCAAATTTCTTTATTTTTTTTTAGTCTTTGTGTTGCCTCATAGCCATGTATTTTGGGGTACTGGACAGCTGCGCTTTGTCTATAACTTTCATTATCTTTATATCAAAGGACCTGTTTCATGGCACTGATAGAATTCCCCTCTCACTTCCCTGAAACTGAAACCTGCAAACCAGCAATCTCTTTGCTGTTGTTCTCTAAGCTGCGAGCGACATTGCTCTCCTGGAGCCCATCCTACCTCAAGGCTTGCTTTTCAGATGAAAAAGAATACCAAAATGGTTTGAGAAATACCCACGCTGTTCAGAACAAAAGAAATGAGTCAAATGTAGCAGTGTACTGAAGTGCCTAAAATAATGCAACTTGTGAGTCCGCCTCTGACTCTGAACCTGTACCTCTGCCCTTTGGACATGTCTTTCTGCCATCCATGGGATGCAGAGCAACAAGATGCAATTCCCGGAGGATGTAGCTGCATTAATGTGGAAGGGGAAACAAACAGAGAGAAGCTTGTTGAAAAGCTTCCCGTGTGTGACTGGGAATCCCATAGCAGCATGCCAAAACACCTTTCAGGAAGGTGCAATGCTGCGATGAATATACCATGCGCTTGTGACAACTGTGTCATTCAGAGCTTTGTCACTCAACGCTCCCAGGTCTTATTTGCTGTAAAATGTCTGCCTTGTGGATAGGATTGAACCCAACAGTGCCTTGTGGCCTTCAGTGAGGTCAAATAATTGTATAATCTTCTCCAGTTGTACCGCTTCCTTTTCATTTTTACCTCTGGTTAACTCCCTCTTCAAATACAGAGATGGCAAATTAAGTTAAGTGATTAAATCCAAGATCACCGTATCGCAGACAAATCATGCTCTGTGAAACTTCCTCAGTCCGCAAATCACAGCCTTCCCTCTAGCAATTGGTGTCTGCTAATGTAAAGCCACTCAGTCTGATTAAATGTGACTTTGAGCAGTGGACGGTTTTGTGCTTGTCTTTATGCGTAAAGGTAAATGTCAGCAAAATGAATGGAGCTTTGAGTGTTACTTATGCATTTGACGAATCCCTTATAGTCTCCCTACCAAGTATATTGTAAGCACCTGACTAGATTTATCAGCTGCTTTATAAGGAGCAGCAAGAAACCCAGATTAAAGGTTGCTAAGTTACAAACCAGATAAGACATAGGCGTATTTCCAAATTTATACAAACACCATGCCTAAATTCCAAAGAAGCATAAGAAGCGATCTGAGCTCAAGAATAGGTTAGCGTGCAATATGGATTTCTCTCTCTATTTCTCTGCATGGCTTTACTTCCAGCGATATTTCAAAGGGGCCTTACAGCATTCAGAACCTATTACAACATACCAAGTATGAGGGAAATAATGCCTAATACCCAGCATGGGGGCTTTTTAATGGTAATACAAATATTATGCAGCATTTCCCTCCCCAAGTCAAGCTGTGCTTGCCTTGAATACAATTCTCCTACAAATACAAACATGTACATCCTGGGTGTACAGGCCCTTGTTACAATGGGGACAAAGTATTCTGTCTTCAGACACGGATAACACAGACATTAATCCGACGATTGAAGAAATGGGATTTTGAACTGTGCAAATTCCAGTTCAAAGGAAGGATCCTTCTCAGTATAGATGTCTTTGTTACCAGCCCATGTTTAGCTAATAAATGGTTTATTAAAAATGGCACGGCTGTGAGTGGCTTACAGACATATTATTGAGTTTGGTGCGGTACAAACTTACAGCTTGTAGAGCTGGAGAAGCTTCAAGAAGATGCTTGTGTGCACCACACATGGAAACAGCTCACAGAAAGACGGAGTTTTTCCATAGGCGACACTTTTTCTGCATACTTAAGTTCTTAAGCTTTATTTTGGTCTCATATTATTAGTAGGCATCATCACGCATGGCTGCGTTCGGAGATCTTTGTGTTTTCTAGTGAGGGAAACGCTACTGAAGCGTTCAGCCCCCCGGCTGGAGGTGGAGCCCTTTGGCAGGAGCGCAGGTGTGCTGTCAGGTACCCTGTGGCTGGCACTGTGTGGCCAGGTGGCACCCAGCTGTGAGCCCAGCAAGCTGCCCTGGCAAAATGTGTGCTGCAGAGTCCTACTGTAGGAGAGAGAAAGCGGATTATTTTGAAATATCTGGTGGAGAAATAACCGTGTATTTTGCAAGATGGTTTTCACCTTCAGAAAAGCTAACCAGAGACATTTATCAGATGATTTCCTCCACATATCTAGTTTTGTTAAGGAAAAAAAAAAAAAAAAAGAGGAAAACTTTAATTGAATTCCACCTACATATGGCATGATGGCTAGGAAGGGCTCTGGCAGGGGCTGGCTAATTAAGGTACAGAAAAACATTGCCCACAGGCCTTTTTCTCATGCCCTGCTCCTTATGTGGATGCAGGGTCCAGTAAAACTAGGCAGGGTGTTCTGCTACACCATACTGACACCTCCAGGGGATTTCCAGACAAAAGGTCAACTAGCCTTCTGGCTTCATTCTGGTAGTTAAACACAGAATAATCACCTGACTTCCAGACCATGGACACCCCTCAGCCTGGCTTTATCATCACTTGGAGCTCTGCAGCACAATGTCTTAATAAAGTAAAAAGTATTTGTTGCTGGACAGTATTGTCTTCTCTCTCTCTCTCTTTTTTTTCTCTTTAAAGAGTATTTTCATTTACATGTAAGAACAACAAAAGCCAATCTGAATCCCACCTTTTCTTCTATTTAATTACCACTTCTTGTGTTTTCAAGAAGTTTAAAGGTAAGGGTAATTATTGTAAGAGGCATCAGGAAGCAGGAAATAGAGGTGTTTTTTTTTTCTAGCTGCAAGGCAAAAATATGCTTTGAAAGCCTTGGCAGGCCAGATAATAAAATACACCTTAATATTACTCATTTATAACAAGAAGAAAAATGGCATGGCCCTAGATCATCTATTGGAAGTTATGGGCATTATTTGACCTGAGAGCTGTCTGTACTCCTGTCTGCTAGCCAGATAGAAAGTACCAGGGACCAAAGTACTGTGTTTTGGGCATTGATTTAAGTCCAGCTTTGTCACAGGTACTAAATGTATGTGAGTTTTCTGCCACAACAACAAAATGTTCATTAGAAACAGTGTGCTTTAATTTGGAAATGTTTTTTCCAGTTACTCTTCAGAATTCTACTTACACATCAGTCTTGTCATATTCTGCAAAGATGCACTTCCTGTCAATTTTTTTATTTTTCTTGACAAAGCCTGTCTCCCTTCTTAGCTCTGAGACTTATGACCTAGAGAGAATGACACCTGGTGGTTCCTCGCATTGGTAGATCTGCTGCACCTGGACCAGCTGTTTACCACATGATACACACTTGATCCTTGCTGCTCTGAGTAAAGTCAGAGAAGCTCCTTATAGCTGCAGTCAAATTGATAATGTTTTGTAATCACTGTTACAAGTTTTTTATAGAGACACACTCTGCATTTTCTTACCACTCTAGGCAAGATACCACTCTGAGAACATCCAGTAGAAATGAACCCTGCTACTAGATTAAGTTTTGGACTGAGCCTTTGAGTCATTAGGCTTGTAGCTAGGTGCTCTGTTTTTAATTTGTGTATTTGTGACAACTTAATCTCTCTCTGCCTGTCAGCTCTTGATTGTAAAATCCTTCGATCCCGCTCCTGGAAATCTCAGTCATGCCAATAACACGTGCCACTGTTTTAATAATTTCAACCCTCTTTTACACATCTGCAGTGGTGAGCAGATGAGAGAGCAGCCTGAAGAATGAGTTTAAAGGGCTTTTCTATGGTAATCTTATTACATTAACCGAGTTTCATTCTCTCTTTTTAGGAAAAGAATAATACAGCATTAGCTGATATTCCTGTTCTTAACCGAGTCAGTGGAACTTTCTTCAGGAATATAAGGAAACTAGGTTCTGCAATTTTGATTTCACAGAATCACAGAATTGTTTAGGTTGTAAAAGACCTTTAAGATCATCAAGTCCACCCATTAACCTAACTGCCGATCCCACCACTAAACCATATCCCTAAACAGTGCATCTACAGGTCTTTTAAATACCTCCAGAGATGGTGACTCAACCACTTCCCTGGTCAGACTGTGCCAATGCTTGATAATCCTTTCAGAGAAGAAATTTTTTCCTAATATCCAGTCTAAATGTCCTATGGTGCAACTTGAGACTATTTTCTCTCATCCTATCACTTGTTACTTGGAAAAGAGACCAACACTCTCTTTGCTACAACCTCCTTTTGGGTAGTAGTGGCAAACAAGGTCTCCCCTTAGACTCCTCCAGACTAAACAACCTCTGCTCCCTCAGCCACTCCTCCTAAGACTAGTTCACTCAGAAGCCAAAGCCCAAAACAACAATGTCCTTGATCTTGAAAGAAGTGCTGCCTGAACAGATGATGGTCATCTTTTCTGCTCTTCAAGTTGTGACACAGATCTTGCAGTCCTTTTTAGAGCAAAATACCTGTTTATTCCAATGGGAGTTTTGCCTCAAGTATCAAATCCTGGATGTCTATGCAGTGAGTCTATGTGACCCTAACTACTGATGCCATATGTCAAAGAAGTTTTTGTCAGATCTTTGCATTTAAATTTTCCAGGCCTGGTGAATAAAAGAAAATATGCTTTCATTAGTGGGTGCATGGCTCATACTTAGATCCTTATTTGGAAATTATTTGCTAGGTACTACTTCTTGTCCTAAATGGGAGGAGATAAAGCTATATGAGCACTGTCTCTTGTGTCCCCTGTTGGTCTCTAGAGATTATGTTACAACAATGGAGACACCACAATACCTTGCAGGGAGACTAGGAAAGGGAGTTTCAGAACATCCCTGTATTTGATTTATCTATATATCCACCGATCTGACTGTCTAGGTACCTATTCATAAATAATAAAAATCCATTCATATTTACTGAGTTGGAACAATAATTGGAAGGACAACTTCAATTACATACTCAGAAGTGGATGCATTTTGTGTTGTGACTGTCAATTGGTCAAACTCCCTCACTCAGAGTAGGGTCCAGGTGACTTGTAACAGTTCCAGATGAGTTTTGAATGTCTGGGAAATAAACGATTTCACATCCTGTCCGGATTGCTGTTGTAATGTTCAAACACCATGACAATAATTTTTCCTGGTACCTCAGAAATAGACATTTCCTTTGTTGCAGCTTGTGCACATTGCCTTTTGTGCTTCATTAGGTACCTCAAAGAAGTGTCTGTCCCCATCTTCTTTCTGCTCTCCCGTTGTGTAAATGTCTCATTCTTGTTTTTCTCGTCTTTCTTCTGACAGATTTTTCTCCTAGGAAAAAAAAGAATTAATCCTTTCCATGTCTTAGTCTCCTTCCAAAATACTTTGTCCTTAGCTGTGGCCAGACAGAAGTATAGGAATTTCAGTGAATATTTGAGCCCAAAGTTAATCACAGGACTTTACTGTGATGTGTATATTATTCTTAAATTTCTTTTTTACGTTTCACATTTTGTGATTCTCACTCATGCCTTTTACAATAACCCAGAAGATTTTAAACCTCCACGGGAGTAGCGTAGCAAAGTGTTAAAACAACAGTGGCCTTTAAAGCTCCTTTCCTTCACACTCGTCTTCTCTTTCTGCTCCCTAGTAAAAAGGAGGCTTTGTGAAGGATGATATCCCTTGGGAGAGCTGATGCAGGGATTATGACATCAAATTTAATGGGGCCATTGCTGCCACTTCTGAAGTAAGGTCTGTACTGCAGCTTTTTGTAGATCCCATAAGGACCAAAGCCATTTGAGGCTGGACTGATTTTGATTAACCGTGCTTGTTTAGCTTGAATTTGATGCCCAGGGTTCAGTCACCTAGGATCCTTTCTAATTCACGGCCTTACTGATGAGTCAGTCATCCTGCAGGTTGCCTTCCTTTTCCATTGATTGCATAGCAAACAAGCTGAGATGGGATTTGCCCTTTTTAGGCAGCTAACTTCAGAAGAGATGAATCATACCTCGCTAGTGTGGTGCCTTCTTCCTGTCATGAATCCTGTGCAAGTTGAATCCCTGCATCCCTTAACTTACCCCTGTAGCTCAAGTGGCTTTTATGAGGTTCCCTGCAGCAATGCCTCCTCGCTGGCCCAGATGCAAAACTGGAGTGAGTGAGTGATGTCCAATGTTACCCGCACTGGAATAAATACAAACACGTGTATAAACAATGCTTCACACCCAAAGCCTCCTATCTAAATATACTCCTACTGAGATTTTATTTTGATTTACTGTATCTTTAGGAACTCTCACAGTAGTTTATAAATTACACTGAAGGAGATTACAGTGTGTGCACTCTAACCTAAACACTGTGATTTACAGAGAAGTTGGAACTCGCTATGGAAAATAGAGCTGAATGGAAGAGGAGAATGAAATCCACAACTAAGGAACAGGAGAGGGAATTAGCATGCGTCTTTCCAGCATTAACTGTGATAAAGCCAAAGCTGTAACACAGCTTTCTATTCCACTTTCATGAGATTGTATTCACCAGCAGCAGAGGTAACACAAATGTTCTCAGATGTAAATGAGAAATTCCAAAGAACTTATTTTTGAAGAATCCCAAACCAGAAAATTCAAATCAGTATACGTTGTGGCAAAACAGATATACAGTGTCTGAGATCCACAGGGATGTAGATTTTTTAGACTCGTTGTAAATGGGAAAAGGAAACTTTCACTGTGTATTTCTATTCTGTCCAATTTTCCATGTAAGGTACATTTTCATGCTCTGCCTACATACTCATGCTACCTTTATTGTATATCTGTTGAAAACAAAGAAGCCACATGCAGACACCCAGACACACCCCACCCGCAGACATGCTCCCCCCATCCATGGCGTGGGAGCTGCAGCCTCCCAGCAGTTCCCGGGGGGGGCTTTAATAGGGAGATGCTGAGGTCAACCACTGTATCTGAGGCACATATGCATTTGTGGAGAATCCATGCATAATCAGGCCAGCAGGGACATCAGAAAACCAAAACCACCACACACCATCTCCATAACAATATCTAAGTCTGTGGTGGTTGCTAATAGAATTCTGCAGATGGAGAACCACCAGGGCTCAGGACCAGTGGGGAATCTGGGATAACTGGAAGTTAAAAAATAAAAAAAAAAAGTGAATCTATCAAATATGAGAGATTTAAGCCAAGTTTATGCAAACAATACAAGTCTGAAATAGGTCTGTTCAGTAACAGACATATTTAGTCAAAGACTTAAATTCTACCTAGAAATAAAACCCCATCATATTTCTTGGTAATAGGCACTAGCCAGGCAAGCAGCAATGAACCCCTGTTTGCTGATGAAGCAAAAAGAAAAGAGAGCGAAAAAAAGACAGGCTTCTGTCTCAGTTTCCTCTCACTGTCACTGGTTCAGTCCCTTCCCATCTCCTCTTCTCTACTTAATTAAAACACATTAATGGCAACACCTATCAACCAGCAGCTTGGCGTTTGGCATCTGTATGTCTCAGACTAGCTCCGAGTCAATCTAACGGATGAGGAGAGTGGTTTGGCTTTTGCAGTCATTTAGCTGCAGCCTCTGCATGTCTGCAGTGTGATGCAGAAGCGATGGGAATCGTTCCCACGCCAGGGGCTTTGGAGGAAAAGCCTGTAACTGAGCACTTGCTGCTCTCTGTGAGTCCACCCTGTAAAGCTCACCTGCTTTACTACCCCTTGTAGTTAACAATCAGCTTTCTGCTTTTTTAAAACTGTTTGTAACACTTTATCCCTAGGAAGGAAACTTTTAAACAGAGTTTTTTCCTCTGTGTGTTGTTTTTCAAATATAATTTGCCAACAATACAGATAATACTGTACTCCAGGGACAAATAGTTATGAGAGAGGAGTATTTGCGTATTGTTTTAAGAGAGAAAAGGAGGTCATAAGCAGTATTGTGAGACAAACAAATGACGGCAGATCTTTAGGTGCTATTGGCAAAAAAAACCAAGATCAGAGAACCAATTCCGAACTGGGGAGGTATCATGCATGAGGCCATTGAATAACTAAAATTATGTTTTTTTCTGAATGCGTTCAGTAACACTGACTAGCTGCTAATGTCCAAGTCAAAGTGATCCAGATAGAAACAAGCTCTGATTATTTTATTTTTCATGTAGAGCTGTCATGCATCAAAGAACTGCATATACATCAGTGAAGTCTCCTGATACCACACTGGGCAAATGAGCATTACATAGCAGATGGGTAAGACGAGACTTAAAGAAGCTGAACAGAAGTGGCCTCCCTGGAAAGATGGCTCAGCAGCCTCCTGCTCAGATAAGCATCCTCAGCCCCTTTCTCCACCCTCCTCTTTGCAGCTGCGACACGTCTGCGGCCGTCACTGCAGGAACATTATCCTGGGGGACAGGAGAGGGGCTGGAACACCAGACATGGGATCTGCTGCTGCTGCCACTGGGGACCGTGATGCCAAGCCTTCCACCCTGCTCCCAGCTGTGGGAATCGAAGCCCATGTGATGTCCAAGAGTAACCAGAATCATCATCCTGCAGAAGTGCTGAGAACCCCACTGAACTACGTGTCGCACTGTGAACACCTCGCTGCCTCATGCCTTAGCTGCTAGGATATTTTTAGTCTTTCTGAGTGCAACTGGCTATAAAAATTTAGGGTCAAGGTCTAAGGTACCTTGTCAGACAACTCCCCGTGTGGGGTCACCCAGACAGTGAAGGCAGTTAAGTGGTAGAGATTATGTTTCACCACTGAATTAGCTCAGGATGCTGCAGGATTTTTAGAGGAAGCCAATTCTTTGGTCTCACAGCAACTCTTTGAAAAATGACAGTAGGAAGCAGTTCTCACTCACAGAGAAACCCTCTAGTACACTTGAAATTGAAATTTTGAAATGGCCATCAGCAAAATCCATCTATCTGAAAGATGTTGTTTTGCTTAATGTGCACTAGAAATATAGAGAGGCCAATTTCATTGGCAGTAAGTATATTTTTCCTCTGACTTTAACAGCAAACTTCTCAATTTGAGAAATAATTTCAGTCTTTTGACTCAGTGTTAGAGAAAACATTTAGTTCTGTGCTTATGGCCAGATGGAGGGCCAAAATATTTCTCCTATAACCTGCAGAAATCGCTGGAGTTACTCCAGGGATGCATTGAGTCCCTTCTGTTCAAAATTTAAGACCTGCTGTTTTTCTGACAGTGCAGGTAATTGCTACAGCTGGAGCAAGGGTGTATCTCACTGTCTGCGGCCTCAGCCCCTCATGCCGTTCTTTTTTTCCTGCAACAGAAACACAGTGAATCCCTCAGAAAACACCAAGGGATGGATCCAACACTAAATCCTCACCTGATGGGAGGTGGTGGGGGAGGTCTCCAAATTGCAGTGTATCCTGCACTGATTTTCCTGCAGGCAGTGAAGGGCAAGACCTCACCCATGGAGATGGCTTGAGGAAATCCTGCAGATTTTGAGTAGACCCACAAAGACTCCCTTCCCTCCACTAGCCCTAAGTAGCAAGGGGTCAACTTGAGGGCTTTCTCCACTTCTCTGGCTCTCAGACCCTGGTGTGGCTCTTGTTTCCCATCAGCTGCTGTTTTGGCCACAGGATGAAAAGCGACTAAAGGCAAAGAGTCACCTTCCAAGTATACCAAGGTGGAAGCCTCTGCCCTGGAAAGTGTTGAAAGAAAGAGACAGAAAAGGGTCACTAAGGAGATGATATTAGCTCTGGTTTACAGCTGGAGATATGAAGCTCAGAGCTCAGATCCCCACAGCGGTGATTTAAGCAAGACCATAATCTCACCCAGACCCATGGGGGGATATGAGCCATATCCCTCCACCAAGTCCTGCTGTAGCATCTCCATCACATAGCTACACCTGCATAGCTCTGAAACCTTCTTGAATGGGAGAAACACGATGATTTGTTCATGGAGATGAGATGTTTCTCGGCTTTCTAGTTGTAAATTGTTCCTTGATAAATGGCTGTGAAAAAGGCAGAATCAAGAGGTGAATTGTCAGACACTGCGCTAAGAACGAATTGGCTGTCTTTCTGTTACACCATTCTGTTTCTGCACAGATACACATGTTCACTCATAAACCCAAATGCCAACAGATTATATTTCCCTACAAACAGGATCATCTGTGAATATATATAACATACCTTGAATTAGAAAAATCCATCAGTTTTTTTTTCTCCCTGCAGGTATACACACAGACGTGCACAAGTCTGTGTAGACATCCAGCTATGCTGCAGAACACTACAAACAAAATGTGCAATTATTATATTTAAAATAGTGCAAGCTCAACAAACACGTATCAGCAGCTCCCCAAATTCCAACACCTCTGCGGCTGCATATCTGCATCCCATAAATTTTCAGACTTACCGTTGCAAATCACTTCAATTTGCAGTAATTCCCTTAACCTGATTTTAGCCAAATTAATCTTATTTCTTCTTATTAAACATATCTTTCACGCAGAGTGTAAAACAATAATCCTCTTGTAATTCTTACTGGCATTGGCTCTCGTCAAAGAGACGGGCGGAGAATTGTGGTTAATGGCAATAATGGAGACAGCCCACTCGTTGGGTGGCAGTGCCTCGGAGGGTTATATACCTACCTGCTGCGGAACGGAAATCCATGAATTTCAAAGCTGCTTGTGTCTTTATAGTCATTATGAAGGTATCTCTCAGCCAGTACCAATTAATAACAACTGTAACTTTTTATGAAGAAAACTGTCAGTACCATCTGGAATTCCAGGAGGGAGAAAAACCTATGGACTTGCCTTCTGCAGCATGGCAACCCCCGTCGTTATAACCAACACAGGGGCAGACTGCTGTTTTGTCATTTTCACTTCCATTCATTACACTTGTTTGCTCCCTAGTATGTGTTGGAATATGCAGATTTTGATGTTTGAAGGGCAGGATTTTTCCAGTTGTTTCACATCTTAATGGTTGGTAGAGAAGCAATGGTCCCTGACTGCACACTGGGAAGTACTATTGTTCAGTCTGCTCTGCCCCAGATCTGAAAAGTCCTCATCTTTCCCCAAATGATTGTGACTAAGCAAATAGCAAACTCATTTTGACCACTCACAAGATGAAGTCTGACCTTGCATTATACAATTTCCTTAAATAAAAAACCAGTAATTGAGTGAACAGTGAGTTATCAGGCTGACTAAAATCCTTCAAGAAGTGAAACAGGATTTTTATACGACACGCAAGAGGACAGATTTCCTGACAATACCATGTTTCAATCTTTCTAACAGAAAGTCCAAGCTAGAAAATTGTCCAGTGTGTATTCTCAGCCAAGTGTGAATATTTTTCATGAGATAAAATGCAAAGTATTCAGTTAAAAACTGGTATGTAGCCTGTGAAAACATATTATAGATCAGTCATTTACAATAGTACCTGATATTTGCAAGAGTGGGGTTTAAAATTCATACAAAGACCTTGCAAATACTTCTGTATGTGTCCTTCTTGCTGGGGCACTCTGTAACGGACATGTAGAAACACAGTCCTGCTTCTGTAGAGATAGATCTGGAAATGTAGACCCAAAATACACTGCTTGGCTGAAGGAATATGAAGAGAGCAGAGATATAACCAAGATTAAGCAGATATAGAATCTTTGTCCTATTCAAATGAAAATTTTACTCTTTTTTTTGAGCTCCAGTGTCCTGAATGAATAACAAGCAGCCTAGTTTGTTTTGTTTTGTTTTGTTTTGTTTTGTTTTGTTTTGTTTTGTTTTGCTTTGTTTTTTCCCACTCTGAGCTCTCTTAATGGCCATTTTAATGACTTTCTGCTCAAGTTTACAACCAGCTGTCTAATTACTGAATGCCAATAGTTATGAAAGCCCAGCATATACAGTAATAATGACACAATTCAGTATTTATGGGGAGCCCATTTTTTGTAAATACCAACACTGAATAATCACAGTAACTACTGTCTTGGCACTTCCACTAATTTCAGAGGACAATGAGCAAGAATTCTTTGAAACTTAAAGTCCAGTGACTACTCACCCCTTACACTTTTGGTGACTTCAAACCCAGCTCATAGTATCAGTAAGAAAGAATTTCTTATTCCTGAAAAATCGTTGCTGAACTGATGTCGTAAGGGATATTTTTAAGGTGCTGTGATTGTTTTGCATGTGGTGGGAAGCTTGACAAGGTGAGCGGAGGGGAGCAAATGCTCCATCTTTTGCACAATAGCTCAGTGATTGGAACGAAATTTGGAAAGGAGAGAGAAGATATGGGCAGAGTATCAGACTTCCTTTGCCTCTCAAAATCCGTATTCTCACTAGTAAACTCCAAAGTCTGTTTAGAAAATTGCTCAAAAGCAGAGGCACTGCTTGATTTTGGGACCTGTGAGATGAAGCAATTGTTGAGAGCAAAGTCATTCTCCAGGACTTAGATGACTCAAACGCACCTACGCTGCGTTTTCAGTGGAATTTAGCCAATGGGCACTGAATCCAAAAGCCTGTGAGGATGGGGCAGGACAGACATCATGGAGGGAGGGACCACACTGGCAAGCTTTATTTCCATGCAGTAAGGGAAAGATTGCAAATTCAAACATTAGAGAAGCTGTTCCTGCCTACTACCGACTTCTGTATTTCCATGATCAGGTCACAATTATATTTACCACATAATTGCAACCAGAGGAGAACCTTGGGTTTATGTCTCATTCGACAGAAAACTATACTACTGTGATGTTTTCTAATAGTAGAAACGATGGTAGAAATTATGTCTGTAGCTCACATCATTTCCTGCAAACCCCGTTTCCCTCAGACAGGCTACAGAGCAATATTCATCCAAAGTAACAAAAGGTGTAAATTAAGTTGAATAAGAAATTCAATCAAATTGAGGAAATATTCATTCTGCCTAGGAATGGCCACACAGATATCTAATGCAGTTTAAATAATGTATCCTAAATGTTTTCCTTTAAGTAATTTGATTACTGTTCCTGACCAGCCCCATGTAATAATCAGATGTCCTCTGCTGGAGTATTAACCAGGCTTGCACTTAGGAGTCTGCTCTGAAGATCTGAAAAGAGATTCCACCAAATGCACTGAGCTTTGCATCAGATACCCAGCTTGTAGGGCTGGCTGAAATGAGCCCAAAGAGCAGAGGAGTGGCCTGGTCTGCTATAATATCACCACGTAACATTACACAGAACATCCACATTATGTCAGGGCAAAGGCTCATCTGGTTCTGCTTTCTCTCTTCCTTGCACACCATTAGGGGACAGGACTAGAACAAATGAGTATATGTTTGCTCCTGTGTGTGTGGAGGAGGGGAGGTACAAAAGTGGAGGAAGGGAGGTACAAAAGTAAAGGAGGGGAAACCATCTCTGTATACCTCCCAAGTAGTTGGAGAATCCCTAAGCTACGAGCTATAACCAGATGTTGATGTTTAGCAGCCACCAACGGACCACTCTTTCATGAAACTATTTTTCCCCTCCTTAATTTTTTTATACTAATTAAGGTCCATGTGAAAGGGTCTTTTGTTTGAATCCATTACACAGGTATCTGTTGTGTTCCTTGTCCTCTCCTGACTATCTGTCCCCAAGAAGAGCAGTGGCTTTCAGTATCTGAAGCAATAAAGTAACAGTAACAGAAATGAAGCTTTTTATTATTGTCATTTACTTGGATTGGGGGAGGGGGGGATAAGCTGATGAGATGTCAATGATTAGTTGCCTGAAGAGAAGAAAGAAAAATGAACAAATTTTCAAGCAGAAGGATCTGCGATGGGCCAAGTGAAGCCAAGAGCCCTGTGTATCCATTCAGCATTTGATATCTCATTCAAGCTCTCTCAGTTTATTTCCCAATGTTTGAAACAGAAACAGAATTGTGTAGCATAAATGACAACATGGACTACTATAATTAAAATTTGTATAATACTTTGAAGTTTTTGATTACAGTATGAAAGCCAAATCCATGGGGTTTCTTTGTCTTTACTGTAAATGGTTTGCTTGCAGTGGCACTGTCCTTACTTAAATCAGTTAAATTACTACACGTATGTATATACATATACACTAAAAATTGCTAAATTCTTATTAAATGTACTCACAAAGAATTGTAAAGTAACAGCTACCAACATCTACATCTTGTCCTTCTCTTCTGATTGACACTGGCATAACTTTTGGTGCTTGTTTATCCCATGGTGCAAGTTTACTCTTTTGCTCGATTTCTGTTTTGTTCAGAGGGATGAAGAACTCATGTTACTGGATGTCATGGTTTGAGTTAGAACAGAACTAATTCTGTTCGGTGATTTTACTTTTCAGGTAGGTCTCTTCTAACTGCACTTTTGCAGACAGTGTCTGCTTCTAACAGTGATAAAGCCCAACGTTTACAATTACTACCAAGGACTGGTGCGCAGAAAGGCTCTTGGTTATACTTGCTCCTCTGCAGACCCAGGTCCCTGCTAAATCTTGTGTACTGTGTTGGGGGTGCAGAAAGTAAAAGGTCACAGTTGTGGGGCGGAGCAGACAGCACAGGTGACCCTAAAATGACCAACGATGTATTCCATCCCATATATGTCATATTCAGTATAAAGCCGAGAGATCACAAGGGTCAAGCTCTTCTTCATTCTGCCTTTGATCCTGAGCCATGTGTTTCTGAATCCAGTTACAGAATCCAGCTCCTGAATCTGATTCCCCTCTGCCACGGAGTCCATTCTGGGACCTCCCCAGTGCCTGCTCCACAGCATCAGTGATGACAGTGATGTAAATGACATCAGGGTGTTGGTTTCTTTTTTTTTTTACAGAATGTTTCCATATTGTTTTTGTATATATTTGTATATATTTCATTTTCTTGTCATTATTTTCATTAAAACTGTTTTAGTTTTCTTTGCCAATCCATGTCTCTCTTCTCTCTTCCCTTTCTCTTCCCCTTTGTGAATGGAGAGGGGTTAATAAAGAGCATCTGTCATTCGTCTAGTGGTCAGTCCAGCCCTAGACCTTGACAATGGAGCAAGATAATTTTTCTGTGTGAGAGTATGGGAATAGCAAATAAAAACTGGCTTCTGCTGGACAAAATGTACCTATACTTATGGCATGTAAGCTGAAAGCTTAATTAGCAGTGATCTGTGAAACTAGATCTTTGACATGAAAGTGCAAAGCAGATCCTGAAACAGAACAAAAAAAACCAAAAGGGTCATACTTGCAAATATATATGAAATATTTGCAAATATATATGAAACACTGGCAACTGTTTCCAAGAGTGCTTGCTGAACAACAGCACATGAAGACTGTTTTGCTGTGAAAGGCTGTTTTTGTTACCACCTGATAGGAAGACAGAATCAAGAGTTAAACAAAATGACCCATTATGCAACCGTTGTCATGAAATAGAAATGTCTCCCTGCTCATTAACTTTGAATAAAACATGCTGAACAAAATATTGGTATTTTAAAAAGTTATTAGAAGGCTGAATAATAACAGCCTTGGATCTACAATTTTCTCTGTCCATTCCTTCCCTCAACCAAAAAACCTCAGCTCTTAGTCATTATGCATTTTAGTTTCTTATTAATGTCCTTTTTTCAAGGAACAGTTTGAGTGAGTAGCTTGTATCTTAATTTACTAGGCAAGTACCAGTCTCTTTACTGAGTACGTATGTTTTCAAGCTTTGGGCAGTTTCCCCAAAAGGCTTACCTTTCCTTCCTTCCTTTTAATTTAGGTGTTGATTTTAGGGTTGTTTTGTTTTGTTTGTTTGTTTGTTCGTTTGTTTTTAATTTGGCTTATGGAAGTGTCAGGATGTTACCTAGCATGCAGGTCATCATTATGGCAAAAAAAGTGGCAGGCAAAAGCTGTGGTCTAAACAGACTACTCGGATAACCTGCTGCTCCTTATTCCCAGCCACTGCCATTTCTATGTAAGCCTCATCTTAGAAATATATTATTACATAGCTACGATTGCTGGGCATTGTAAGGGGAAAGCTGATGCAAGCCTTGACACTGCTTGTGCCGTGCCTGTGCGGGTAAGGTGCAAAGCCAGCAAGATAGCAGTGGGATTATAGCTAGGCGGCTTCACTAATGGGTTACAGGCACAATATGAAGACTGCATTAGATATTCACTGCTGACATGACAAAATACTCTCTCAACAGGGACCATGGATTGAAAGAAAAGAAACATTGCCAGTCTGAAATCTAAGCTGCCCAGCCGCACACCCTGGTACGTGCCGGCCATCAGCTTCCTGCAAGGTTTTGTGAAGTTAGCGAACATTTATCATTTATAATAAGCCTTTAAACAAATGCCATGCACGGAATGAACTAAAGGATACACCAAGTCATTGTACCCTCTTCAGTCTCGGCTGTGGCCGTTTGGCAGCCACTGTTCACTATCAGGAGCATTGTTGTCGAAGACAAGGATATAGCTGCTACCATCCCAGTCCTCTTTCTAGGGGTCTTTCTTCAAAAGGGTGCCCATGTGAGCCAAATGATGGAATGAAGATTGATCAAATAAGCAAAATACAGACAACACATTCAGGAATAAAACCAATACCAAAGCACCTGTTCTCCCTACCTCTGTAACCATCTCCCTTTCTCATAAAAGGATGTACATTTTAAAGAAATCACTCCAAACTTGCATGGATTTAGCTCTTCAAAAAGGTAAACCCACATGCCCAAAGATGGGAAGATGATCAGTTGAAGTACCTCTTAAACTCTTTTCATTATTCATTGGATGTCTAGAAAAACATTTTGACTGGTGTAATTCTATAGTCCCAACAGGCTAGTGCCAGAGATTCCATTAAACCGGGGCAGTGACTACCTGAGCTGCCTGCATGGGGAGAGCCACAGCCCTGTAGTAACCCTTATTGATCTATGCAGAAGAGAGAAAAGATAAAACAATGCATGGAGAAGCCCTAGCCTGTCAGTCTGTCTGCCCAGGATAGGCTAAAACTTTCAGTGATTGGAGCTGAAGGCACTTGGGAAATCAAGCCAGGGATGTTAATTTGAGGACAGGAATTCTGCTACTCTTTGAATATTAGTCAGGAAGCTCTCTCTGAGTCCCCTGTCCTGGACTTGGAGGGAGAAGGAGGGAGTCTGCTGTGGTAGTATAAAGAGTCTGGAATTGGATGAACCAGAATGAGAAAAGGCTTGCTTTTGATATATATTTAATTCTCTGCCAGCTGAAGCAGTTTCCCCACCAGCTTCAGTGCTGGCTCCAGCCAGGTGCCCCAGCCCCTGCCTGCTCCATCATTCCTGCTCATACCTACCACCTCAGAAACCCTTTCAGGTTTCTCTCAGCACTCATCACCTTCTCCACAGTCTTGGTTGAAACAAAATTCAGGAATGAGGCAGGATGCTGAGTTACATTGCCACCAATTAACTGGATTCACCCCAGATGGGCTGTGAACTTGCCCCACAATGATGCCACAGGAGCCCATAGGAGGGAGCACACACACGTATGATGATGGAATGGAAAGACCACCTGAAATTCAGAGGTAGTGTTTGCATTTTCTAGGGCTCATTCTGTTCCAGAGAGGCCCAACATTTGTTCAAAGCATTGTTTGGTATGCATTCAGGGTCACTCTCATTAGGCCTGTTAATCCCCCAAGGTAGTTTATATTTATCTGTTCTTGACCCTTCTTGCAACACTGTCATCACAACTGCTTTTAATTTATGAAAATACCAGGAAAAGGCATTTGTATATAAATAAAGAAACCTTCCAACTATGCAAAGAAGTTCCCTGATTTTACTGTATATAAGGCCAGAGCAGTGATGTGGCCTCCTTGCCTTCATTTCTTTTGGCCTTTATTATAACAGATTATTATATCTGTCCAATGATTTTCTTTACTTTCTTAAAGAAAAAGACTACTCTCAAAGGCACAAAGAGTATATATATACGGATATATCTTAAAGGAAGACAACCGTACCCAGGTACCACATATCCTGCTTAAAACCTTAAGTTAGTAGTCCAATTGTTGCAGGATTTTTACTCCAACAGAGTAGGGTGAAGTCTCTCAAACTACCATGGAAACAGTCTGGGTTGTCAAAAGGAGTAAGAATTCAATTGTATAAATAATCTGCAGTTAATGTGAATATTGCTCAGGGCCAAGGTGTAAATGTCATACTTCATAAGAAAAAAAAAAGACTCCAGTAGATGTTCCTGTAATCTTACTTACTGCTTCTATGCTTTTTCCTCCCAGTCACATAACATGAATTTTCAGTGTTTTTCATATGTTTGAAAAAACTTTAATGAATACAGTGTAAAAAATAATTCATCACAGGCAGAGTAATCGAGTAGATGACCTAAATGATTTCCAGTTCATACTGGTTCTTTGTTATACTAAATATGCTCATAATTAACAGACAAAAAGAACAATTATTCTGATGTAAACACATCTATGTTATGTGTTAGAATTGTAAAAATTATTTGTTAGAAAGTCATGCCCCAAAACTAAATCATTATATTTACAAAAATTATGTTTACAAAAACTGTGCATCAGCCAGGCTTGGCAAACAGTTTGTCATGTGGGAAGCTGTGCTGGTGTGTGCCCTGGCCTCAGCACACTACATTTCTTTGGGAATTTTGGGTATGATTTCCTGAAATATTAAATTAAACACTGCTTCTTGCTTACTGAATACAAATTAAATCCACACAAAGTGCAGCTTCCGATATTCACAGGGCTGTAACTTCTCTCCTTCTTCTCTTCCAGTCTGGATTTTGTTTAGTTGTAAATTTAAAAAATCTCTTCCTGGGAAATCATCTTGACAATAAAAAGAGAGAGAGAAGCAAGCAAAGCAATGATATGGCTTTTCTAAAAGAAACTGAGGAGGAACAAATAACATTTTAACCCTAGATGTGGTAGTAGTCCTTACGAATATGAAAGGATTCCCCTTTATTTTAGCACTAACTCTCTCTTAATTTTCCAGAGGCAAGTTAGAAACAACTCTTCCTATTTCACATATTTGCTGGTAATACTTAAATTCCTGTGGAGAAAGGAGGACCAGTTCAAGGAAAGGTAACAGTCTAATCATCACTAGGTACCCCAACTCCAAGATGGAGATGAAACAAGTCCATTGCACCCCATGCTGCTGCTGGGTTTGCGTGTGAACTCTTTCAGTAGAACTTTGTGAGGATTTTGAATTCCAGGTCTGTGATCAATGACAAATTGTGTCTGGACAAGCTATGATTTTTACCTTCCTCCTTTTTAATCCTTTGTAGCTCATAAGAGTTTGTAGAAGCCTGATTAGAGAGCGGTACGTGGAAAGCCTGGTCTTGCCAACTTCCCAAAGTAGATCTAGGATGAGAGCAGGATCTTCCCAGCAGCAATGCTTCTTGAGCAAGGCACTGAAAAGTGTTTAACATTATAGCGTAAATTTTGTTCAGATACCCAGACAGGGTTTCTGAGTATCTTTCAGAGCAGAGGAAGCTGGTAGAGGTCTGCTATGCATCATACCTAAAGTTTATCAGCTTGCTGCAGTCTCGAAGGGAGTGCCCTGATAAGGTACCTGCAATCCACTTGCCTGCATCCTCTCCAGTCCAAGGCAACCGAAAAATCCAAAGAGAACAAATACAGATTGTCTGATGCATATCTAAATCATCTTGATAGTGTTTGGGTGGTTCCTGGGGAGCCTTGGGACCTGTGTGTTCTGGTGCTCTCACCTGAGACTGCAGTACTTTTGCTGTCACGCAACACTGTATTGAACTAAGGCCTGTTCCTGGCAGTGCCGTGCACCTTGGTCTTGGCTTCCAGGTGAACAAAATGTCAGCAGATGTTGAGGCTGGTTTCACTGGCACGGCTTCACGTGGTGGTAGGGCCAGCTATATGTGAGAGCTTGACTCCTTGCCCATTCTTCATGCCCGTTGGTAGTATTTTGACATCATTTTCCACCAGTCTGTTGGACCGTGGACAAAGCGAGCTGGCTGTTACCTGTCTAAACAGATACTTCATCGGAAACTGTTTAAATTTATTCCATGTTAACAACAGCCCAGTGTCAGACACAACTTCACCAGCAAAAATGGATTTTTCTTTTGGTATTGTCTTCTAGTAAGACCGTCTCAGGGAAGGGGAAATGGTAGTTGGGGAGCAGGTTGCACTTCTTCATGGACAGCATGACCCTGTGCCTGCCTCTCAGCCCCAAGGGCAAGCGGCCCTTTGCCATCAGTGCTGGGGTTTTTCATCTGGTTCAGTTCTTATTTTTGGCATATGAAAAACAAACAAGATTCCTTTAGCCACTTCTCAGTGGAACTCATAGAAAATACTTTTTCACAGGTTTCTTCATTCCATAAATAATTGCCATGAATCCTTTACAACATATTTTTCTGCAACATTTCCCAATAAGATATTTTTATTAAAGAAATTTGTGCCTGGAAGTTTATTTTACTGACATTTCAATAACATAGTTTTCATAATAAAAATATGTATTACCTTTGTTAAATATCAGGATTAGTTTTAATCTAAAAAATCAAATAGTCTTCCAGGAAGTAACTCAAAGCTAGAAGTTAGATGGAAGTTAGTGGAAGTTGTAAAGTAAAAATGTTATGAATGGAAATATGAGAGCTTTCATGAGAGGATATTTGCTACAATGTAGCAAACAAATATGTATTTAAGGATTTTAAAATTTGGGTTATTGAATCTATAATTACTATCTTTGATGTAAGTACAATAAATATTTGTTTAGGAAATATTTAAAGAGGATAATATTATGTACAGAGGACAAACTTCAGTGTCACGATACCCAGCAGCTTTCACTCACAAACTGACTTACACTATTGAATTAAAAACTGGCATTACAAATACATACACCAGGTAGAAGGAGTGCTGAAGCAATTTTGGCAACAAACAAATCAAAGATACCAATATTTCAATCAGACTTTACCAAGAAAGGTACAATTAAGCAGATTAAGAGTTTATAAATCTTCCCTTTTAGATGTCATAGGCTATCTTTAAAAAAGATTGATACGAAATATTAATGCCTCTGAAATGAAAAGAAAAAAAGATATAAAAAATGATGCAGGTTAGAGAAATGTTTGTGGCTGGTTTAGATTCTCACAAAACCACAAGCACTCCTACCATTGTCCTGGAAAGGAACCTGGATCCAGGCTGGGACATGAACCTGGAGCCTCCATGCCAAGCTGCCAGCATCCCAGAATCTGAATCATGCAAACACTCATAAAAACCTGAGAATAAGGTTTGCTGCATGCTCCTCTGCTGCACCTACCTTTCATACTTAGTATTTTGAAAAGAGTGAGATTTTGGCGAGGAGGATGTCTGGGAGCAGATTTTGGTCCCTGGGCTATTTATTTTTTCGAGCTAAAAAGACTAAAGTGGTTGCAGTAGTGTAATATACATATTACTTGTCAAATTTCGATCAAAGCAGCTTTAGTTATATGAGAATAGAAAATGTCTGAACTTGGTAAGCTCCTATTTTTCCTCCAGGGATGCTATATGTTCATCAAAGAGCAACTTCACAAGACATACTTTCAACTGCCACCCATTCCTAAAAATACTGCAGCCTTCCTTTCTTCCTAAAAAAGATAGAAGGGGGCTTTTTCAGCCCCAGCCAACCTTCTCCTTGTACAGAGCTCCTGCACGAGGTGCATATTTTTTTTTCTTTAGATACTTCAGGAAAACATAATGAGAAGCCTGAAAATTGACTCTATGAGCTGTGACTGGGATGCGGCTTTACTTGAAAGATCATGAGCACTAACTTTTCTTGCCAGTAACTATTAAACTTTGTAAACTAGCATTTTAAAGAGCTTGAGTTGAATGGTAATGACTCTAAATGGCTTTTAAAAGACGATGATAAATACTTCAGGTATTTTTCTTTAATTTCATAACATTCTCTGGTTTTAATACAGTAATCTCGCGAAATATTGCCAGACATACAGAGATGGAGTTGAGAGCTTGTCCATTTTTCCTAGGAGTTTCTGTCATTCTAATAAACGTTTCCCTACAATTCTCACCTCCCTTGGATACATATGTTATGATATAACCACGCTGACATAATAAGCACTAACAACAGAAATAAAATTCAGAGCTACAAAACTTATTATACAAGGAAAACAGCTAATGAAATGGTAAGTAGTGTTAATATACATGCATAGGAAAAATGGCTTAAAACCTATATTGCTTTGGGATGGTGAGAT
The DNA here is from genome assembly GCA_013396935.1 of Baryphthengus martii. Taxonomy (NCBI): domain Eukaryota; kingdom Metazoa; phylum Chordata; class Aves; order Coraciiformes; family Momotidae; genus Baryphthengus; species Baryphthengus martii. The sequence continues at coordinate 663,285 of VWZK01006463.1, read as the reverse complement.
ATTCAGTTATTTTTGAATATTCTGATCAGCATGGGAAATGTAGAGAAGTTCTATTCTGCATTGCTTATTTTCCCCCTGTGTTTACCAGGGTCTCCAGAAGCATGCCGCTACTTACCTCCATCTTTAGGGAGCCGCTGCATTGCTTCTGGCTTGGAAGACCTTGAAAAACAAAAAAGGGGAGCAAACAAGCGTGCTCTACCAGGGGTGGCTCAAGCAATTAAACAGCCACCCGCTGGCTGTGTTCGCCAGAATACAAAGGGAAGATTGACAGCCTGTGCCGACATTCAAACCTCATGTCATTGCTGCAAGTTGCCAGTGAAATCCTGACAAGTACACCTTGCTCTTTTAAACTCGGCACATTGAAGGTAATGTCAGGTAACAAGCTGTGGGTTAAACACAGACTTTTACTTTGCACAGTAAATAATTAATATTGGGGGACTGAGGAGGTTGGGTTTAAAGTAATTACTACAGCCTATTTCTGCCAGGGAAGGAGAAGGTGAGAAGTCCTGAGCACCTGAAGCAGGGAAGAGTGGAGTTTTTCCACAGTGGCATTGTGCCCAAAACTGCAGAGCTTGGTTGCCTGCCCAGGGAAAAACTTCATGGATGTCAGGAAGGCAGTGGGGCAGCTGCCCCCACCTGCTTCATGGCTGCCTTCTTTTTCCTGCATATTATTTTCATTTCCACTTTTTGCTTTTTCCTCTCTTGTTGTTCCTTGGTATGAATCAATACACTGCTCAAAGCTAAATATCAACTCAATTGATGAAGAGATTATGTTTTTCTTCTCAGGACTTTAATACTACAGGAAGAAACGTGGGAGACCAGTGCACAGCAAGTGATATTTTGCACCTGCAGCCCCATGCAAGTGACTTGACTGCTCTGATGGCAGATGCATTGACAGCTTTAGTTTGGATATGGATGGAAAGCAGATTGCTTTTTAGGAGACACCTACTTTACTTAAATTTGCTACACCACAACTATCTTGAGGGTTAGGACACATTTAGGCACAGTCACCTGTAACTAGTACAGTGCCCATGTGTAATTTTTACTCAGAATTTAAAAGTTTCTTCTTTTAATTATCTGCATCCATTGAGTCCTGGGTTGAAGGATCTGGGTTTTTTTCTGCTAAAATCAGTTCTTGCTGAAGGAACACAGAAACCAGAGCCCATTTCCTGCCTGTTGGGGTCTTCTCCATCAACTTTGAAAATATATGGTTGCAACTTTAGAGTTGCAGAGCATTCTTATAAAGCTTATTAGGCTTATAAAGCCTAATTTCTAATCTATGACTGACATCATCAGGAGAAGATCACTGGGAACACAGAGAATGGCAGCACGGAGGACCAGCACAGGATGTCCTCCTCAGCCTGTTCCTGTACATCACCACCACCCCCAGTGGCTCACACTGCCCAAGAGAGGCACAAGCAAATCTTTGGAAAAGTGCTGCATTGCCTGACTGCTGGGGAAGCTGCTCTTCAACTCACACTTCTCTCCTGTTTGTCTTCTGGAAAATGCTTTATTTCCTTTTCTGCTTTGGAGGGCAACATGGAGAAGCTCTCTCCCCTAAGGCCTAGCCAAAGAAGCAGAAGGTCTCCTCTGCCCTCTTCCCATTTGGGAGAGCTGAGCCAAATGTATACCTTGACCAGTGCTCACTCCCAATATAATTGACTCATGGACATGCTAGGAAGTAACTGGGCAATATAAAGAAAATCCAGGACATACTCAGCTGGAGGAATGATTGCTCTTTTCTGTGTGTATGTGTGTTTGTATATACTTTCTGATGGCGTTTTTAATCCTCTGCCCTTGCAGTAAGGGAAAACATGGACTCTGCTCTACATACAGGGAGTCAAGGAAGAGAAACGTCTCCTCCAAGATTCCTCCATGTAACTGCATGCCATAAATCATCAGCACTTTCTCATTTCCTAAGACCCTTATTCCACCTGTCAACATGCGCAGCCTCTCTCTTAGGCAAATCATCTCCCAGCCCTTTGGTGGTCTTGCAGAGTTCAGAGCCAAATTGCAGTTGTTACTTGAGAGTACAAGCCAACTTACCCTGAGGAGGCATAAATGAATTTCTACAGACTTTAATACAGATAGGTAGTCATTTCTCTGTGCATCAAGCATGGAAAGAACTGAGGCATCTCTCAACTTAAAGATCTTAGTGCTTTTCTTTTTTTTTCTTTTTTGAAAGTAGCCATTCTTGAAAACTACTGTGTCTTCTCACCTGTAAGGAAAATCTGGTACCCCCTGCTCTGTTTTTCATATCCTCATGAACCTCCTATTGACATCAGGATGTCACAGCCTACGGAGAGACTGATTAAGTGTTCAGAAAAATGAAAACCATAAGTCTAGACTGCAGACTCTTGGATCTGGAAATCAAATGTGTGCATGAATGACTCATTCTTATTTTCCTGAAAAAAACCCTATGCTTCCCTTTAACTAAGCTTTATGAGTAAAACCCTTCTCACTGTGTGTTCAGCACAGACTATTTGAAAGATCTTGAAATGTGTCATGTATTGGCAGTGTATCCTGAGCAATAAAGTATGCACAAATTCGTAAGTACCATCCTCTCTCAAACTATTTCTGGCCAAATTTCTCTCAGAAATCGATGAAAAACCTTGACAAGGCAAGAGAAATAATACGTAGTGGGTCCCAAAGAAAGAAATAACATTCTCCTTTGGCCTTCTATTTCTTTTTGGCCTAGCTTAAAATCAGCTGGTGAAGTGTTTATGCTATATTTGACTTTGGATAGGCTATAGGTAGACATATACAATGGCTCATACCTCAAACCAACAACCAAAACAACTTTTTTATTTATGAAAGGACCTCTGAACAATTTTTGAGATACAGCAGGCTTTTTTTTTTTTTTTTTTTTTCAGTCATACTAAATTGTGTTAGAGTGTTTGGACAGCAAAAAGGAATATTTTATTATGTCCCTTTTCAAGAACCATAAATTTCATAGCCTGTCTGCCAAGTATAAAATGCAAGTACTGTGAATTTATTGTCCACTTTCTGGCTCTGGCACCCATCTGTCATGTAAGCATGGGTAAGTCCCTTCACTTCGTGCCTCTCCTCATCTCTCCTGGACAACTCACTGGGATAGCAAGCTTTGCAAGGACATGTTCCCTGCTTACAACTCGTCCACTCCAGATCCCCCATGTTAGCTGGAGGTTAAAGGACATAACATAAATTATGTAACCAAATAATACACTTAGCTGTTATTTCATTCCACTCCACACAATCTTATAGTTTGGCCTGCAGATATTAATTTTTCACTGGTGATAAAAGAAATAACACATATATATAAGTAATCTACCTCCACCATTATAGAAAGTTACTCTCTTGGTATAGGTTTCCATCCTTCCTCGCCTACAGTACTTATGTCTGCTGTTCTGGAAGATGCCTGCCCCTAATCTCATGCCTTTCTCACAATAAGCCACAGCTTGATGCTAGTGAAGACTTCTTGATTGTCAGTCAAATTATACCACCATAGATGTCCCAGGTTTTTTTCTTCCATGGATGATATAGACAATAAATACTTGTTTGTCTCCTGACCTTGATGTTTCTTCCATTATGTTGGGAAGATAATGGAATGATGTTCAGTCTCTGTTTAAGGCACAAATCATAACATATCCACAGGTAATGCCTTAAATAAAATAAGTCAGTAGCAGGGAAACTTTTGAATACTAGAACAAAGGCCATGATTTAAACTCTGTATTGACTAAAGCAGGAGGACAAAGTGCAGATCACTACGTTAGTGATCAGCATATGATGATCTTTATTGCTGAATAAAAGACTGGTGCATATGAAACTGGTCAGTGTCCAAGAAGCTCCAGTTTCAGAAGCAGACCTCCAGGAAATAACATTAGCATGGTAGTGATCAGGCTTAGTTCTGTTTGGCTTGTCCAAAATGTTCTCATTAACTGAAGACAGAAATGTATGAATTTTGCTATGATAGGTAAATGAGCATCCAAAATCAACAAGTTGTCCAAAAACTTGAGACTGAGACTTATTTTAAAAACCTTAAGATTTATACTTTTGAAATAATGGGATAATTCTTAAACACGCTTTCTTCTTCCCAGAAGTGACTGCTCTGTTTTGTCTGGATTCACCCTAACGTGATTATTTTTCATCTTCATATTGCTTCCAGCAGGAGGCTAGAAAAGCAGCACTGTTCTCCATGGGATGCAGAGGAGGTGGGAACTGAAGGCCACTATGTGCTTCAGGCTCTCTCATGCGTTTATGTTAGTCTCGCAGCACCCCCATGGCCCAGATTGGATGTGCAACTTCAAATGGTGCTACGCATCTGAAAGTAGAAAAGTTTAGAAACAAATGATATAGACAAGAGATAACAATATGGCTGCAGCAGTTTTAAGGTAATGGTCAGTATAATGGAGCTGAGCTGCAGGTCATACGTGTCTGCTCCATCACTGTTCAGTAGTGCAGGTAACTGCTTGTTCCTCCTGTTCTATTCAGTGCTTTGAGAAAAAAAAATCAAGTTCTTCTGCTGTTGTTACCACTGCTTGAAAGGGCAGGTGAGAGATTTGGAGCTATGCCTGTAGGAAGCTACTAAAGCAGTATTGGCCTCTTCAGCTTCATACTCACTGGGCAGGTGAGTTTACCTTAAGGCACATGTGGGACCTGAAGGTACATCTGGAGGTGGATAAGCTTCTCCAGAACAACCCTCTACATCATTTAATCTCAAGGAAGAACTTGAGCCATCTCAGAACATTTCTTTTTAGATCTACAGGGTTTTTTTTGAGAGAGTAATACTTGTAATGAACACTACCAAATGGGCATTTTCCTTCCTCCATAGAGAGAAAGAGCAAATGTTGTGTCTCTAGTATGCTCTAGACAGAGAGGCACCCATATTTTAGCATTTCAGAATCAACTGAGGGAAGGTTCTGACTTATTCCGCAAAAAGGGAAAAAATTGTTCACTATAACTCCAATATATTTTATTATAACCAGATTTGGTCCTAAGCTGTTACTGCTCTAGATCTCTCTTCTTTGATGTGGGCCGGACAAGTAGTGAGAAAGTGGCCATTGCTTTTTCTTTGGATTGATGATAATATCTTCCTCCAGCATTTGCAGTTTATTACAATTTGTATCTTCTTTTTACTGATCCATCAGTTTGAGGTGATGGCTGGAAATGAATAACCATTTTCCTGCTTTGCCTTACCACAGTATCCTCAGCTTTAAGAGGATTCTCTTCCTTTCATGTTTAGATCTGGTATTACATTTTCGGCTTTATTCATCCTTAAAAGACCAGAAGCCTTTTCCCTCCACTGCTAATTTACTTAGGAAAAGCACATTAATTAAACAGTTACATTTGGTTGCTTGAAGGTTATGCATGTTATTTATTTAGCTGGAGGTTTATCTGGCTGTCAGAATAAGTCACTGGAGAGATCACAATTTGATAGCAATACTGGTGAACCAATGTGACCTTCAACAGGACCACCTGTGGTGGACCTTATGAGCCATCCTGTAGCTCTTATCCCTGCCTTTTCTGGCATGATTTTATATGTTACTGCACCTCAGGCACACAGTATGTAGCTTCTGTCAAGCCTTCAAGAGACCAACAGCGTGCTTCAGAAAGTGCTGATAAACAGACGATATGATTCAGAGATGCCCATGTTACCTCATCTTCTAAGGTTTCCAGGGATGTAAACAAGAGAGGACTGGAACAACCAATCAATTTATGAAACACTGAAAAGGTCAAGATATTGTAATACGTTGTGTTGCACTGAATACATGGGATATTAAAATTCAGATGCTTAATTCCTAGGAAAATAATTGCAATGGCATAAATACAGAAGTACAGACTTCCATCCTGGTGGCAATTACACAAACAAATAGATCTACTCCAGTTACACCCTGACAGACACATTCTTGTATGATTCTCTTTGGAGGTTAAGTTGTTCTGCTTGAGCAGAAGAACTTAAACTGATAACAGTTTGGGATAGAAATCTTCTTTCCTTCTTTCTTTCTCATAAATGAAATGATGAGGAAATATTCACAGTCAGATCAACCTCTGCTAACCTTTTAACTTCAGCAGTGGATGTGACAGTCAGAAGCCTCTGGTAGGATCTTTTTACATATTACCTTCTTTCTCTCTTCTCTGATCCTTAGTTTGCACTTTGCATTTCATTTGTTTTAGTGGGGTAGGGAATTCTGCCACTGACTGCTGGCTTTATTTTGACAAGTCTTTGTTAATTTGGTGTACAAATCCCCAAAAATTTAGCTAGGAGAAATACTGACAGAAGGGAAAGACCAGATTTCTTGTCTGTATGCTCCTGTATCCCTCATAGACTTTTGAGAAAAAAGCCACCACTTTCTTCCCAGATTGTGATTTCTAAACCTCTGGTCATTGCTGTATCTCTAAGGGACTCTAAGTGATGCACATCATTTTTGAAATCCGTGCCTAAATCTGGACCCACAGTTGCAGCTGAGGCTGCAGCAGGAATACGTGAAGCAGAAACACTCTTTTAAGCAACTTGCAGAAAATACTCTTCCCTTCATATCCCTCTTAGTGTTTGCTCATACTAAGCACTAACGACTACAATCCTCCATTATGCAGCAGAACTCAACTACTTAGAAGGGAAATAAATTAGCTAGTTCTTCCAGAGAGAGAATCTAGACTTAGCTGCAGCAGAAAGGTGAGGAAGGTGATGTCTGTCATTTGTCTTCAGTTACAGGAAGAAATAAGCCCTGTCCCAAATTAAAGCAGGAATTGCTGTCCTCTTCAGTTGTAACTACAAATACACATATTTGAAAGAGGTGGGTGAAGTGTGAAGAATGCTTTGATCCCTAATAAACAGAAAAAGTTGAAACAGCAGGGGTTTAAAATAATACAGGGTCACATTGCTAATAAATCGTCCACTTTCCAAGTTTCATGAAGAAGGTATCTTAATGACTGAAGATATGGCTTTCTCTAACAAAGGAGATTTCTTCCAGGTATAGTTTATTAGAAGTCACTCTTAGAAAGCATTTTCCTCTTCACCAGTACCAAGAACCTTGTTATCTTCCCTACTAGTAATCCACAGCGTCTCTTTCTGCTACCAGTATTTCAATTCCCATCTCATTGTTTGGGTGGCAGAAATCTCATGCCTAATGCCTAAGGCATGGACCAAAGCCTATATTTTTTTGTTTATTCATTTTTCATGAATACATGATTCAGGTTTCTTTGCTGTGAATTATCACTGCTGACTGCACATTGCTTTGCCTCCATGCAGAATCAGGCTTTTGGAATAGGGTAAAACACTTCCTATAGCTTGAGCGAGTGTCAGAACCACCACAAGATGGATGCTCGTTGGAATTATAGGGTACTCCACTATACTCCTTTATTTGTAGTCACATTTCAAGAGATTTAAAAATATTAAAAAAATATGATCTTACACATCCTAAAGGTAGGGGAAACAGATCTGTAATGTGTTCTGGAACCTTTGCCAGAGTATTAAAGATAAAAGCGTAAAAGATTTTAAGGGATCCAAGTCATGTGAGAACCAAAGAATTGAAGGATGAATAAAGGAAGTAAAACCGTGTCCATGTCTCCCCAGTATGTCTTCTGATATCCATGGCAAACTGGTGAATTTGACAGAAACTTTTTTATACCTATCAGGCAGATCCAGTTCAGGAAAAAAAAATCTCTTTGCCCATGAAAACTCAGTTTTCGGTAAGAAAGCTATACAAACTCATTTGTAATGTATGTAAGTTCTTCTGTAAACATCATAAAATCACTCTTCAGGATACTTTTGCTCAGTGTAACAGAAAGTATATCTTTTATAACACTTTCTTATTGCTATATTTGTGATTTAACTGTTTTGCAGTGTTATTTAAACTAAAATAGTTTGGTTTTCTTCTGGTTTATGTTTAGAAGTTTGGGGGCTGGGTTGTTGTTTTTTTTTTTTTTTGCATTTGGAAGCTAGTCAACTAGAGAGCATTTTCTGTGCCATCTGAGGTGGAAAGCAACAGCATGGAGTCAGAGAGGGCCATTCAGCAGCCAATTTGTATCCCCAGTTGGGAATCCCTTCAGTTGAATGCAGCTGGTATAAAACATACAGGGTCTGGGGCTAACGGAAACAGCAGAAATTAAGAAAGTGAATTTTCTAGAAATGCTTAAACTATAAAAAGAGTTAAGCATGCCATTGAAGAAGCTGAGTTTGGCTCAGGGGATTGGAGGGCTTTTTCCTTTTTCAGAGTCAGATTGCAACTGCTGATATAAGAGGAACTGGATGTTTAATCCACTTTTTCCTGTTTTTCAGACACTTCTAATATTGCTTGTTTCTGACCATATAGGTCGTTTGGCTGCCACAGCATGATAAAAACAAAATTGCTGAAAAATTCAGCTGTATGTGAAAATAAGACTCAGAAAAAAAGATGCAGCTTTACCATTATTAAAGTTTGGTGTGCTCTTTCCTTTGAATAATTCCAGTTTTAGAGCAGGTATTTGAAAATTAGTAGTGAATTAATCAGAGATACATCCATCACCATTCTACAGAAACCTCTCTGCTTTGGGTTATTGTATAAATCCCAGCTGCTCAGCAGAGTACTTCCTCTGCTAACAGCTAAGAGAGTGGGGGCTGAAGACTCCATCTTCACTGAAAAAACCTGTTTCCAAATTTACTCAGGCTATTAGATCTAGAAAAATCACATTTGCAGGGGAAAAATCACAATGCTGCAGGGGAAAAATCACAATGCTGCAGGGATGTCTCACATTTTAGCAGCTCTGTTTTCCGAGGACTCGGTCATCACTGTGCCTTCCTGAGCACCTGGCACCTCCACAGGCTGGCAGCCAGGTTGTTGCCTTCCCCAGTAGGGAAGGGGGCACGATGATCCCAGCTGTGCAGGGCTCCAAGTGCCAGGACAGCCTTTCACTGTGGCTCTGCTCCAAGGTGGTCTCAGTGCTGGAAGTTGAGGAGGGAGCCTTCCTCTCCTGTGCTCTCAGTAACTCCCTACCTGCTACTTACTGGTGAAGTTTCACTGCCTACACTAATAAGGGGCATAGAAATGAAAACTTTTTGCATACAGAGCACGCTATGCACAGTTTAAGACCATATTGTGAGTAGTTAGGATAAAACATATAATTCAGGAGATGCTCATTATGCGAGCATCATCCAAAAAGTACATCAAATCTTATGAGCTCATTTAAGAGTATATCTAGGTATAAGTGGCCAAATTAAGATTGGCAGACAATTTAAATTGTGCCATTTCCTAATTCTGGAGTGCTTGATTTTGTATTCTTCTTTCAACACAGGGGGTGTGTGTGTGCATACACATAAATAGGCAATCAATACACACGGCTGGCTTCCAGTGAGGATTACAGCCTTTTAGGAATCATTCCCTAAGCGTTAAGGAGACAGCTATAGGTCTTGTAGACGTCTTGGAGAAGTGAGGGTGATAAGACAACCCAATATGTTCAGGAGATCTCCAGAATGTAGACGCTGCTAACAGAAATCTCGAAACTATTGCAACTTTTGTTTGTTTGTTTGTTTTCAATGAGAACGACTATTTCGCTCTCTTACCTCCCTTCCACAGCACTCATTCTTGTGAATTTATCTATGCCTGGTGTCACGACAAAAGAATGCAAGTCATCTATCAGGTCACATTACCTCCTGTGAAATGCGCCTGCCACCTGAAAGCAGGAGTGTTTTGGCCTCAGTTCATACGTGTCCTTGTAGATACCATGCCCATACTAGTGGATGGTGATTACAGAATCACACTGAAGAATGGTCTGTACTTTAATTTGGGAAATACAGCCACTAACCAGTGATACCTTTAATATCAATAGTGTTTCAGAAAACTTTATAACAAGCCCCATTGACTCATTTATGGAAAAAAATTGCAGAAAATCTCCTAAGAGACCCAGTGATGCAGAAAAGAGGAATCTGGCAAAGCTTGGAAGGAAGGACAGTCCTCACAAGGTAGCTGCACTTAAACAGAAGAGGGGTAAGACAATCCAAACAACAAACTGAAATAGCTTCTCAAGAAACCAGAGCAATCTCTAGCTTCATTCTCCTGATGGAGACTGGAGTTTCCTATTCTCAAGAAAGATACCTCCTTTTCACAGCCTGCCCCCCTTGTTTTGTTTTTTTTTTCTTTTAAAGTTTGGGCTTTTCCCTGACGTGCCTTCAGGGCGTTACCTCTCCTGAGCATGATTTTACAGTGCATGCAGAGTTTCATCCAGGCTTTCTCCTCCTGCTGTACATACCATCCCATGCAGGTGCAGCTCAGACTGGTGGCTTTGGAACACAGCGGCCCTCTACACTACCAGCACTTGCTACCCCACCTATCCTGCAGCTTGCACTGGTGCTGTCCTTGTTCTGCTGAGGCAGGGAGGGACTGCGACTTTGAGCCTCTGCTCTAGGAACATGATCTCTCGCTGGGCTTGCCACAATGTGAAACTGGAAAACAAGAGAGAACCTTTCAGCTGACAGTGGCAGGAGAGGGACTGCTGTCATGGTGCCTGAGGAAAGGTGGGCAGGCAGGAAAGAGACTTAAGAATAGCCACAGCAGGCATCTGGGGGAATGTAAAATTACAGTGTAAAGGTGCCAGTGGACTTCGGGTATTTGTAGATCTGGAAGGAATTGTGTAAATGTCAGTTACTTGTCCCATCCAGGTGCCTGAGTGTCTTTGCAGAGTGAAGCCACAGGGCTCCCCTCAAAGTTCACCTGCTAGATGTGAAATGCCTGAGCTTTACTAGATCATTCTCATTTAATACTTTTTCAGATGATAAAGGTTCAGTTGTAATTTTCCATTTGGACATGCAAATATACAACAGGTATGACACCAGATTACAGTGCTTTCCACACTGAGTAAAAAAGAGTCTTTTTTGCATTTTAGTTTATAGCAGAAAATACAGAGACTATGCAGCACAGCTTAGTTAGCATTTTGAGAGAAACATTAGTGTTCGTAGTTTTCAAACTTTTGAATATTGCTGTAACAATAAGCTTTTGCTTTTCATATGACATACTTTGGGGATGAAGAAGCACACTCTTGCTATCACTTGACTTTGGAGTCTTATAAACAGGTTTTTGTCTGAGATGGGGATTTAGCGTACAAAAACTGCTAATGTATTTGACTAGCAGCATTGTATAAATCTTTATGGTTGGTAGGAGACTCCTTGAGTCTTTGTGGCGAGGTCACATGTCATATGGTGATGTAATTTTGAAAGGACTGAAAGTCCACAGGGATAATATATTAGTTTGCCTTTGTAAGCTTGTCATTGTTTGGTCATTCCACTTACATGCATGTATATTAGCTGAGATAATTGATCTCATTTAAATACACAAGCCAAGATACTGCAATTTCAAATTACTGTATCACTGCAGTTATCCTAAATATCACTGAAATAAATTTACATTTAATCTTATGTAAATGATATCAACACACTTGTTTATATCTCATGTACAAAAGAACTACATTGTAATGGATGTGGTGGTGTTTTTTTCAAAATTTTGCAAAGTAATTCACTGACAACTTGAGAATACTTAAAATAAAACTTCTCACATACTTTGTTAAATAAGGAACCACAAAGTTTTATATATGACAGGTATAACTATGCAGTTTATTCTAAAGCTGTCTGAGAATCACCCTTTTATTCTTCACCATGCTTTGTTAGTCACGTGTTTTGCAATTAAACAAAAATCAGACAATTAGAGAGTTTTCCCTGCAAAACTGTGAAAGGCATTGCAGATAGTAAGTAAACTTTCAAGATACTTCCTTTGCTCTGGAATATCACTTCCTAGAGGACCAGAGGGCTGCTTACTGTTGCACTGTCGGACACAGGCCCTTAAAACTGCATTAAGCATAAGATGGAGTGGTTGAGGCTAAGAAATAGTAAAATATGCTATCCGTTTGCAAACTGTTTCTTGGAAAAACAGCAATCACAGATTGGCAGAAAGGAGGTGGGACCCTTGCGGACGCTGCCATCTGTTTTGGCATGAGGGCTCAGTGCATTGCACTGATAGAGCGGCTGAGCAGGTGCGGCTGGACCACCAGCTCTGATCTTTGTACTGGTGTAACCAAATTACGCCACAGTGAAAAAATGTTATGCTAACAAAACCATAGTTCTGTCACTATGAACTGTATCTAGATTAGAGGCCTCTGCTGGCACATCTCTGCTGGATAAAAATTACACCTCTAACCCAATTAACCTTTCAGGGAGAAGACTTGTAGCATAGAGACTGCCTCGGTAACTCACTGCTCTGTGCCTTCCGCCCACTGAAAGAAATAACCTCTACATTGCTCACTCCAGGGATTGTCTTTTCTAAAAGATGTCTGTCACCTAGGATCTCCTCTCATAGGTCTATCACTTCTTTACTCCAATTTTAAGATATAAAGCCTCCCTCTTGTCCCGCACCCTTAAAAAAAGGCAGCCTCAGATGTCCCATTATGTTTTATTGTGCTTTACAAACTATGGTCAAAATCCATCCTATTTTCTTCTGGTAGAACTATTATAAATTATGATGGTATTTGGAAAACTGGACTCCTAGACAATGTGGCTGTCAATTCCTGCCTTTTGGTCAGCCCTTTTAAACAGCCTTTCTTGTTTCTTAACACTAAGCTCTCACTAGGCTGCTAGCTGCCATACTTTTTACGCCTCTTGCTTTCTTAAATAGAAATGGCTAACTGAAATGCCAGGAATTATTTGGAACAGGGAAATACCACATAGCTCAGTGGGAGAGGGTTTTTATTTCTTTTCTTTAAAGAAATTAATTTTTTTTTCCTGCATCCAAACATGCCTTCACTAGCTAATTCCTTCACTTCAAACCCCACAATTTAGGTATTTGTTGGAAAGTACAGGTTCAGCTGCAGATACACCAATCACCAGTGCTGAATGTTTGTGCAAAACAGAGTTGTGAGGCCTTACTGGAGGATAGGAAGGGGAAGGTTTTCAAAGAAAGACCCACACGTGTCACTGGGGGCCACTAACTGCAAACCACCTTCTCAAAAGTTACCACTTGCAATGTATTCTTCCTTCTCTAGCTCTTACAGGAAGAATTGAGAGAAGAAATTAACACTTTCACTCCAGGGAGGTATCCAGAAGCTTTTGGACTTTAATGTTACCCGCTGGTCTTTTTCTTCTCTCCTTCCCACTCTCACCTTCCTTTCTTCTGCAATAGCATAGGGCTCCTTTCCTTCAGATGTTTTTAAGGCATTCATCTGAAGACTCAATAATGTTTATAGATGTGTAAAGGGCGAGTGTCAGGAGGATGGAGCCAGGCTCTTCTCAGTGACATCCAATGATAGGACAAGGGACGATGAGTGCAAGCTGGAACATAGAAGGTTGCATGTAAACATAAGGAAAAACATTTTTACGGTTAGGGTGATAGAGTACTGGAACAGGCTGCCGAGAGAGGTTGTGGAGTCTCGTCTGGAGACATTCAAAATGCACCTGAATGAGTTCCTGCGTGACCCTGCTCTGGCAGGGGGGTTGGACTAGATGATCTTTCGAGATTCCTTCCAACACATTACATTCTGTGATTCTGTGACTTTTTTCTCCGCATTTCCCCTTTCTGGGAGCTGGAGCACATAGGGTGTTAGTCTGCAACAAGAGAGCAAAGACAGGGTTCCCCTGTGCTCTGCTGGCAGACATTTTTCAGAGCTGGAATAACTCAAAGCCCCATCCCCCATCAGCAGAAATCTGTAGAATATACTCTGTAAGGGCAAAAACTATCCCTTTGGTGCTAGGCCTAGAATCAGCTGCTGACCTGCCACTGCTGGAGCAGAGCAGCTATGTGGTGGGAGGTGGCTCACACACGGAGTGGGAGAGACCAGAACAGCATGTGTGGGGTAAGAGTGGAGACTGAGTAGGGCAGAATCAAATCCTGGCATCGGCTGCCATGCTCTGTCCACGCATTCACACCAAGGTCCATCTGTGCTCGTGAGCAGCCCCTGTTAGCACAGCTCTATCTGTGGTCGGGCTTCAAATGGGTCCAGCTTCCATCCTGCAGGCTACTGGAGAATCCTACAGGCCAAACTCACTTGTCAGGACCCGTGGGCTTCAAGAGCGCTTCAGATTTCAAATAAGGGACACTGGGAGGGTGATCCGTTTCAGAAGTGTTCATTGTCCCTTTTTTTTCCCAGTCTTTTAATTGCAGCTAAAAATTATAGCTGCCGGGCTGGGCTTGGGGTGGGGTGGTTAGGAAGTTTTCAGTACCCCCTCATGCATTTTATATGCTTTCTTCCCTTTTGTCTGTCCTCACTGCTTAAGCTCTCAGAGGCCGGGGCTGCCTCTTCTTAGCCATGTCTGCGTAGAGCACTCACTGCAACTGAGCCCTGCTGAGGCCTTTGGATCCTGCCGTTACGCATATAATACTCCAAACCGCCTAGGGCTACGCGCACCAAATACTTCCCTCCCTTTCTCCCCCTGTGCCTTTACGGACACCCGTCTTTCAGCGCATCCGCGTCTGGCCCCGGCGGGAAACTTTTGGTTAAAAAGGTACACCCAGCCGGTCCTCGGCGGCGGGGGTAGCGGCGCCCGGNTTCTCCCTCCTTTTCTCACCCCCCCCAAGCCCTCCCCTGCCTGGTTTGTTTCCTTCCTCCTCCCTTTTGTGAGGGTGAGAAACCGCGCACACTTTACCTTAAATCTGCGGCGAGCGAGGACACAGCCACTCGGCTGCCCGTTCCCGGCGCGGCTGCTACCCGCCGCATATCCCCACTTCCCCGACCCCCGGCCGTGCCCCCCGCCCGGAGTGCCCCTCAGCCCCTCATCGGGGTTGGCAGGGGACTGCCCTCGCCGTCGTATCGGAGACGAGAGGGGGAGAGTAGCCCAAAGCATCGCCCAGCTGGGTGCCGCGGTCCGACCCCCCCCTCTCCAGGGAAGGGAAGCACATCGTGGAAACCTGTGAGCAGGTTAGTCTAGAAGCTTCTCCCTCCATGACCCACTCCTTGCCCACGCGCCTGGGCCCGTCCGGAGAAGTTGAGGATGAGGGACATGTCTAATTGCTGCTGCCTCGGCATTGGGTTGGCAGCGGTGCTAGTGGCCCCATGGGTCCTGAGCTGCCTCTCAGCCCCAGCCCTGCTCTACAGCCTCCTCATGCTGCCATACACAGTCTCCCTGCCCGGGTGGGCTGCACAGGGAAGACCCTGGCACCTTTGGGTTAGGTGACGAGGACTTCTTCCAATTACTGTCATTCATACTCGGGTGGTAGCACCCTTGCTGCTGCCAGGTGGTAGTCGTACAGCAGCAGGTCTCTGCTAAAACTTACTGTTGCTTGCTGCCTTCTCTAGCCCTCTGGGTTTCATCCCTAGATGGTGTTTTTGACTGTGACTTTGTTTTTTGGGGGGAGGGGGCGTTGTTGTTTTATATTGGTTTGCACTGAGCGCAATGAATAGATGAGTCTGGTCAAGGCTTTTTGTTTCTGTCATAAGTGATCAATAATCATCTGGTGGTAAGATGATCTTATTACAGAAAAAGCCAAAGTGCGCTCTGAGAACAGCTGAAATACAAGGTCAATAACTCCTGGGTTATCAACATTAAACCTGCTTTGCATATTTGAGGATGACGTATTCCTTTCAAAGTAAAGGCAACTTCAAGCTTTTGATGTGCTTTATTTTCAGTGTAAATAATAAGCGTGCAGTTAACATAGGATATCAGCCTTGCTTTGGAGAATATTACCCATCCTTTAACATCCCTGGACCTTTTAAAATCTTTTTCTTGAGTCAAGGTGGACGAGGATTGCAGCCCTCTTAGGTGAGAAGAGTTTTTGTAGCTCCTCGTACAAAGGTTCGTTTGTTCCTAGTGCCCAGCAACTGCTACGGGCTTTCCAGACACAAAAGAAAGGCGTAGTCTGTGGCCTGAAGATCGTGCATGCTAAAAAGGCAGTCGGCTGAAGGGTAACACAGATCAACAACCAGCTCTGCCGCTGCCTAATAGCTAGCTTCGTTCTGAGAAATGTAACAGTTCAGTGAGACAAATAATTTGTGCAGAAGTGCTGGTGGCTCAGAGAGGATCGCCGTCACCCTCAGGTCGAGCCTTCGGTGGCGGTGGTATGAGGAGCTGGGGCTGCGAACCAGGGAGCCCGGACAGGAGGAGGCTCTGGGGGCAGGTGAGGCAACCTTTCCTGGAGAAGGAGACGGATACAGCGTCGGAGCGGGGGAGTGCAGCGCGAAAAGGAACCAGGGCAGATAATCAGCAGGGGAAGAGGTTATGCGGGGACTCGGGGCTGAACATAAAAAGCTTCAAGTAATGAGTTTAATCTACGAAATCTAGTTCTTAAATTGTATATGCTTGCCAATTAGCTAACCATTCTGCAAATCAGAATGGAATTCAGATCATATCTTGGTAAATGTATTGACTCTGAAGTGCTGCAAGGGGAAAAAAAAATAATCTTTCCTCTTTCCCCTACTGTGGGCTTTAAATGTGAACAAAAATCAGATCTAAGAATTGAGGAACCTTTTAATATACTCACTTTCTGGAGTTCCCATTCTGTCTGGCCTAGACTCCCACAGCTAAAATCAAAAACCCCTATGGTAATATGACTTCAGGGGGCCAAATTCAGAGCAGTGGTAGAGCATTTCCTCCAGTGAACATTGCAGTGCCTTGTGAAGAGGGGTCACTGTCAGTCACAGTATGGATTAAAGTGCAGGGGATGTGTGGCTGTTACCTTACAGGGAGCATGCATCCCATACAAAACAGAGTGCAGTGAGGGAACCTATAAGCCCTCTTGGGCTCCTCTAATAAATGCTTTAATGTTACATGTATATAAAAAAGAGTTGCAGCATAACCTTTATTCTCCTATATTAAAGAGTATGTTCATGTACGTGTGTATTAGTTTCTGTGTGTCATAACAGTTTTCAAAATGGCTGAATGCTATTGATCCAATTAAAAATACCATGAGAGCATAGTAAGAGAACTGTAAAAATAATGTCAGTTTGCATCGCTTGAGTAGCTAGCTGCAATGATTCATAGGAATTGACAGAATCCTTCATAAAGCTGTTGTTTCACCCAGATTTCACCAACGTGGACTTAGGAAAAGTCTAGAGAAATCAATGCTGGAATTGCCACCCACATCAACACCCTGGGCAAGAATATTTACAGCTGTATTTCAGAGTCTGGGAGTGTTTGCTTTAGATAGCCAGCATTAATGTGGTTTGTACTACAGAGGATCAAAAATTCATTATGCTTGATTGGTAGCGCGGGGATGTAATAATACAGGATTTCTCATTTTCTTGCAGAAGTAGTATTTAACTCATGCTAAATTTTGTAGTTAAGCCCTGCGTTGAGATGGATCAGAGGTGTAAGGCTGGGCGATGTGTAGCTGTTTGGTTTGGTTTTTTTAACAGAGAATGTGACTTGCACTGGTGCATGTGCATTTTGTTGTACTAGCTGCCCGTGGTTCTGCCTGCACGTGTTGATGAAGCAATCTGGCTGAGAGCTGTTGGAATTTGCATGTACAGAATTGGTTTGTTTATATGTAGATCAGTTATTCCTGCAAAAAGATAAGTGCATGCATGGAAAGTTGTTACCACAGATAGATGCTGGCTTCTGAGACCTGGGTGCCATCTCTAAGATAAACTTTCATATATAATGTCAGAGAAAGAAGCAAGCTGGGGGGCAAAAATACTGCTGTGATTTTGATTATGTTCTGCATCCAGCTTATAGCTAGTCAGTACATGTTGCAAGGACCCAGCGCTATGCTTGCCATGAAAATACTTGGGATTTTGTTAGTGTAAAATCAGAGCCTTCCCCAGATGCTTAGCATTTGCCTGACAATCTTTGTAAGAAATACTGCTGTAAAACTTCCTTGCAGAAGCATTTTGTAGAAGGATGTAATATGTGATGGTAATTGCTGTATGTTTGGCTTTGAATCTTCTTTAATGTTTCTTTTTTGCTCTTGAAAATGACTGTATACAAATAGCACCTCTTTACTCCGTTGTTTTTTTCCCGCTTTTCCATCTATATTTAGAATCGTAGCTATTTAATTGAGTGACAAATGTGACGTCTTTCTCCTGTTAACCCAGCAGAGACAGATAGTAATGGGAGTGTGAGCTGCCCTCTCTTCTCAACTTGGTATTAGCAGACCAGGATTTAGCTTTGAATCTCACCTCTGAGCATCCCCCAGGGCCTACTGGTCCCGGTCCCCTGTGCTTCCAGTCCTCTGGAACTGGACTCTTGAGGCATCACCTAAATAAACCCTGTGCAGGGCAGAAGCATTTAAAAAGCTGGTCCTTCTTATGACAGTTTCTTGGTCCTCACTGGCTGCTCAAAGCACTGCTTCATGTGGTTGTCTGCATGCAAATCAGGTGTCTTCTGAGGAGCTCAGTGTTGGATGGTGCGGGCACTAATGGTCCCTTCTACACACCTATGTGCAAGCAAGTCAGGAAAATGTATGTAAATGGGGCTTCTTCCAGGGATTTGTGTGAAATGGAGCCAGCTGATCTTAAGGCCTGATGAGCTTTAACTCTGTTAACCTCAGTGGAAGAAGATGTCCAGGTCTTTCAGGAGTAGATCAGTGTCACTTACTTCAGTGACTGGTTCACACCATTTTTTGTGTTTAAGTGGTCTAGAGAACTCAGTCAGGCTCATGGCTCCACAGAGCAAACATATTCCACGTCCAGGCTCTTAAGCCAGTAGGCAAATGAAACAGCAATGTCCCTTTAGACTGAGGAGGAAAGTGAGTTACGAGAATAGGGTAATTGCCACTGTATCTACTGGTATGCTGATGACTTTCCATCTCTGAAATTCATTTAAAAAATAATTGTATTCTCTCATATCACAGTGTAATCACAGTTTGGTTTACTTGTACACCTCATACTGCAGCAGTGGGTGCTAAGCTGGAGTTTGAAACAAAGGTAGTCCCAGTTGGTGCTTGATGAGTAGCCCGCTGATGATGCCTTTTAGATGGAAACGTGGAAAATGAGTAGTAACTGAAAGCTGGTGAGGGAATAGTGTTAGTAAAGAAAGTGAAGATTTATACTGAACCAGACAAACATTTCTGTAAAGTTAAAAAAAGCCTAAGAGCTATTAAAGATCTTAAGAAAGAACACTTGACTGAGAGCTGACAGAAATAGAAGCATTTGTTGTTTCACCCTATTTTAATGAATTTTCTGTCAGTGACTAATAGAAAACTTGAGGTTTTTTTTTTTGTTATTTAGAACCATGCTCAAACAGAGATAAAATACAATCCTGGAGTCCTGTTAAGTGAGATGTCCTGCAGTGTTCTAAATAATTTGATTTGGAGGTAAAATATATCAAATGTGTTTACGTGCCGTAAAACCAACATGAGATATTTTTCATATTAGATTTATTACATATATACCTTCTATGTGGAAAAAATTAGATAAATGCGCTGCTTCTCTCTGTGCTATTGGCATTTTCATTGGCAAGGTGATGGATGTTGTTTGAAACAAAATGGTTTGCTGAAGACTAGGAGAATCACTGTTTTAGGTTTGGCAAGAAATATCTTCCACGGGGAAGATGGTACAATCTGTAAATGAAGCATGAATCAAGTTTGCACTTATATATCTGAAGTTATGCTCTAATTACCTTTTTCGGGAGTAGTTACTCTATTGAGGGATCCATTTTGCTCCTATTTGGCTATTTTTACACAATGATGTCAATTATACAGTAAAATGTTACCTTTTTTTCAAGTGTATGTGTAACATCTAGTTTTTTTGGCCAGTAGGCTTAGTTCCACCTGGCTTTTAAATAGAGGTCCATTTAATCTAATATCAGGTTAGTTGAAAACCAATCCTAAGTAGCATGGCGATTTGGAAGGACATGTTGAAAATGAAGTTGTCTAGTAGTTCATTATGAAATGAACTGAAAAAGCATGTTTACTGCAGCTGAACAGGTTTTATGTTAAAGCTACAGCTGGAATATAAAACTTTGATTGTGGGTCTTTCGACTATGTCCTAATGTGTCGTTATTAAGCCATAAAAAATTAGTAAAGCAGGGGGAAATTCATTAAATTGGCAATATTTGAAATAACCTTGACAACCCAGCAGTTAAAAGTTGTTGAAGGACCAGCTGATGAATTTGCAGAAGAACCTAAGAAGATAAGGGTTGCTATGATCTATTTAAGGACACCGAAAATTCATACAGTATTGCTCTTCTGGAAGTAGCAAATCCAAATATCCTTACAGAAAGTCTTAACTTGTAACAGACAAAACTTATTAGTCATCCAAACCACCAAAATAGTTAAAGCAAGAGTCAATATATCTTGGAATATAAACTGGAGAACTGCTTTAGTTATTTAAAAGCATTTCAATATGCATGAGGCACTGAGTTACACTACAAACTATTAGGCAATATAGAACTCCAGTAAAATCGTTATTATTTAATTTTGAAGCGCTATCTACATGTCACAGATACAAACTCCTGTAGAGCTCATAGATTTTGGTGCCAAATTTCTGTGAGATATCTTTGAGGAAGCTGAAAATTCTGATTCTGAAAAATTTAAGAATGGGGTGACTTTGCATGTAGGAATTGCCTCAGTAAGACTGAGTAAAAGTGAAAGAAAGCCGAATATGCCACATCAGCACTGATGCACAGTACATTTTCAAAGCTGTTGTTTTGGGATGCAGGCTGCTTATGAAGAGAGAGGGAGAGACCAATTTTTAGGAAAAAAAAGTCTTTAATAATTCTTTCTGAAGCAGTAGTAAGTGAATTAGACCATTACTTTGGAAACTCTGGGAGGAATTTGGGTGTTTTTTCTGTTGCTAGAAAACACTGTGTATATAACCTGTTGTCCTTTCTTTTGAGTATCAAAGCAGTCCAGTGGTTCTGTGTCACCGTGATGCAGAGGTAATGAAGGCAAACCTTCAGAGACTGTCACAACATTGTAATTATTTTGGCAGTGTACTGGAGATAATTTCAGCAGTGAGTCAAAGAAGCTCTGCATTGATAAGCGGGTTTCAAGCTGGACAGTGGACTAGAAATAAACAGTCCCAAGTGGTCAGAGATATCAGTTTAAAACCACCCTGCTGAGATTTTTATTATTTGCAGAGTACAGTGCCCAGATCATGAATGACTTCTAAATAAAAGCAATGACTGGTTAGGCTTTTTTTCTTCCTCTCTCTGCCCAGCGCTAATCCTCCTAGAAGCTGTGCGGAGGACATACGGAGCATGAAGCATACGGAGGACAGGGAGGTGATTTGAGATGGCCAGCATGGCTTGACCGAGGGCAGGTCCTGCTTGACAAACCTAGTGGCTTTCTATGATGGAGTGACTACATCAGTGGACAAGGGAAGAGCAATGGATGTTGTCTGTCAGGACTTCTGTAAGGCCTTTGACACAGTCCCTCACAACATCCTTCTCTCCAAATTGGTGGATGAGGAATTGGTTGGATGGTCAGTGGATGGCAGTAGTCAGTGGCTTCATGTCTAGATGGAGATCACTGAGGAGTGGTATCCCTCAGGGATCTATTTAATATCTTCATTAATGACATAGACAGTGGAATCGAGTGCACCCTCAGCAAGTTTGCAGATGACTCCAAGCTGAGTGGTGCAGTTCATACATTTGAGGGACAAGATGCCATCCAGAGGTACCTGGACAAGCTTGAGAAGTGGGCCTGTGAACCTCATGAGGTTCAACAAGGCCAGGTGCAAAGTTCTGCAGCTGGGTCGGGGTAACCCTTGGTATCAATACAGACTGGAGGATGATGAGATTAAGAGCTCTGCTGAGAAGGACTTGGGGCTACTGGTGGACAAAAAGCTGAACGTAGCTGACAATGTGTACTTGTAGCTCAGAAAGGCAATCAGATCCTGGGCTGCATCACAAGAAGCTTGGCCAGCAGATTGAGGGAAGTGATTCTGCTACTCTGGGGAGACCTCACCTGGAGTACTGTGTCCAGCTCTGAAGTTCTTAGCACAGGAAAGACATGGACCTGTCAGAGCGGGTCCAGAGGAGGGCCACAAAAAGAATCAGAGGGATGGAACACCTCTCCTGTGAAGAAAGGCTGAGAGTGTTCGGGTTGTTCAGCCTGGAGAAGAGAAGATTCTGGGGAGACCTCGTAGTGGCCTTCCAGCACTTAAAGGGGGCCTACAAGAAAGTTAGGAAGGGGTTCTTTATCAAGATAGGATGAGAAATAATGGTTTTAAACTGAAAGAGGTAGACTTAGATTGAATGTAAGGAAGACATTTCTTTATGATGAGGGTGGTGAAACACTGGCATGGGTTGCCAAGAGAGATGGTAGATGCCCCATCCCTGGAAACATTCAAGATCAGGTTGAATGGAGCTCTGAGCAACCTTGAGCTAGTTGAAGATATTTCTTCTCATTGCAGGGGAGTTTGGACTAGGTAACCTTTAAATGTCCCTTCCAACCCAAACCATTCTATGATTCTATGTTTCTACAGTATTTAATAACTTTTAGTTTTAACTCCAATTCCACCCTCTTTTACCACCGTTGTTGCTGGTTTGTTCTTTGAACATATGCACATCTTCCATGCCTGCTTGTTGATAAGACTGCAGCAGGGAGTCATGGAACGGCGTTTCAAATCACTCAATGGAACATCCTTTGATGAATCTCTGAAACATCCAAAATTCCCATTTACTGGTTGTATTTGGTGTGGGTGTTTCTTCTTTTTCTTCTTATCTGACAAAGTTCTGCAAATGGGTTTCACAGAACACAATAACCAAGTGTTTTCCCCCCTTTCTTGCTTTTGTCCAGCAAACGTCATCTTTTCTAAAATGAGAAAAATTCTTCAGAAAAGAGGAAAGGACAAGCAGCAAAGGCGGCAGAAACTAAGACCGTGTCAGCAGATGTGAATGAAGTTGAAGCTAGGCTGATTAAATAAAGCTCCCCGGATTCAGAACGTTGAAATGTCCCTTTGAATATTGGAAAACTTTTCAACACTACTGAGAAAAGAAAAACCTAATAGGGTGACTGGAAAAGTAGAAGAGCAAAATATTTTATGTAGAGATTTTTTTGTTTGTTTAAAAGAAGGGGAGATAGAATCACAGAATGTTAGGGGTTAGAAGGGACCTCTGGAGATCATCAAGTCCAACCCTCCTGCCAGAGCAGGATCAAAGAATCTAGAGCAGGTCACCCAGGAACGCATCCAGACGGGTCTTGACAGTCTCCAGAGAAGGAGACTCCACAACCTCTCTGGGGAGCCTGTTCCAATGCTCTGTAACCCTTACAGTAAAGAAGTTCTTCCTCATGTTGAGGTGGAACTTCCTGTGCTCTAGCTTGAATCCCTTGCCCCTTGTCCTATCATGGGGCACAAGTGAAAAGAGGTTTTCACTTCCTTCTTGACTCGCAGCCCTCATATATTTATACACATTAATTAGATCCCCTCTCAGTCTTCTCCTCTCCAGACTAAAAAGCCCCAGATCTCTCAGCCTTTCATCATAAGGCAGGTGCTCCAGTTCCTTAATCATCCTTGTAGCCCTCTGTTGGACTCCTTCAAGTAAATCCCTGTCTCTCTTGAACTGGGGAGCCCTGAACTGGATGCATTACTCCAGGTGAGGTCTTACTAGGGCAGAGTAGAGAGGGAGGAGAACCTCCCTGAATCTGCTGGTTGCACTCTTTTTAATGCACCCCGGGATACTGTTGGCTCCCTTGGCCACAAGGGCACATTGCTGTCCCATGGATAACTTGTTGTCCACCAGGACTCAAAGGTCGTTCTCCATGGAGCTGCTCTCTAGCAGAATGCCTCCTAACCTGTACTAGTGCATTTTATTATCCCTTCCCAGGTGCAGGACTCTGCACTTATTTTTATTGAACCTCATTAAGTTCCTCTTTACCCATCTCTTCAGTCTGTCCAAGTCTTGCAGGAAAATGATTTGTTTCTGGATAAAAATTTCATTCTTTTCATTCAGGGCCAAGTTCTTGGTTTCATTGTCAATAGTTAAGGACTGATAACACATTCGACTGGCGTGTATAATTGTATTTCACCTGAGTAATCTCACCTTCCTCACAGCTCTCCTGCCAATTTGGAGGATCAGCAGTGCTCTTGACCGTCTTTCTTTAAGTTACATGACCTGCCTCCAGCCTAATCTCTGTCTTACTCTAGTACAGGACAAGGGAGAACCAAACACAAATCACTGAATGTTCCTTTTTGGCACATGCTGAACTGAAAAGAGATGTTAGTTTGTTTTTAATAAATAATTAAAAGGAGTTGAATGAAAGGACTTCTGTAACTTGATTTACTATAGATGTAGTATGAGAAACATACATGCTCTTTGACTTACGTAGATTTTTTTAATCAAAATTTATTAATGATCAGGTGAAGGCAAAATAGCAGTTTGCATCACTCACCCTTGGACTTGATTTAGCTGGTAAATTGCGAAGTGTTACAGAAATCTTGAATGCAATAGTGGCATTAAAAAAGATGGCAGCGATAGTTTGAGCTTAACGTATATACACTATAAGTCTAGATATCTGTGTGCTGATGACAGTGAAATGCATATTTTCCACAGTGTGGTTGAAATGATGCTTGTGTCCATGTGGTCATTTTGTTTTGTCTATGTAGCTGCTCATTTTCAGCAAGAGTCAATTTTTACACACTGACTTAAACACTGAGTCAGTTTTGACTAAAGCTTTGTAATTTGTTTTTAAAATGCATACTACATTAGATACCAAACAGAAATTTCTCTCATTTACAGTAGGTTGCCTGTAAGATAATTTTCTGTGATCTCATCCATAGAGGAATCAATTAAGAATCCTTGCTACTTACTAACCCTTTCCCTTGCTATTCATTTTCTGTGCTTTGATAGAAGAATACATTTGATTTACCTCTTTATTTTTTAAGAGATCTCTGTGGATCCATACCATTGCGTGTTTGTTTTCTTTTTTTTTCCTAGAGTACTATAATGCAAATAACTCACATTATTACGAGTAGAAGACAAAATTCTTTAGGTTATCTTGTGAGTGTCAAGTAACTAATTTGGAGTCTTCTTTACTATCTGGGAAATCCTGGAAAACACTATCAGACTCTGTGGCCATTTTGGCCATTTCTTTGGTTTGCTTTTTAATTTTTTCTTCCCTGTTTGTAATCTGCCTTAGAGAGGTAGGCAGCCATACTGGATACAACACTGGTTAACTGGTGGTTTGAATGTTGAGCAGCAAAGTAGTTAACAACTTTAAATTTGTGTTTTATCAACCTCCTTTGGGGTCAATAACCCACTGAAATAAGGGAAAGAGCCAAATTAGTCTCTTGAACCTATTGTGACTATTATCTGTTGCCAGACTGAGTAAGAAAGCACTATGCTGATTCAGTTTTGACTGACCACTTTCACAACTACAGGGATTAAATCCTAGTGATTCTGCCAGGCATACTTCTAGTCTGGTTGCTTCCAGTGAATTTATCACCATGGAAAGTCTCTTTTTGTATTTTCTAAGAGAAAGAAATCTGAAGAAGCCTTCAAAAGCAACAAACATTACTGATCTTGGATCCTTGGATTTGGTTGCACGTGTTACATTTCATAGTAGTTTCCAGGTTTGATATTAGTCACTTCTGAACTGACCACTGCTAGGCTCCAGAGAGAATGAATTTCTCCAGGCATTCCTTCAAAAGATTTTGTTTGTGTTCACAGTTAGAGTAGGCTAAAATAAGCAAAAGCTTCGGACTCCCTTTGCCTAGACTCTAAGCCAGCTCTGTCAGGCACTTGTAGGCCTCTGTTTCTTAAAGATGTTTTTATTGTTCTTTGCTACAGGCACCTGCTGTTTCAAAACATCATCCCCACAATAGGATAGAGGGTGGAAAAACCCGACTACAGTCCCAGTATGTGGGGTTTTTTTTGTTTTAGAGTCAGGATGACTTGACTTTACTCCCCTGGTGTATTTTGTCATTGTTACTGTTTGCCTTGATTCTTCCTCTCCTGAAATGGGATATCTGAGTGATTTGGTGACTGGAAACCAAGTGTCCTGACAACACTAATACAGCATCTCTTACAAAGTCCTTGGTCAGTTTATTCCCAGATGCCTGGAGTCCTTCTGGCATTGTTTATTCTGTGAAGGAATACACTTCATTCACATATTTGTGGTAGTATCAATGTAATTAGTCCTATCTTTTTCTACATTCTTTAAATTATGTTTTATCTCATGTTAAAAGTAATAGAGTAACGTATATGAGAAAAATAAATATTTGGCCCTATATTGTACATTCTGAAACATTTTCTTTTTCTATGTGTTGTCAGCATTATACAGAGCCCTTTAATGTGAGACTTCTGAAAAATAAAGTAAAATCAGTTTCCTTAGTTATTAAGACTCATTGCAAGAATTTGCTAGAGTCAATGACATGATTTAAAGATCAGATTTAGACCAGGTGTGGGCCCATGAAATTCTCAAGTGTACAAACCTATAAGCGCTTTTTAAAACACCACTTATGATACAACTACAGGCTGTTGTTGGCAGTTCTGCTTCTCCCTGACTTACCCAGTCTCTGCTCATGCTGATGAAAACTTCAGCATAGTAGCTTCATGGCACTTAAATTGATGATGTTAAAATAGGATAATTCATTCCTTTTCCTCTCACATTTTATTTCTTTCTATTAAATAATTTTCAGGCTCAGAAGTAACAAGAGAGTTGGGTTCGTGACCTGAATATAGCTGCGGATTACTTCCAGTCCCATCAGATGTTCCTTCCATTTTCAAGCTGCACCTCTCGCTAGTAATATCATATTAGTTTTTCATGCAGAGGTTTTGAGGCATTGAGTTCCAACCATTTTCATTTTATGATGATCAGCCAATATATTCAAATCAAATCCTGATTTATTCCAGCCGTTAAGTGGCAAAGATTTGGATGGCAAGCAACACTCTATGCCAGAAGCAGACAGTTTTTCTGGTGGTCCAGCATGCATCTTCCAATCTTCACACAGGGGGAGCTACAGAACTGGGGTCTCCCTCCTTGCAGAGTGAATGGGACAAGTAAAGTTTTTGTCAGGAGGAAGATGGAGGTATTCTCCAGAGGTCCAACACAGCTTCTCCTACAGACAGGACTGGTTCTAGATTGCCATAATGCTGGCCTCAGTATCATCTCTTCACTCAATTCCTTTCTCTTGCAAGATCTGGACTACTTGGCAGTTTCTGTATAGCCCGGTGTGAGAGTTACGCTTGAAGTAATGCCAAACGAAGCTTGGTGTTGGGCATGAGGGTTACTTCCTTCTGCATCATTGTTGCACTGACACACAGGATTTTCAATATACGGCACCAAATACTGCATAGGTCAGGGTTAGCCTGACGTTAAAGCAGTTATTTAAAATGCATATGCACTGCTGCTGAGATTAGTATTGTGGATGCTCAGATTAATTTTCTGAAGAATTTTGGCACTAGTTAAGAAGAAGAAATGACAGAAACACAAAAAACCCTGTACTTTTTGGAAGCGCTGAGTAATGGCAAGGTAAAAAACATCCAAGATGTTTGTTTATATTCTTTTTTTAAACTCACTTCCACAAATTGCCAAGTAACTTAGTGTTTGTTATTAGAAAATATGAATGTCCATCCCTAGGTGCATATGTGTGTAAAAGGTCCCAGGTGTGCCCATGCTGTCCTGGGGAGCACAGGAGACATTTCCAGCATTTTACTGCTTGAGGCATTGTCCTCCTCCTACCCAGCCCTCTCGTTCATGGCTCCTGTGAGATAAAATGACCGATAGCGTTCAGTGACCCATACTACCACTTTTCATTTTGAGAGCCTGAAATAGATTTTCCTTGTCTCTGACATATGAAAACCCTGTCTGTGCCTTGCCGCCCATTGCCTGAAGTGTGCAGGAGAGCCCATAGCAGATACGGAGGTCCAGGAGTTTAATGCAGCAGAAATCTGCTTGCAGAGCACCAGAACGCACAACTTTCTTGCCATCTGTTATAAAACCAACCTCTGCTTACACCTCTAAAGACTTTTATCTAGAGTTGGCCCAGGAAATCATAAACCATACATCTTTCTGGACAAAGACCAGAGCATGTGCAGTGCCTTTCCATCCAGGGTGATGCAGAGTAACTGCAGTAACAGAAAGAATTTTAGCAGTAAGTCTAACAGCTGTTGCTGGTACAGGGGTAAAATAAGTCCAGAAGTACTAAGGAAGCATGTTCTGGACTTGCATATTGTAGGCTCATCTACAGTCATGAATACGAGTAGTTGCCTGAGAGTGTTCACAGTCGGAAGTCAAATCCATTGGTATCTAGCTGCTAAAATTGAAGTTTGGTGTAAGTTGCTGCTCTTGAAGAGCAGTTGTAAATTCATCTGATTTTCTTTTTCAGTAAAGTGCATTTTCAGAAGAGTGCAATTAAAACTAATGAGGAACGTGCTCAGTTTGTTCAGCCAATCTTGGTGCCCCCGAGGTCAGAGGTGCTGCCAGCTCCGCTACACAGGTGGTTGGATCTCACTTGTAGGGTTTTTTTTGTCTTCCCTAACTTGATCACTTAATATAGTTTGAGAAATATTTTCTGAGTAAACACGGCAGCCCTTGTTTTCAGTGATGAAAAGATGACTTGGGAAGAATCTTCCTTCTGTAAATACTGGTAATAATACTAGTGATTGGCATTACATCATTAATACACTTTAGGCAGAATTAAAAAAAAAAACAAAAAACAACAGTCTGAGAAATGAAAAAGATATACTAGTGGGCTTGTTCCACCTTGCTGGAAAGAACAGAGAAACAAATTCTAAGTTAACTTGTTACCCTTTTTTTTGTATTTTTTTTCCCATTTGCATGGCAATGCTTTCAAAACCGCAAATATTGCTCCATAGTTTCCAGATTTGTAGAGAATATGCAGGAACAACAGACGCTTCACTCTCTTTGCTTCATTTTTTTTTTTTTTTTACATGCATGTTATAGAACACACATTTGGAGAGAGACTATTTTGTGCTGTTTCCACCCCAGCCCAATATACTTTTTTTTTTTTTAAATGAAGACTGCTGACACCCCTTTAAATAGTAGTTTTAATTAATTTCCCAATTATTAAGAATACACCCACTCAGAGAAACATTCTAAACAGCACAATTGTAAAGATTAATTGTTCAGATATAATTAGAGCCATGCTCTGTGCTCAAAAGCACTGGTGAATGTCTACAGTCACATTATTTAAATAATATGAATCTATCTTGGACTAATTTCATTATCTCTAAAATCAAACTCTGCTCCTTACCACTTGATTAGCTTCCTGCTTATGGTATTGTTATTGTGGCATGATGTCAGTGTCTTCAAGGTGCTAGTGAGACTAGTCTTTTCATCCTTAAAAAACAGACAAAACATGGTCAAACTCTTTAGAGCAGAAATGAAACAATTGCTTCTCTCTAGTGGTCATTCCCTTCAGAATTTGGAACAGAAGGCAAAGCTTATGTTTTGTGGAGCAGTTTTCTGAAGATTAAGTGAGAAATAATTACTACTTTTCAGTTGTACAAACCAGTGGGACACAAAGCAAGAATAGTCGGGGAGGGGGTGTGTGTTTTGAAAGACAGGGAGGAGGTGATGGTGTTAATGGAAAAGAAGTGGGTGGTAATCGCACATTAAAGACTCTGGGATATTAACCTTTGACTTGCACATGTTGTTTATTTCATGGTTGATTAATGGTTTTAAAATCTAGAAGGAAAGGCGCCTTTTGGCCTTTTAAACAATGCACACCTTCAGTGAAACATTTCTCTTTGTGTTGGTTATTTATTGGAAAGGGGAAAATCGAATGGTTATTATTCAGACTCCCAGCCATTCGATTGCATTTATAGCAATAGTTGATGGCCTCTTATTTGGAGCCTATGAGATTTCGTTGAAAGTGCAACACATGCTGCATTCATCCAGAGGATTAACTGAATTCTCTCAATTAGGAGGGTGACCTTGTCAAGCGCAATGTATTTGGCTACGTGAGGTATTGATTTTTCTTGGTTTTTTTGGGAGGTTTTTTTGTTGGTTTGTTTTTTTGTGTGTTTCGTTTTTGGGTGGTTTTTGTTTTTTGTTTTGGTTGGTTTGTTGTTGTTGTTTTCTTTTTTTTTTTTTAATATCCCTGAAGTTTGTATACTAGCTTTTTCAGGTTCCCTTCCCAATTTATATTTTGGAATGAGTGCTGACAGTATTTTTAAGGTGACGTAATGTCAGTGTCTTCCAGGTACTAGTGAAACCAGCCTTTTATCCTTTAAAAAAAAAAAAAAAGCAAAGAGTGTTGAACAAAATTCTGCATCTGCCACGTGTGTAGGATCCTGTTGATTACCAGTGGGAACTGTAAGTGCTTGCAAGGGGCCTACTGGGCTTATAAACCTCCAGTTGTGCATTGAGACAGGCTAGCTCTACGGTGAATGAATTGTGTTGAGTACTGCTCTGCTGACAGTGTTACTGTATTTCATATTTTAACTCACAGAATAGTCATCTTCGTATAAGAAACCCTTGTATTTCCAAAGCAGATTCAGTGTGAGCAGTGCAGTCTACTTGGTGTTGGTATTTTACGTAAGACCCTTAGAAACTCAAGTTCCCTCTTCTCAGTGTGAGATATGGATCAGGACTTTTAAGCCTGTTTAAGGTCTTTTGGCTACCAAGTTCTCATTGAGTTGTACAGGTCTATTCTGTAGCTATGAAATTATAACTCTAAAGGTCTTGTGGGGAAACAATCCCCATTTTCCTCCAATCCTTAGTCGAAATTTCTTTAAACAATGTAGTTTTATAGAAGTTTTACCTTGTATTACATGAGTGAAGTGGCTCGTGCATATTCAACTGCAAAGAGCCTTGGATTGAAAAATCAGCATAATGAAATGTTGTTTAGTGTTATAGACTTTCCTCTGCATAGCATGCAGTTTTATTTCTGTAAACAGAAGATATTCATATCTGTTATTTATGTAAATTTTTATGTCTGCTATGTATTTGCAGTCTTTGCATATTCTCTATTGAACTTTGATTATGCTGTTTGTAAAACATAGACAAGAATTTAATGCCCATTCCTGGTGATGATGAAGCGTTTTCTTGCTTCTCAGCAGTATACTTAATCTTTTAATTTTATCAAAGGTAAAATTTAAATAGATACAACTAAAAAGCTAAGTGAATGCGCGTGGTTTTGTTTGTTACGGAGCTTTCAGTAACCGATACATGTCTGCGAGAAGAGCTGCTGTATGGGGGAGTACTGGTGTTTGAACTGCTGATTGCAGACAAAGGTTACTGGAGTGAAGACAAATGAATCCCTCAAGGCAATTAAAAATAATGTACTTGATGAAACAGAAATTGCTAGTCCTTGCCTGTTTCATATAACTTTAGATTTAGATCAGCCAGTGACGTAGGCTGCAGAGAAGGTAAAAGCCACTGCTGACACTTGTGTATGGATGGTGTGCAGTGGCACGTCTTTTGTGGGGTAGTTGTCCCAGGAGCATTTCACACTAATGCTCTATGCACTCTGATGAATACACTTCAAGGTCCTGATCTTACTGTTTTTAATGGACTGGGGCCTGTCTTGGAGACTACATTTCCATTTTCAGCCAGGATGCACAAGTTTAACGAAAATGCTGCACTTCTTATAGCCCTGTGTGAAACGGAGTCAGAGGCAGAGAATACTTTAAGCATTCTCTGGGTTGAGCAACCAGGAAAGGTCAGAGTGGGCCTTGACCTGCTTACAGCATGCTGTGAAGACCAGACTTTTCACTACGTATCTTCACCCAGCAGAGAGATCCAAATGAATTTAATTCTCGTAGCAGGAAAAAAGTGGGAAGGGGAAAAGGGTGGAGTAGTAGGATAGAAAAGAACAGGGGATTCGAAAAATACAGGGGAATGTAATAAACATGTGTTGTTCTGGAAAGAAGGCTGATTTAAAAAAAAACAAAAAAACTTCCTGCTATTAACTAATATAATGCAAATCCAAACAGGCTTAAAATAGACATCTTTCCTATATTTCCGCTAAAAGAAAAAAAGGCAGAGAAACCATCTCTAGTTTGTATTTTAAGATGAGACTTGTGTGTTGTCTCAGGTTCAAATATCAGGTTTCTGTGCTCACAGAAAAATGCATGTAAACCACTGGGTAGTTGAAGGGTCATCACTTAAGTTCTGCTAAGAGCAGAGTGGTATCTGTGTTAGCAAAGGAAGATTAAAGAGGAAAAACCAGATGAACCCAGAGGTCAGAGTATCCTCTAAGCAGGTCAGCTCAGCTGAACTTTTAATATATAGAAGTTTTAAATTACTGTGCCACAAGCAGAACTTGGGTTTGTAGCATTTCATACTATGCTTCTGCTGTATATTTACACATAGTCTAAGAAAGATTGGTTTAGGGAAACCCGTGTAATGGGTAAATATCCATGTAAATCAATCTTTGCTTTCTGTAGCTTTGTTGCTTTAGCCTCAAGGAACTTGGCAGAAGTTGGTGAACACAACTGCACCAACCGCTTCGCTCACAGTTCCAGGTCAGTGGGACATGTGCCTCAAAGTTACTTTGAGGAGCTTCTTAAATCTATCTGTTTTCACACTTAAAGAAGCAGGCTTACAGTGCAAAGCAGGTGTTTTGTTTTTTTTCCTCTAAAATTCAGCACATTTTTATTATAGCTAATCTATGAGAGAAGCAATACTGTGAGAAGCAAGTATTTTCCTGCTGTACATTTGTGCAGTGTGTGTTTCAGCTGTAATGTAGAGGTTCAGGGACTCTAAAATATCTTTATGTTTGTAGTAATTGCATTTTGGGGGACTTTCTAAAAGCAATATTAAGAGAGAAAGCTCACACGGTGTTCATCATCTTTATAATGATCCCACCTCTTACACATTTACTTCAAGGAATTCCACTGCTCAAGCACATAAGTCAAGGCCAATAGATCATATTAAAAAATACACCTCATAGCAGAAATTCACAAAATGCCTTTCATCTCCATCCTTCTCCATCCTATCTGACTATCACTCATTGTCTTTTCTCTACTGAGGACACCTCGCATCGTGAGGATGTGTCCTGCACTTCTATTCTCTGGTCTGAAACGAAGTAATTTACCTCAACAGCAAAAGTGTTCACTATTAAGCAGATATTTATTGCAACACTGGGGTCGCACTGGGGATTTTCCACCATAAGTGCTCCCACCTCTGGTTGTTTCTAAACAAGTTATCTTTCTTAAATTGTTACATATTCATAAGATGATTAACATAAACACACCTATTCTAAGTAATAAGCACACAGGTCGTCCTGCTTTGGGCAATGTGCTACTGATTAGGGCTAGAACAGGGGTCGAGGTGCCCTAAGAAGGATTTGTTTGTGGCAGCTGTGGTGGGACTTAGTCACAACGTACAAAGTTCATCAGCTTCTCTTCACAAAGTTCAGCAACTTCTCTTCATTCCCCCCTTTTCAATCTTCTTGTGAATTCTTTTGCAAGGCCATCATAACGTTCCTTCCTCATTCCAGGTTTTTTATAAAATATTTCCCTGATTCTACTGCATACCTTACTTTATTTCTTTTCCATATTTCATAAGCTCCTGCAGTTTGTTGACAACACCTTGATGCACATTGTATTGATATACATGTCACGATTATTAGTAATCCTAGGGTCAGTACACACGCCACAAGTTGTCTAAGCCACGTTAAATTAGGAAGCCAAGATGTTAGTTTGTGCCATAATTCTTCAAAGCCCCAAGAGGTATCATCCAGTGATACCTGGTGTAGTATCTGAGTTTGTTCTCAAATTTCATGCATATCCGTAGCTACTTGTTGAGTCTGGTCCATGTATACACAACAGGTGGTATTTATTGCTATACAAACTCTTCCTTGTGAGGCTAACGTCATATCTAGAGCTATCTGATTTTGTGATAGTACTCCAGATAAGGAGGTAATTTCTTCCTGGAGTGTTTGGAGAGCATCTAGAGTTAAATTCTCCGCTCTTTCAATTCAGGCAAAAATGTTCACAATTGCTTTTTCCAATTCACTAATTCCCAGTTGTGGAATAAACCATTGTGTAAAACTATGGAAGGCAGTATTACAAGTAACCAGAGGATTGACACGTCTTCCTATTCGATGAGTGTAAGTTCGAAGCCATTCTCCTGACTAGTAATTTTTATTAATGTTCGTAATATTCGGGGCCACTCCTGCCAGAGTACATCTTCCCATCCAGTTAGAAGGGAGGGTTTATTCTGGCATATCCTTCACATAACCAACACCATCCACTGCCATCCGGAACTGGCCAGGGAATTGGTACAAATTCATGATTATTTATGATCACTCCCTTGTCCCTCAATGATAATAGTATGATTGCATCCTTTCTCAGGTAGAATGCCTACATATGTAAAATTTTGCCATTCGTTACACATTTTTCCATTCACAACTTCTGAACCCACAGTCTCCCCCAGAACAGGTTTTTAGCCTTGTATCATGACGACATTTCTCAAAGCATAACCAAAACCGTTCTTCATGTGGAGGAGTGGGTACATTAACCTGTAACTCTATTCTTGGATTTGTTGGCCTCAAAAAGTTGGTTTCGGACCACCACCAGTCCATCATGGAATCATTACGTGTTTCTTCTTGTGGCAGAGGTATACATATCAAGGGAATTCCCTTTTCCAAATTTTCGGGGAAATGCGTACAGATCCAACAGTCAGAAAAGTTCCTGGCCTTAGATACAGTACCCAGCAGTTGTAAATACCAATTAGTATCCCAAGATCCCACACCCACTGTACCTACTGTAACACAAACAAAGAACATTTTAAAATCTGTGTAGTTTAATCTTTAAGTCTCCTTGGAGCTCAGACTTCTATGGTGTAGGTTCCTCTTCACTCGAGAATAGTGAATCCAAGTAGATTGCTCCTTAACCTTCATAGCAGTGGAAGTTGTCAGCACCACCTGATAGGGTCCATTCCACTTCTCGTCGAGAGGGTTACGTCAAAAAGTCTTAATATATACCCAGTCCACAGGTTTAGAGGGGTGAATTGGTTGGTCTAAACCTCTGCCTCTGGCTCCTAATACCACTTTATTAATCTTATCCAACTGATTTCCTAATGCCAACATATATTTCTGCAGTTAACTTTCACCCAATTGATTTAAATCCTCTCCTTTGTACTGAGATTGATAAGGCCTACCGTACAAAATCTCACATTCTCCCTAGATCTGAAGTCTGATTCTTAGTAAAGCAAGAGGAAGCGCTTGATACCAACACAAATTAGCCTCTTGACAGATTTTAGCTACTTGCTGTTTTGTTAGGTGATTTATTTGCTCTGCTTGCCCGCTTGCTTGTGGTCGGTAAGGTGTATGTAATTGCCAGTTGATTCCTAGCATTTTACTGACCGGTTGCACTACTTGCGCGCAAAAATGCGCCCCTCTGTCGGATGATATTACAGCAGCTACTCTGGATTGTGGTATTATTTCATTTAACAGCACTTTTGTTACTTCTCTTGCTTTGTTTGACCTACATGGGAAAGCTACTGGCCAACCAGAAAAGGTGTTGGTTAATACTAGCAGATACCGATACCCCCCTTTTCTTGGAGGTTCAGAAAAATCTATTTGCCACTGTTGCCTCAGAAAATCGCCCTTCCCAATTATTCCTACCTGTCTTTTATTTGCTGTGTTGGGATTGTTCTTCAAACAAACTTCACACTTTTGAGTAATTTGTTTTACTGCTGTATATAAATTATGACATATTATCCATTTGTTCAGATATTGATATAGGGCATCAGCTCCCCAGTGGGTTTTATTATGCTCTCCTAGGGCTAATTTCCATAATATATTGGAGAGTACTATGATACGCCCATCAGGCACATACACCCACCGGTCTGCCTGTTCTTCACCTTTCAGGTCACTAATTAAGTCTGTGTCCTCTTTGGAATATTTTACAGGTTCCAATTCTAAGTTAAAGGTTTGAAATTTACCATCTGGAATTAAAGCCAGTGCCTTTGCCTCTGTTCCCTCTGCAACCTGCTTTGCTGCGTGATCTGCCAATCTGTTTCCAATTTCCCGTTCAGTGTTACCTTTTGGATGCCCCTTGTCCCAAAAATTGTGGGGTTGTTCTTAAAACCTGGAGGTAACGCAGTCCAGGTTAACTGAGTTTTTCTTCCTGTGTCTGGATTTTCCCATTTGAAAGCAAAGAATTTCTGGCTTTCTTTAGCCAAGGCCAAACAGAAAAAAGCATCCTTCAAGTCCGGGATGGTAAACCACACCTGGTCATTGCTCAGTTTAGTCAGTAAGGTGTATGGATTTGCCACTACAAGGTGTAAATTTTCCACAGTCCTGTTAATCGCTCTTAGATCCTGCACTAAGCGATAACTCTTACCATCTGGCTTTTTCACAGGTAAGACTGGAGTATTGTATTCAGATACACACTCTGCTGACTGTCTGAATTCTAAAAAGTTGTCAGTTATTCCTTTTATTCCTTTACGATCTTCTGATTTCAGAGGATATTGTTTTACTCTAACTGGGCTAGCTTCTGCCTTTAATTCAACTTTCACTGGGGCTGTGTTTTTTGCCCTGCTGGGGATTCCTGATGCCCATACTCCTGGATATACCTGATTTAAAATTTCCGTAATTTCTGGGGACATCATACTGCTCTTCTCAGTTTGTATCAAGACTAGTCTCAGGATCTCAGTGAGTTCTTTAACCCTCAATTCCCGCTTACCCTTTTTGAAGGATGTCTCTGCTTCTAGTTGTTCCGGCAGGTCTTGTCCAAGCAAAGGTTTTGGGCATCGTGGCATATATAAAAACTTACGTGTTTCACTCTAGTGCTCCCACTACTGTTACAAAATTAGTATCTACGGGTATTAGTTCCTGATTTAATACAGAGTAGGAGGCACCTGCATCCACTAGGAAATCTACCTCCTTACCCTGCTTCCCTAGCTTTATTTTAACCAGGGGGTCCGCTAGGGTAGACTCCCCAGGTCACCATCACTCAGCCTCTGCAATCAGAGCTGGTTCACTTCTCCTCCATTTAGGACGTTCACTTCTCCAGTGTCCCCATTCTCTACAATATGCACACTGATCTCGCCCTAGTGAGGATTGGAATCCTCCCCTAGCTCCCCCAAATCCTCCCCTACCTCTCCCTCTGAGAGGCCTCTGAGGTCCCTGACCTTGTTGTCCTAAAGCTGCGATGGTAGCAGTTGCTATAGTCCTCTCCGATTTCCTCTTTTCATTTTTATCTCTATTTGTATACACCCTCCAAGCTTCTTCAATCAACTTTTCCAAATCCCTTGTTTCTGGGTCTTTCATCTTCTGAAATTTCTTTCTAATATCCTCAGAAGACTGCCCTAAAAACAATGATACTAGCTGCTGCTGCCCAACGTCAGACAAGGGATCTAGGGTAGTGTATGTACATATTGCAGACCTTAACTTATCTAGGAACTCTATAGGAGTTTTTGTTTGACCTTGTTTTACTGCATACAAAGCTGAGCAATTTATTGCTTTAGGCATTGCATTTTCCAATCCAAATTGTATCCATTTTTGATATCGTTTTAATAATCAATATTCTGCATTAACGTTTGGATCCCAGTGTGATTCAGTCATTGGAATATATTCGTCAGCCCCTCCTCTCAGAGTTCTGGCAGTGATCTGAGCCTGCACATGAGTTTGGGCTGTTTTCAAAACTCATTGTTTTTCTGTTTTCTATATCCTATATCCTTTCTACATCTATATTTCTGTTATCTATATCCTTCCAGCCAGGGTCCTGATTTTTAACAATCAATTCAAATCTCTTGGTGACACCTGACGGGTCATCTCTATAATTTTTCACCACTACTTTCCAGGTATCCAAATCATTCATGGAGAAAGGGACCTTAGTTCTTGAAGGTCGTTCAGACCCCATCACCTGCCTCAGAGGTGCTTCTGTAATTGGACCTGTTTTACTACGAGTTCGAGCAGTAATTGGAGTACTTTCCCCTGCGGCTCCCACTTCTTCCCCCTCTTCAGCCTCAAAGGAATCTTTAATTCCTTTAGAAGGTGGAGACATATAATCCTCAAGCCCTTCCTCATCCTCTTTATCTCATGCCTTTACTTCCGAACACTTTTTCCCATCACACTTCTCCCCATTACTGCGTGCCAAATAACACCGCTTCATCCTTTCCTGTTTCTCTTTCTGTTCCTTTTCTAAAGTTAACACAAAAGGGTCTTGTGGTGCTAAATTAATGCCACATGCTGTTTGCCATTCAGGATGATCCTGTAGAGTGAAAAATACATTCACATATACAACCTCATCCCATTTTCCTTCCCTTCTTAGAAACAGCATTAGTTGCAATAAGATATTATACTTCAAAGTCCCCTTAAAAGGCCATTTTTCATCATCTTCTAACTTATACTGTGGCCACCACTGGTTGCGATATTTTATTAAAGTTTACTTACCCACGCTTCCTCCTGGTGGACCCCTGATCTCTTTCCAATGGGCTAATACACATCCTAATGGACTCTCTTCCCGAATACCTCCACTCTGTTGACCACCCGTTATACTACATGCAGTTCTCCTACACAATTTGTCACTAAGCTGTTCTTAAAACAACAGCAACAACTAACCACAATAAGCACAGAAAATACCAAAGATAATACCGTATAACTCCACAAACATTCAGTACCAGAGACCAAGCCACTAATTGCAATCAGTAACCACAGTCCAGTAAACAGTGCATGATTTGCAGAGACCAAGTTATCACAACCAAACGAGGGAACCAAAACAATTGTCATAATCAATTACCATAAACCAATAAACAGGCACAGTTTTCAGAAACCAAATTACCACAACTGAACAAAGGGGACTTGAACCCCTTTTATACCTGGAAGAGTACTCCAACCCCTGAACCAGACGGGGACCTGAACCCCTTTTACGTATACCTATAAGGTGCTAGCAACCCAGTATACGCTATCTTGCAGAAGCTTTCACCTTGCGACGGATAGGCCCCCTCCAACATGGACTGTTCCCCCAGAATAGCAAATTAAAGAATATTTTTATCTGATGGTCCTTGTTTCTTTCCACAGTGATCCGATTGAGGTGAGGAGTCCCTCTGGAAAATCTCCTGGGGCGCTCAAGCGAGTCGTGTTCTCAATGGGTCCTGCAGCCAAGCAGAGAGGGTCCCATCTCGGGTGCCAACTGAAAGGAAGAAATTTACCTCAACAGCAAAAGTGTTCACTATTAAGCAGATATTCTTTATTGGAGTGCTGGGGTCGCACTGGGGATTTTCCACCATAAGTGCTCCCACCTCTGGTTATTTCTAAACAGGTTATCTTTCTTAAATTGTTACATATTCATAAGATGATTAACATAAACACACCTATTCTAAGCAATAAACACACAGGTCGTCCTGCTTTGGGCAATGTGCTACTGATTAGGGCTAGAACAGGGGTGGAGGTGCCCTAAGAAGGATTTGTTTGTGTCAGCTGTGGTGGGACTTAGTCACAACATACAAAGTTCATCAGCAGCTTCTCTTAAGGTCCTCAGACTTTGAGGACAACAGTCATCTGTTGGTTCGAGCTCTGCGGTGCCAAAATGGTATCTGTTAGCCAGTTACACCACTGAAAGGTCGTACTGCCTCTGAATGGCTGAGGGACCATGCCTGAGTCCTTCTGAGAAGAATGAGTACCATCCTGCACCAAGGCTCCTGGCCTGGTATAGGTTTTTGTTCCTTGTAGGAAATCCAGAAGGCAAGGAAACATCCCTATGCCAATGTTGAGGGGTTGAAAGTTAGTTCAGGTACGCCTAACTTGCAGTCATGATGTGAGCGCAGGTGTGCCATGCAGTGTGGGTAAGCAATGCTCCCTGCTGCTGGTAGCACAGGTTAGCACTGACTTTCTCTTCTCTAGCCATCTCCTCCTCAGAGCATCCCTGTGTACTGCATCTCGCTTCCAACTATATAATGGGAAGCTAATTTTCCTTCTCCAGGCAATCACACTGATTATGGGCAATCTGACAGTTTCCAAAGTCAGTCTTCCTAGAAATATGCCAGGAAGGGCATGCAAGTGCTCTTGGCTGAGGTCAGACAAGGCCCAGTTTTGCCTTTCATTGTAGTTCTCTGCATGGCAGTGGGAAAAGTAGGGGGCAAAGTGGAGCAGTATGAAGAAAATACTCTTTTTAAGGCATGCTGAATTAAACACCGGAAGCTGCTGCCTGTGATAATACCCAGATAAAGAGGTCACATCAGGTGTCCTGAACACAATTCTGCTGTGTCCCAGGGACTCCACTGTCCAAACTCTAGCAGAGATACCAAAATAGCAGCAGTCAAATGAACAGATGAAGAAGGTAACGTGGAAAAGGGAAGGAGACTGAGCCGGGACACAGGAGGAAAGGAGAACGCTCCTCTGCTGGCAGGAGATTGCCTGGATCAGCTATTCATTGTTCCAGGCAAAGAGACAAAGGACTTGATAGAGTGAATGGTGTCTAATTTTAGTAGAAAGAAAATGCCTTCTGCATCTTTTGCATAAGAGAAGGAGTGCTACACATCTTCATTTCTGTTTAAAATCAGGAATTAAATCTAGCTCTCCAGTTCAGCCAAAATGCCATAGATGTCATAAGCATCTTTAGACATGGTGACTTGGAGATGTCACGACCATATTCTTTCCACTGTACCTGCTAGTCCCTCGGCAGCTGCAGTATGTTCTTCTGCAAGCTCGAGGGAGCGTGGAGAGAGCATGAGAAACCCAGGGGAGGATGGCAATGCCTTGCCTGTGCTACGCGGGTCCTGGGCTTCGCTTTGAGGCAGTGACAGCGATCCTGTCCAGCAGTGGTGTGATGGGACAGGGCTGTGTGCACATCCCCAGCCAAGCTGGATTTCAGTCCCAGAGGTGACAGCAACGGTCGTGTGCACCAAAGTTGTCATCTAGTTACCATAACAACAGGGCGCATCCTTTGTAGTCCAGGCACTCTATGCCTGGCGTGTGATGCTCAGCAGTTCCTCTAACGAGCTAAAATCGGCTTTTATTTTATTCTTGTAACATCTATTATTTGGGATAGAGAAGAAATGGTAGCTCACAGCCATTGTGTTTTGTGATGAGGTTTTTTTGCCAGCTTGTTCTAAAACTCCTGGGTACAAGGGAAGGGGATGTCCAGATGGTAATGGTTTGCATTCTTAATTTGAAAATTTGAAAAATAAGCGCATAGCACGTATATATGCATAGACAGAACACACTTGCAAAAAACAGTTTGGCATATCTGGGAGCTGAGTGTCACAGTGAGGTTTGGGGGGTTTTTAGTCATTGTTAGCAGAAGAAAATATTGCTGAGGTTTTGATAGCATTGTGTTCTCACAGTATGAAGTGTCTGGAAGTTGGTCTGCTCTATCTGTAATGTGACATAAACTATTAGTGAAGACCATTCTTCACTATAAAGTTAAAAATACCAATTGTATGTTAAGGACTCAGGGTCAGGAATAATGTGTTAAAAAATTGCCTTTTCTTTCTGTGCTCTGTCTGTGCTCTCTTGTTCTGCTGACATTAAAGAATCAGGGCACAGGAGAGTGCAGAAGACTTGTCATTCCTGTTGCATGACTCATCCCCTAGCATTCAGGAGGACTTTTATGTACATAATGTTTCATACAGGCACAGTCAGTCAAATTCTATTGCATTTGTTTTTGTATACTACTTTGATATTAGGTAGTATTTAAAATAATTTCTAAGGGGCTTGATTTCTACCTTAATTCTCAAAAAGATCCAGATCCTTTCAAGGTAACTCAAATCATCTTTTGACACCTTGTCCTAAAATGCTCTAATGGTTACTGCAAAGCAAGGCTAGTAAAAGGTTTCTTCTTAAAATAATGGACATGCATAATATTATTTTATTACCCTTTCCTCAACTGGCTGGGTAAAATATTTTCCTGTTGACATTTCTGAAGGAGACAAGACAATTCTTGTTCAGGAACGAGTTTATATGCAGTGAGAAGCTGGAATAGCAATAGCAATCTTTGCAAATCCTAATGAAAGCCATAATCCAGTGGAATAAATCTGCTTCGTAATGCTAAATCATTATAATTGCCACCTACTCTTTCAAACCCACAGACCAGTGGCTATAAAGTACCAGTTCCCTGTCTAGATATACCAGAGTCAAGAAATTTTCTTTCTCTGCATAGACATGTATCACCCACTTGTATTGAGTTATCAAGCATCAGCATCAGGAATTTAACCACAATGCCTTGAGTGCAGATGGTCAGCATATTCGTTTACTATTCAGCTGAACCAGTACTCCTTCCAGTTGGCTTCTTTGTTCAGTGTGGTTTCCTGTGTGCCATTAAGCTAACGCTGGCTCAAATTATCCTGACAAATAACAATTCCATACAAATATTCTAAGGGACTTTTCTGAATGACCCACCTTGAAATAACTGGATGCCTTTTGTTCCTGTAATACATTTCAGGTATTCAGTATTTTCTGACTTTGAGGTAATAGACTTAGAGTTTATAGTCTTAGTAAAA
Source organism: Baryphthengus martii (assembly GCA_013396935.1). NCBI lineage: Eukaryota > Metazoa > Chordata > Aves > Coraciiformes > Momotidae > Baryphthengus > Baryphthengus martii. The sequence continues at coordinate 621,112 of VWZK01006463.1, read as the reverse complement.
TATTAAAGGGAAGCTCACAGCATCACATTATTTTTGTCAAATGCTGGCTCTGTTATTAGCAGGAGGAACTGCATGATATAGTAATTTGAGACCATAATGAAAAAAAAAATAAAATTCCATAATAGGAAACCTTTTCTCCTATATGACCAAATTGCAGTCTGCTAAAATCAAGAGACAATAAACTAGCCAGGTTTTGAAGACTTCTAGAGTAATTCTGGTGCCATGAGCAGTCAAAAAATCAGCTGCTCGTTTAGCCAAGTTCCCAAATGCTGACTCCATCTTTTTTTTTCAATCACATAATAATCAGTTGCACCAGAATAGGCTGTTTAAAATTGAAACTATGTTATCATGAGGTGCTTGAGTATTTTGAACACTGGGTAAAATATTTGTACCAAATCTTTGTTTTCTGGTAAGCAACAGATAAAGGCTGTGCACTTGGAAATATGCTGCATATTTTCTTTAGTGTTTGTGTAATTTTTTTTGTTTCAGCACAGTTACTGCATGCTAGCTACTACTGGTAAGGAAAGGCATAGTATTCTGTTTACCATAGGAAAAGAGGTGGCCAGTAACAAAAAAACAAACAAACAAAAAACAACTCCTCAATCTGTTTTCATGAGAAAATTTAGGTAAGTTCGGGTCCTGGGAACAAAGAAAGTGTTAACACTTCTCCAGGCTGCTCTCCCACTGCAGCTAAGAAGCTGTGAAAAAATAGACTCTTTCAGGGCTTGAATGTGAATGAGTTGAACTCTCCTGTTACTAGGAAATCTTTTCAGAATCAGACTGAACTGAACAGGGTTTCAGTTAGTTGTGTCCCATTCATTCCCTCACCCCTTATCCTCCATATGCCGGTTCAGCTTGTAACAGCACAGGTTAAGGCTTTTGAAGCCTGATCAAAGATCCCACACGGGCTGCAGAGTGGTAGAAGTGAAGGCACCTTGCCTTTTGTGCTCTTACTAGTTGCCAATGTTATTGCTCAGTCACAGCCATCACTACCATCTAAACCAGAAGCAAAAATGCAAATTGCTCTGGAACTTGGCTGGTATTTTAGTTGTTGAATTATAACTAATCCAAGAGGTTGGCTTATGCTAAATGATTTTGTTCCCTCTGCACATATGCTGATTGCTTCTCAAATCCTAGTGCCTTGCTTGCCCAGCCTGTCACTTCTATCTAAAATACCTTACAAGAAATATTCTAGAGTACACCGGCAGCACCACTCATGTGGGAAGAAAAAGTTACCTGGCTTGTGTCTTACAGCCACTGCTTATGAATCACTGATGTGTTTTGACATTTTTAGCCTTCCTGTGTCATTGGAATGATGAGTGAACTGGAAAGCACTCTGTCATTAAATGTTCTTCTAAGTATGATCAAAACCCCCCTTTTTGTGTGGGGTTCTTATAACTCCATTTTCACATGAAGTCCACGTAGTCCACTTGCTAGGGAGAAAGAACTGGCAGGGAAGGACTCTGCTTATGTTGAGTTACCTTTTGAGAGAAACAGAAATATTCCTGTAGTCTCTGAAGTGATAGTAACAGCTTACGGTACACTGATAAAAGAGCCTTGGATAAACCTATGTGGTTTTCAGTTAACAATCTTAAAACTATCAGCAAGATACATTTTTCCATTGAGTTTGGAATCAGAGCTGGATAGTATCTGTCTATGTTCTTGCAAATAGGTGCTCTTCTATTTATGCTGACTCCTGAAACTATTTGTACATTCAGTTACATTTGGTGCGTCCCATGGCTGTTTTCCATATTACCAACCTTTCTTCAGGAGCTGTCCTTGAGAGGAGATCATAAGATCCTTCCTGGTAGTTGTGTGCATGAAGAGATCCCTGTGCTTTTCTCTTACTGCACAGGCTATGTGCCAGGGAACCATAGCACCAGAAAAGATTGTGAAGGATTTCTCTAACTGGACACTGATGTCATTTTGCTGCCTAGCTCTCTTATTACTGTGAGTTTCTCACTGTCCACATCTGATGTCACTACTGGCATGTACCAAGCTGTCCAAAATACTTTGACTAGTCAGCAGCACCGTACCCATAAACTGGCATTTTTCACTTATCTCAGCATTCTTCCTGCAGAGGAAAAAGCTAATGGTTTCTGTACAGACTCTGATTCAGGGCAAAGGCTTGCGTCCTATTGTCAGTTCATTTCAATTCACAATGCATCTTGCGATTGCATTTGCAGTGTAAAAAAAAATACTGTTTTTATTATCTGCAGTATGATAAAAAATGTTTCAGTACTGCTGCTGATCTGTAGGAAGCTCTGGATCAAGCCTAGCACTGGGTTTTCCCAAGTCTGTGAAGGGTGGGCTAAGTTATAGGTAAAGGCTGGGGTCTATTGAGTTCTGTTTTCCTTCACAGCCTCATTATTTAAATGCCTACTAATAAATGAGGTATAGAAAATGACATTAAAATGACTCGTGATGGCAGCAAGCATTGCTGACTGGAAATGTCACATTGCTGTCATTGCACAGAGGGAACAGGACCCAACATTGGCTAGTGTATACGGTCAATAAGGAGAATTGGTCCCTGATCCCTTCCATCCCTTTGCAGAATAGAGGTGCTTTTGGCCAGGAGAAGTAAGGAGAGAAAAAGAAACATATAGCTGCGTTTATGTTTGTTAATCATTTTATAGACAACAGCAATAAATATTTTTGTGACTTAAAATATAGTGCATTGAAACATTTCCTAGTGAGGGTGATTAGAACAGTATGTAATGGTGTCTGATGGACAACATGAATCCATTGACTACCAACTGTTGAATCTTATATATTTGATCTGTTTCTACTCTTTATGTTTTATTAATGCCAACCTTCAGTTCTAATAATGCCTGATTCCGTGCCTCTCAGCTACTGAGAAATGAATTTTCTGGGATTTGTTCCTAATGAAGAAATGATGTGGGATTGAACCTGTCATTCCTTTGGAACATTAACTAGACTTTGGTGTTGAGGGAACTCTTTTAGATCTCTCCACGCAACACACTTTTTATAAAGACAATAACACACAGTAAAAAAACACATTCCATGAACTCTCTAGCTTTTTATTTTGCTACATTGAAATCTAGAGGGAGAAAGTAATTAGATCCACAGATGAGACTCTGTGATTCTGTGTGGGCGTGCGAGGTGCTAGGTTGGGAAGGTGCAAAGACCTCCCTCTTATTGCGTGGCAATCGATGGACAGAAACACAATTAGTCAACAGCTATGATAATGTATTATAGTTTTGTAGAGGCAACGTCTCTGGGTCTATGCATAAACCATGAGGATCAGATCTCTGCTCCATATGTGGATCCCACAGATAAGGAAAAGATCAGGATGCAATCTTACTCACCTCCTGCACTCCCATTACCACTGGTGGAAAACCTGAGGAGGTGGAGGGGAAGCAGGGAAGTCCCAGGACTGGTTTCAGCAAGTGGGCTAGCTCTGGTTGATCAGGGGGAGGGGTTTGCTGCCCGTACAGCAGAGCACACAGCTCCCACAGTCAGCAAGTGGGCTGGTGCACCCACACCACTGTCCTGTCCAAAACCACTGCCAGTAACAGAGATCCTGTCGCTGGATATAGAACCCCACGCAGTCTGTCCTGTTGTCTACATATAGAGACACATACTGTTAGGAAAAGGACATGGAGGCAGGAAATACAGCCTGACCTGGTTAACCCTTCATTTCATTTAGGCTGCTTTAGCTGCAAGCTTTTTGGTAGGTTGAGTTATTTTTTAATTATTTTTTAAAAAATTATTTTCTTTTTGTTTATGTTTGTTTCAAGATGTACTTATTTAAAGCTAAGAGATTCTCCAGGTGAGCTGATTTCTGGGTAGGTGTCCATGAAAGCCCAGCAGCCTGAATGGGCAGCCCAGATTTAATGAAAATAAATGGTATCTGCTCATGTGTAGCCATCTCTTATGGAGAACCCTATGTAAGGGTGGCTTGGCATTTCTGTGATACAAGCCAGCCAAAATCCCCCCTTTATTTTTCTTACAAGCAAGAGATGACTCTTCTGATAATGCTTTTTCAATTTGTCTGTACAAGTGAACGCTTAGAAGAGGGGTCTGTTTCTGCAGTACAAAAATCACAAGATTTGGGCTTCATGGCTGAGAACAGCAAACTGTGAACCTGCTGCTATTTGTCTTTGGGACACCGTATCTTATAATGTCCATAGAGAATGCATTCGATTAGTCAGGTAAGTGTTGTGTCCCTTTGCATGAAGCAGCCATCTATCTGTAAGGTATGCATCTCCCTCTGCGTTTTAAAAGCAATGTTAGCCCGATGTTTTAATCCACAGGCGTATTACGGAATTGTCAGACAACACATATTCCTTTGTATTTACTGTGTTGCACCGCAGAATTATTTCGTTTTGACATCGTAATGTACATTGGTGAGAAGCTTTTCTGAACTAAAAAGTACATAACCAATGCTTTAAAAAAATACCGCTTGAGGAAATCACTTTATTAATCCTACACACAATATCCTTCCTGTCAAACGGTGGAATTTAGATGGCAGAATCAATAACGTAGTATCCACACGGGAATTGCTAATACACGAATTAGCGCATGGTGCTTCTGCACTTGGTAAGAAGGACAGCCTGTGTTCCCTCAGTCTTTTATTGCCGTGCAATCAAAGAGGAATTATGGGCACAAACAATCCAGTAAAATAGAATGGAATATTTCATGAATTGTGATGTTTACTGACAAGAGAGGAAGTTGCTCTTTTCAAGACACGGCTGTGCAAGCAATGTTTAGGGTAGTAATAAAAGGCAAATTATCAGTGTTTCCCTTTATAGTCTATCATGGAGGTAAACTAAAATCTAATGCAATCTGGTAACATTAATGCACTCTCTTTATCGCGTAGCACGTGGATATTGGAATACTAATGGTTCGTCGTATTTATTCCACATAGCAATATTCTTTTGTATTACTGAAAATATAAAGGGATGTAAATTAGATATAATGAAATAATTTAATTTCTAATGGCTGCAGAATAATCTAAATATACTGACAAGACCCCGTGACTGCCTGCTCCAGTAATTGCTCAGTTGTATGCTTATTTTCATAATCAATGCATTACTCAGACTATCTTTAGTGGAATTTATTACCTCATTTTCAGTTTCATGCTACTTAATCATGCAGTAGCTAGTCCCACAGAAAACTGTGATCTGTACAGCAAAGAATCATGGTGTCAGAGGTCAGAGTTCTTTGTTTTCATTCCTTTGAAATCACTCTTTAATATTCTAAAAAGGGCAAGAAGCATGTAATTTGCATTTAAAGTACCGCTTTCCCGCATTACATCCCCTTGAATACATCTTTTGGATAGTGGACATTTATCATAGCATTCCTCTTGACTCTGGAAACAGTGCAGAAGGTAGCTGAAGAACCTTTATAACTGTGCAGTACAAGGCAATAAATCCGAAACCGCCACAGGATTACTATGGTAACCATCAAGCCTGTCGGGCTTCCAGCTGTACTGAAAGGTAGGTTCAATTTTCAGCTCATCAGCTCTTCCCGATGATTTACTTGTTGACACCGCACATTTGATATAGTAGTGTTAATGCCCTCTTGCACCGCAAGGGACTAATACCGACACCCCATTTTATAACGCAATATACCGTAGCGACCCCAGGAAATAATTTAAAATTGTAGAATTGTATTCCTGTCAGCAAATGCAAAAAGTGGCATAAATTACCAGATTTTGAATCCTGTTTTAAGCTGCTGCAACTTTGTATGGGGGAAGAGATTCTCTTCACATGGCAGCGTGCAGGATGAATTTGGAATTGAGATTAAAATCCTGTATTTACTTAAACGTTTATAGGAGGGGATACAAGCAGGTCATCCTGGTGTGCGTATCCCTGTGCTTGCATACTGCTCCAGTTCTTTATGGCAGAGATAGAGGAGGTTTTGGCATGCAGTGGGGTGATTTGTCTTCTTTTGTCCTGTAGTATTCTTCATGGAAATGATCTGTGGTTTTGAATAAGTATGGCAAGTGCTGTTACACCTCAAACAGATTACTTGAAATATTAATGTTTTGCATGTACACACCCACTTACTTTCTCCCCAGGGCAGACTGAAGCTGCGTCAGGTGGGCCAAATAATCCAGATGTTGCTGACTGACATCTTGATATTTTTATTTTTGAAGCTGTCTCCTGATCTTTCTGAGGTCAATCCAAATACGAATGCTGTGTAAGTGAGCTTAGAGTGCTTTTGTTGCTGAAGAAAGGAAAGAAACCCTTATTATTTTTTTAACATTCAAACGGTGAAACTTTTGAAGCCTGGTTTACTAGAGGATTTCTGGGTGTGGATGTGTGTATGTCCTGTGGAGTATGGTTGGATTTTCTAGCATCTAGTTATGTGTGAAATCTGATTGTCTGAATGGTAGGTAAAGGCAATTTAGTCTCTGTTATAATATCTCTGTTATGAGCGGATTCTTCTTTTATGTGTCAAAAGCCAAACTCAGCATTTAGCTTTTCTCACAGTGGGGATACTGATCAAATTTAACATCTCTGCTCTGATACCTGTCTTCAAAAACACTGTAGGAGCTTAGCAGCTTTTAGACTTCCACTTTCTGTCAAATTGATGGAAACTGGTTATTGCTAAAGGTAGCAGATACAGAGGGAGCGTGTCCCCTCCCACGTATGCCACTCTGTAATCATTTTTCTCTGGAAAAAACAATGGGAAAAAACCCTACATGCAGTGACCAATATGCTGTTAGTTTAATGTCCTTTGAAGTGGAGCTTCTTGACCAGGAAAGGTGTGACTCAGTTTGATATAACTTTTTCAACCCAAACATTCTGATATCTGATAGTGCCACTTATCCCATCTTCAATTGCAAGGGGGATTTAAAGATTGGCGGCTTGAAGGTACTTTCGATGTTCATTCCTTCCTTTCCCTAAAATAGCCCTCAGATTACTCTCAAAACACTGTATTTGTATTAAACAACCAACCAGCCAAAGCATTTCTAATAGTACTGGGTATTTGCAAGAATGTATCTGCTCCCAAAAGTTACCCTTCTGCAGTTGTGAGGTATTTGACCGGCTGAAACATGTTAGGATTTGTTCGCCTGGAAAATTCTTTGCTGCTCCTTGGGACATAACTGCTATGTATCTGTTGGTAATCAGTTTCATTAGTGTGAACGCCACATGAAGATAACATGGAAAACCCTCAAACTGGAAATGTGCCGTCCCTTACTCCTCCTCTGTTTCAGTTTGGATTGTCTTCAGAATGGTAAGGGCAGAGGCAGGAGCGGGACCCCTGCCAGAAAGGCAGTGTTTTGACACACGTGGTCTCTGCTCACTGAGAGCTGGAGTAAGGGGCAGTGTGCTGTAGGAGTGCTTCTTTGGATTCTTTCTTTTTGGTGGCATTTTGTTGCTAGTGTTATGGGGTGGGGGATTGATCTTGACTGACTGCCAGATGACCACGCAGCCACTCTATCGCTCCTCCTCCTCAACAGAATGTGGGAATAAAATATGATGAAAAACTTATTTTAAGGACAAGGAATTGTTCTCCGATGATCATCACAGGCAACCCAGACTTAACTTGAAGAAGATTCATTTAATTTATTCCCAGTTAAAAATAGAGTAGGAGAGTGAGAAATAAAGACAAGACTAAAACCACTTTACACCATCTCCTTCTCAGGCTCAAATTAACTCCTACCTGTTCTACCTCTTCCACCCTCTGAGCGGTGCAGAGGGATGGCAAATGGAGGTTGCAATTAGTCCATAACGTTTCATCTCTGCTGCTCCTTCCTTCTCATACTCTTCCCCTGCTCCAGCTTGGAGTCCCTCCCATGGGATGCCATCCCTCATGAACTGCTCCTGCATGGGTCCTGCCCATGGTCTGCAGTTCTTCAAGAGCTGCTCCAGCATAGGTATTACTGCTCAAACCTTACAGTGACCAGCAGAAAAATGAAGACTCCAACATGCATTTTCCTCCAGAGTAGTGACTAAGATGTAAGTGAAGTGGTTGGCAAAATGAGGTGTTAACTTCTGACAAGAGTAGTATTATGCCTGGTGAAGTTGTGAGGAAATGTATTTCTTGAAAAAGGCTGGACTTCAAAAATATGATGTCGTCTTTATCTTAATTAGAGGGATTGCTCCATCCTGTGTGATGACAGCCTCATGTTCTGAGGATCCGTAGCCCATTGTCATGCAGGACAATGGGCTTTATGAGAAAAGGCCAGGAAAAAAAAGGGACGTTGCACTTTATAAGGGATAGCAAGAAGGAAAATCTGAGAAAGGAAGAATGTGTTTTTGTTTAAACGTTTGACGGTGACAGATGTTGGTTAGTGTTGCTTTCCAGACCACAGTTGCTCGAAGGCAGTAAAGTTCACTTTTTCTGGCAGGTCATAGCTACAGCTTTGTTTGAAACATTTGTTCTTGGCTATGCTGTTAAGTAGAAACTTAATAAGCATCCATATTTTCACAGTCCTAAAGCTCTATCTGGACAGAGATTTAAGTAGATGTATGTATCTTTCTGGAGAAACACAAATGGATTCAGTTCTTGTTGGAAAGCTGCTTATAATTTTCTTTGGGCAGTTTATGCGTATCTCAAATTAGAAATGTGCCTGATAAAACCTGGTATCATTTTATAATTAGAGCTATATTCAAGTGATCTTTTCTAGAAAGGTGTTAAGACTATAATAAAAATGCTGACTTCCTAGCACAGATGTGGTAGATAATTTAGTAAAAGTCTTCTGTTTTCTAGAGTTGCACATCATCAAAATTCATACTTTGCCACAAAACTCAGTTCTGGAATATGAGCTTTCATTTAAAGAGAAATTTGGCTTTTGACTCTTATTGCTGCAAATACAGTCTTAAAAAACGTGAAGGAAAGTGTGTCTTCCTTCATGATCTTGACAATGTGAAATATGAGAATCTCATTGGAGAGGTTATTAACTCTGAAACTTAGTGCTTTGATAATTTTAAGGCTTGCTCAACTACTTCAGAGCTGTTCTTTTTAGCGGATGTAGCCTCTTTGCTAGCCTGTACTATCGTAATTAATAGCTGTATTGATTCCATCATTCATTTCTATATTTAATTCATTACAAAAGTGCAACCCCTGAAGAGGTTACGCAACCCAGAAATCTCAGTGCACTAAATTGGGAGTTGGAAGAAGGAAGCTACAAAATACAAGGGACCTTTCCTTCTTTATCGCAGCAGTTGTCCTTGTCTCCTTGATACTTCTGACATATTTTACACACTGTCATTTGGATAGATTTTGAATTCTGATCTTTCTCTCTATCTCTACATGTTGCTGCCAGGAAGACTTTTTGTTTTGTTTTGACAGTATTATTGGCTCTACTCCATCAGATTCCAGCAATATTGCAGTAATAGGAAGCCAGTGACTCTGTAGGAGATTTCAGTATCCTGGTGCTCTGTGAAGAGTATCCATCAGTGTATACGTTAAGATGCGTAAACACTGAAAAAGGGCAGAGAACGTAATTATTATCCATGTTTTTGCAGTTACAAAGCTCTGTCGTGCATTGCCTAGTGCTGTTTGTACATGTGCCACTGAGCAGTCAATATCTCAGTGCTTCAACTTTAAAATAAAATATGACTTAAAAATGCTGTAGTAAAATCCAAAGGCATTGAAATGCTGAAAGTTCCTTTTGTTTAAACGTACTTATTTTTGGTTTAAAAGAACTCTCCTACCTCCTGATGATGGAGCTGAGGGAAGTAATTGTTTGCAAAACACATCTATGACAGTTCTGCTTCCAAAGTGCAGAGCCTAGGAAGGATTGGAAAATGGCAGTAAGTAGACATCTGAGTCTTAAATCATGTGGGATATTAATAGATAGACTGAAGTTTTAGAGAAGGGAGGCTAGATGGAGGAGAAATGGAACAGGTGCTTTAAAGGATGTGCAAACAGAAGCTGGTTCTGTTCTGATTGTGGATGGGCCTCAGTGCTGTGCGGTAAAGGCTGCTTCTAGCAGGCAATGTATATGATACTCAGACATTTCACAGAGTGGGCAGGTGATGTGAGTGTGCATGCTGGCAGTGGTTCCCCGGGAAGGACTGACAAGACTGGAGGAGTCTTACTTTGGGAACATGTTTAAAAGGAATCTATGGTGGGTAACCCACAGCTGAAGCATAGAGGTTGTCGATATAATGGAGAAGTGGGGAGAAACGTGAAGGGTATCTGGGAAGGGATAAGCTCCAGCACCATTCTGCTGTCAACTGTAGGAGATTTCAGGGAAAAACCCACTAGATACTTTTTCCAAGAATACAAAATTAATCCCCCTCTACTACAGGAGGGAGAATATCGTGTTGTGTATACTAATTTCAAGTTCTCTTTATAATTTACTTTGTTTGCAAATCGTATCATTGACTTTCCAGGTGATGAAAATCTAAGCTCCCAAGTGAAATTGTTTTAAAAAAGACGGATAGCAACATAGGTCAAGTATGAGCAGGTTTTTGTTCCGTGGCTCTTTCCCTCCAGAGAACATAAAGTCATGAGATGTAGAGAAGTCGGAGGCAGGGCTTGGAGTAGAGCAGTGTGTGATGGTGACTGACAACCAAAGGAAGAGGAATAAAGGGACCCATGTTTTCAATTAACCACATCCAAGATCAGACCTTGAAAAACATGAGATAGTGCCTATGTAAACTATACATAATTTTTGCCAGCATGTATCAAAATGAGACATTATTACAGTGTGCACTGGAATGGGTTGCCAGAGGCAAATGCTTGTGTGATAACTCCCTCAAGTGAATAAATAAATAAAAAAAAAAGAAACGAAACCAACCTTGCATGCTGTCAGCTGCAATGTTTCGTCTGTTGGCACCCATTTTTCATGGGGGAAGTATGCTTGGCAAGTGGCAGGAGACCCTTTACATCCAAGAAGGGTTATAGAAATGGAACACATTAGACTATATATTTTTATTTCTAATATTTTTCTAAGCCTTTTTCTTTCGGAGATCTTTATCACTCATTTACATGAATTTTCAGAGTTAAAATATCTCTGATATTTTAATAGTCATCTATATATTTTTCCATATTGATGTATTTTAGTGGTATGAATAGCAAAGGGTTTGATTTGTACCTGAATCAAAGATGGATTCTGCTAATAAGGAAAATCCAAGCCGATTTACTGGTCTATTGGCTGGCCAGTGTATCTGACACTAGACAGTACGAGAAAAAGGTCTTGTACAATGATTTGTCTGCTTTTCTACCCAACTATGTTCGTCCAGGCTGAACTCTGCTCACTCATAAAAACATCTCTGCTGCTTAATAACTTGAATTTATCTTTTCTCATAAACTTCATTCCTTCTAGGAGAGGTAATTAACCTTGCGACTGATTCAAATCACGTTTGGTGTCCATTAATAAATGTCCCTTTAGAACATACATGTCTCAGATGTTCAAAAAGAGAAGTTTAAGGTGATAATTTCACAAGTAATATGAACTGTGAAAGTTTATCTCTTGTCTAGGTTTATTTGTGATCTTGTTCATTTTTACTCGTTTGGGATTTCTATGTGTTTGGGCCTTATCTGTTCTAACATACATTTGTCTTTTTCTGGTTTTACTGTTATTTTAGTGTGCCTCTTATTCCACAGCTCTAATGAGTAGAGTTGTCAAGCACTTTTAGCTATTTAGTGTTTTTTCCCTTGAGTTTTTGTTGAGGTTTCCTACTTGTGGCCAGTCTACAGAGCCATACTTTCAGAAGGATTTCCATTGGCGCTTGTCAGAGTGGTAGGGCTCTGTTCTGCAGGTGTTGCAGGTGTCTCCTCTCCACTCTGCACAGACATGTGCAGCTGCTGAAAATACTTTTTTTTTTCCCCCCCCTTGGTTACACTGAGCTAAAGTTGCTAACTGTGTCAATTCTTGTGCAGTATAGTGCTGAAACATTCTCCTAAAGTGAGATTAATTTCTTAAATGTAGCCTGCCAGATTTTCAGTGTTGAAATATATGTATGCTCTCTGCATGTAGGTTCAAATTTCAGGAGCTCCATGTTGATCTGAAGACTTTACTTTCTAACAGCTGTTAGACTGCAGACCTCTCAGTATGAAAATGGCACTTACTTTGAGATAAAGCTCAGTTATTAAATAGTTGCAAAGACCGACTGATTGCCCTCCTAGCTCCTATGAGTATCTCAGCGTGTTGCTTGGCTTTATATGGAACGTGGTTTTACGTAGAGGAGTGGCAGTTCCACACTTCCTCCGTCTCATCTGCTTCCCTGGCTTATGTTGGACTGGGTTGAGTAAGCCATGAGTGCAGAGTGAGTCAGTTCAGCCAACTGATGGGATAGAAACCCATGTTTTGGCAGATTAATCTTCAGTCAGGCAGGACATTGCGCCAGCTGGTGCTGCGGTCGCGTGGTTGCTGCTTCCGATGCTAGGGAGGAGGCTGGTGGGAGGTGAGAGTGCTTCTTTCAGTGACAGCCTATAGTTTCACCTTCACCAGGCTGCATATAACTTTTTACCGAATTTCAGAGCCAGTGCCTGGATTTTGAGGGCCGGTGAATGGATTTTGAGCAGTCACTTTTTATGCAATTCATACTGGACTGGTTTTCAGGATCCAGAAATTTTGAGCTGTAACTGCCAACGGGGTTTGAAATTGCAGAAGTCTTTATGAAGGGGGTTTTGTGTACATCTCATAGGAGATTACAAGCTAAAACCAGTACTGTTTCAGTGTTCTCTTGTCATTGCCACCTGTGTTTCACAAGGTGCTGATGTAAAGTTCATTACTCCGTAACGTCCTAGATTCTTTGTGTGTTTTTCTAAAGTTCAGCCTCAGAGAATCTTCTTTTTAGCCCACGGACGTGTCCTCGGTTTGTTTTTGTTTTGGTTATTAGCATGCATCTCCACATAAGCAAGCGAAGGAGAATTAGTATAAGTGGGTGGTGTTTTGTGATACGTGAGAGAAGAGGGAAGTGCTCTTTCAGTACTGACCTGTGTGAGCTCTTGTGCAGCCTTTTCCAGAGCAGCAATTACAGGGGAACATCACAGGCAGGTACTTTGTTCTTACAGAACAGAGAGATAAAACAGCTGTTCACTCAAGGCAGCTCCTCAGCCCAGACAGGCATTTTCCTTCTGTTCCCTGGGAAGTCTGGGGACCACTATTGAGGGTGGTCTGTAGTCTCCAAGCCCTTCCCTGCAGGACAGCTGATGCCTCAAAGTATTGGGGTGCGTTACTCTAGTCTTTGGACCCATGCTAGCACCCCCTTGTTAGGTTTATGATGGAGAGGGATCTTTTCGGCTTTCATGAGTGGAAAGGAACTTGCTTTCTCTTAACAACATTTACCTCCTCTGGAAATTGCTTCCTTTCTCTCTTAGCAATTAGGGTTTTTTTTTCCATTCTGTTAATGCTTTTGTCACTTATTGTAACAATCCTTGCCATCCGCTTTTCATATTTGTATTGGTATTCATTCCTTTAGTTTGATTTTAAAAGACTTACTTTGCTCCCGAAGTCCTTCTAGTGGTATATGGATTACCATCTTTATCATGCCAGCTATAACACCCCCTTGTAAAACTTTCAAGTTAGTACTTTTGTGTTTCTTCCAGCCCTTACTTGGTGACGGTGCCCCGTAAGTATCTGCAAAGCTACTTTAGGGGCGGTGGTGTTTGTTTGCCCTTAGATTCTTCCTTAAAATCACACCCTCTGTTGTAATACTATTAAATCGATGGCCTGCTGGTGTGCTAACTTTGTGAGCTGTTGGCCTCATCACAGCTATGCCCTTTCTCTGTTATTTCACTCTTTCTTTCTCCTCTTTCACCTCTTCCCCCATATAAGCTCTCTAAGATGGGCACATTGATTTTGATTTTTTTTGAAGATGAGCAAGCCCAGTGGGAGCGTGGCCCTTGACAAGGACCTTTTATTTGCTTAAGCATGTACTTCTGTTATCCCTAGTCCATAGAAGTTTTTTCTCCAGTACTTGTTTCTCAGCCAGAAGACTCTTTTTCCCTGCCACTATTTTTTTTTTTTTTTTACCCCTAGTCTAGCTGTTACCTATGTTCTCATTTATGTAATTTTGGAAAACAGTAACAAGTTTAAAAAATCTAGTTTACCCAAACCATGATACGTGAATTTGCAAAAAAAAAAAAATTTAAAAAAATCAAGTTTCTTATTTGTTCTTGGTTTCTTGTAATTTTAATTAGCAATGGTGACTTAATTATAGTCATTGTGATTAGAAGCTCTCTGATATGCACCATGCTGTTTCCTACGTGCATTATTCCATTTGCTGTGATCAAAACAAATGTTTAATGCCTGGTTGTAGAAAACATGCTGTAGACCTTAGAAGCAGAACTAGGATTTTGAAGCTGACTGGCTGTGCTTGAATAACCCAGTTGAATGAATTATCTCTCTCATCCTTGGGATGGCAGGATTATCTCTCAAAAAACTTGTCTTATTTTTATGATCCTCTTACTCTGCTCAGTAATAAGATAGCAATATTCCTCCCCTTCTCTTAGCATTAATTGGCTGAAATTCTATACTAAAGTCCCAAAAGGACCTTTTAAATGTGTTTTGCTATTTGGTGAAACCTGTGTCAAACAGCTCAAGAACTGCTTTCTTAAAGGATGTAGGGGTTTAATGCAATTGGCTAAAAACATGAAAAAAGCTTGAGGCTGAAGCATAACTACTGGAGGTCAATAGTTTTGTTCTTTTTAAGACTAAGGACCAGATCATCTCAAAAGATCTTCACTAAAATCAGAAGCAATTCTGAATTGACAGGTATGTAGTGGAGAGCAGAAATCAGTTCTTCAATTAGAAACAATTTTGTCTCAAAAAAAAGTATGTGGTAATAAAACACCGTCTTCTCCCTTTTTTAAAGAAAGGACCATGTTTAAATGAAATCATGATACTTGCCTTAAACATATATGAAATGAAAATTTTTATTCAGTGAGTGTTGCTTCATATTTTGAACCCTGGAAAATCCCTTACTTAACCACAAGCACTTACATAAGGAAATCTCAGTAACAAAGCTTAATTGACTGATATCTCAGTATAAAAATGTAATTCTACACTTATGTAAAGTATACCACTGCATTTGGAACTAATTCTGGGCCATATCAGATGATGCCAAAATGCTGATCAAGTGATGAAGATAATTACAAAATGACCTAAGATCTGTGAGATACCTTAGGTGATTTCCTAGGGCAATGTTACTTGTTTTATGAAGGTACTATTTGCTAAAGATTTCTGTATGCATATACATTTCCTCTTTTTTTAAATCTTTTCAAGGCCTTAGGGCAGTTTATAATCCTTGGGGTTGTCTTTTGTTTTGTTTTTTGCTCTCTTCTTGTCATATCTCAATTGAATCAGGATGATAAAATAAACTTTGGATGCATGCAGTGCTGTTTCCCTTCTTTTACTGAAGATGGTCTTGCTTGTGTTGTACAATGTAAGTGAAACATCCTCTACTTGACCTCCAAAGACCTTTCTGATGTCTTGCACACTATTCCCTGATGTGTTATACTCTATATTTAATAGTTTCTGTTTCACTGCCCAGTACTATTTCCTTCTCTTTACTTAGCTACTTGTTCCATTTGTTTCTTCCTTCCTTTCTGGTTGCTATAAACTCCCTCTTTTCCTGTGGGAAACAGCAAGTACTTGAGTTAGGTAATTACCTGATGCACACCAGATCAAAGGGCTGAAGATGGGTATATAAGCTGAAAGTTCATTCAGTTGCAGTGTATAAATGACTCCTGGAAACTTCCTGGATCAAAACACTGAGATAATTGCCTTATGCTATTTTTTTTCATTGTACTCAGGCAGATACTTGTGAAAAATTCCAGATATTGACAGAAATCACCCAAATGCTTGAGCAGTGATGGGAAGATCACTCCAGTGTGGCTTATGGTAGGGACAGGGCTGGATGGAAGATACGACATTTTCTTTGAGAACTTTATGCCAATGGGAGAACTGTGTTGAACAGCCACTTTCTTTCTTACCAAGGCACTGACTCTTTAACTGGGGCCACCTCTCTCCTTCCTGCCGCAGACATAATCGCTACAGATTTTAGGCTGGAAATGATGGTCACAGGTGGATAGAAGATTTTCAAAAGCTTGTGTGTACATGAATTGTTTATTCCACTGAGCCCCACCTAAAAGCGTGTACACTGAAGTGCAGAGAAGGTTTTCAGGACGGGCCTCCAGGTGCAAAACCAGCCCGGTGGCATTTTCCATTGTCACACAGTGTAGCTCTAATTGTGGTTTGAGTTAATAGAGGCTTCAGCCATGGACAAGACAACTGTAATAAAACTGTACATCCTTTTTTCTGTCATCACCCCTGGAAAGCAAAGCTCTTCCCACCATTTCTTTCATTTTTAATGCAGCTTATCCATGTTTTTAGGCTATAAAATTAATCCTTGACTAATAATACCAACAGAGAAAAGACTATATTTAATACACTTCTCTGGTTGAAACATTAGACACTGGCATTCAGCTTCCAGGGAGAAATAAAACAAAACAGTGTTGAAATCATTTGTGACAAAGCAGGAAATGGCTTGGGCATGCTTTCTTACTCTTGTCCCTAAACATGATTATCTTCTTCCACTGATTGGATATTGACTTATCGGCATCAGGATTAGACTTTGCAATGAATAAATTACGAGGGAAAAAGTATATTGCTGTCCAAGAACAGACAGACTTATTGGATACTGCTTTCAGGAGGATGCTCAAGCTATATTAACAGTGGTTTCTGATTCTTGTAGGACATTGTCATAAGAGTGCTGGCCCTCTGACTTCTCATGTTCTCCGTTGTTACTAGTGCAAAGCTATTGGAAAATTTATAGCCCTACGTGAAGTGCTCACTAAAGTTATTGGTATAGGGATAAGTAATTTGGGAAAGAGATAGAAGGATCCTCAAAGGAAGAAGGTAAAAGAAAATGGCGTAGAAAATGGACATAGTTTGAAGGTTTTTTGATACTGAAACGTTTCTGCTCAGGTGTGCTCCAGAGGTAGTGATATCCCAAAGTAAGCATATACATAAACTCAACATGGATGTAAGGATGTTGACAGTGAAGGCTTAACTCCTGTCACTTTCCCTGGGAGCAGTTTGGCTCAGCCACATGTGACTAGGTATATGGACTAGGGATATACCAATGGCTTTGTGGGCTGAAGCCTGCCATCATACCTCCTCACCAGTCATTTCTATCCGTTGTAGGAATAACTTGTTCTTTGGAAAAGGCTATGGAAAGGGCATTGGAGGGTTCGATGCTTTCAGATGGCTTTGCCCTGCAACTTCACTCAAGACAAGCCAGTTTGAGTAGCTAATTGGAGTTCTACCTTTAAGGGATGCACCAAGCTGGGCAGGGAAACTCAGACATGCAGCACCATGAACTCTTGCTCAGAAGATTGTGTGTGAGCAGTGGGGTGCCTCGGCTTAAACCCCGGTGAAAACCCGCCTTCATTTTTGCAATGAGAACTGTCAGAATGGACATTTGGCAAGAGGAAGCAGCCCCACTGAGGGCAGTGGGGAGGAAGGAATTGCACATGCGGCCTGTATTTTGCAGTAATCGAGCGGCAGCAGGCACCCTGTGAAGACCACAGCTGCTGCCTCTAAATCTTGCTTGGATTTCCCTGTCATCCTGCTCTGGGACTTGTCTCCCTGCGAGTAATCCTGACCCCTCCAGGAGTGCAGGGAGCTCCATTTGTGCAGGCACACAGAGTGAGAAAGGAACCACCCTCAATACAAATTAGCACCATCATGCTGCAGCCTGAACCACAGCTAATGCTTTCCAAGAGACAGTTGGACCTATGACTCCATCTACCCATCACTTGCCTTGAAAGAGAGCAATCTATCCACACTGGTTTTAATCTGAAAGGAAAGAGACCCTTTAATATTCTTCCTCTGTGCCCTAGAGCCCTTGTGGAGCAGCCAGAAATATCATCTGACCCTCAACACTTGCCCAAGCAAGTTGAGTCTATTTATTATTGCCAAAATGTGTACTTTCCGGTTTGTTTACATTTGAAGAATTGTGGTCTCAGACAAGTTGTCATCGCTTCCAAGTAAAATACTCTGTTCCTTGTTATTGCTTTCAAACTTCAAAGATAGAGTGAGGGGCTGAAAGTGTCAATATGTTATTAATTCCACACTGGCAAGTTCCTGGCACCAGTCACTCAGATGAAGAGCTATGATAAAGTGAAGCAGTTTAAAATTACAGCAAGTTCAAGGTAGATACACTACCTCATTCACAGTATCTTCGGGCAAAATACTGAGATGGAATTGGTGAACTTTGATTGTTTGTTAATCACACCAACAGACCGAGTTGACTAAATCACCTGCCCTTGCAAGATAGTTTGCAACCGGTTGTTTCTATCTTGTCGTTCGTGCGATTTGTGCAAGAAATAACTTTTAAAAAATGCATTAAAATTGATGCAAGTATTAGGTAGTGCAGATGCAGCTTACATGGGTTCCAGCAATAACCATTTCACAGGGGCAGGGGAAACAAATGCACTTCCGTTTCTTCCCTTCCCCATCATATTTGATGAAGATAAACTAGAGTATGACTACAGACAGAAAATATGTCTCTGAAGGAAGAGTATCACCTTGCCTTGCATATCGACCCCCTAGACTGCCAAATTGTATTTGCTCACGTCCACTGAAGAAAGATGGATACTCTTGCCATTGCTCCATGGTGCCAGTACAGTAGTGAAGTGGCAAACCTCAAAGGTTGGCTCTGTGCATCCTATCTTCTGTGTCACACTGAAGTCTTTTTACATGTACTATCGTTTCAGCAACTCTTTTCACACAAACTTAGTGTGTAAAGTCCGTGTTTCAGAGCTTCACTGAAGCAATGTGAATTTTCTGATTTCCCCATGTAGCTACCTTCCAGCTTTCACTTCTGTAGTGAGCTTCCAGTTCATTACAGCAGTCTCTGAGTGCTCTTTCATGAGCAGCCAAGCCACACTGGTGCTTTGCTGCTGTCTGGAGTGAGAGCCTTACTCCTGCTTTCTCCTGTCCCTTTCCCATGGCTTCACCTTCTACCCCTTTCTTGCACAGGCTGCGCTGCTTCTTGATGCTCCTATGAGCCCGTTTAATCCATAGAAAAGGCAGAAGGCTCCAGGGCTTCCTGAAGCAGTTTTGTCCCATTTTGATGTTCACACGCACAGTGCTTGGTCTCACCGAGCTGGCAGCGCTGAGGGAGGAGGTGGCTGGAGGAGTCTGGGAGGCCTTACCTGAGGGCCACTCTATCTACTAATTCACCTCACCTGACTCAGCTGGAGTCGGCTCGGTGCATCGGAGGTATGAGCTGTGTAGTAGTGTCCAAGCAGGGTGCAGAGATAGGCACAAAGTGGGACTGAATCGCCTTGGCAGTGCCTTGCACAGTGACGGGTTGGACTCCTTCCTGAGACGGTTCCTGTCTCCTCCGAACGGTGGCAAATACAAGTAATAACTCTTTGTATATTTGAGGAGAAGTGCCGGGCTGCTCTGGTCTCTACAGCTGAAGAGGAAACCGTGCATGATGCTGAGGAGAGTGAGGGTGAAGTGTGCAGGTGAGACCTGGGAAGGCGCAGCGCTGCAGTTGAAGGTCAGCCCTCTCTCCTGTGAAGCATCACTCAGGGCATGGAGGAGTCCTGTGCAAGAGGTGATCCTGAGAATATCTGAATTTATGTTGAAAGTCCATGTTGCATTTGCAGTACTGGCAGCATGAAAAGTGTACTTTGATTTGCAAATGGCTGCATTTTATATGTAAATTATTGAGAAAGAGAAGTGTGGAACACCACAAAGTCACTTTTAGTTAACGTCAGAATGTAATGCAATTTTAATGAATACAGCCTAAACTTTTAAAAATCTTTCACTTAATTGGAAAAATGTTTATTTGCTGCATTCATCTTTTTTTTTTTCGTAACAAATATTTGAGATACATTTGGAATATATGCATACCAACAATAAAAATGTTACTAGCAATATGTCTGGGTTTGTGTGCATTTGAATAAGTTTACTCTATTCTTACACCAGATAGTAATGCAGGAACCTTATTATCCATCTTGTAGCCTGCAAAATAAGCAAAAATTAAATGACTTGCTGGGACTAATTAAAAATTATTCTTCCTGTTCACTCCTTACTTTCACATAGAGCAACTTGGAAGTTGTACAAAAATCTTAGACATACTTCTTGTCCTTTTATATTTTCCACCTGATCTGTGAAAATTGCCTGCTCACTGCAGATATTTTTAAGTGGGAAATTCTTCCTCCTCTTTACAACGCTGTTATGCCAGTGTGCAGTTCTTTGTGAAGGGAGATATTCCTCTCACACTTTGATAGAGCAGAAACTCAGCTAAGCTTGTGCTCAGTGAGCACAACACGCAGGACTTGGGCTATATAAGGGAGCTGGACACAGTGAGAAACTGTTTTTCATGGACAAATGAAGCTAAGAGTGGGACAGGGTGGATTGCAACAAGTTGAAAGTGCACAGGTGCAGAAAGTGGGAGGTTATAGCAGAGTATTTGGATAGTTACTAATCATGAAGTGAAGGGCTAGGGCTTTGGTAAAGGCAGAGGATTTTTGTTTTGAAATAACCATAGACAAAAGGATGCACTACTTAGGTTTTTGTATCATTCTGGTCCTCATTTAAATGGCAGGGCATGAAAATACGCAGGTTAGACATATGTTTATTCTCTCTTCTCCAACCTCCCTTACCTTTTTTTTTTTTTTCCTTTCTTTTTTGAAATTTTTTTTTTCTGGTAGTATTTTTCAATTAATTCCTCGATATGAAAAAAATCCTTTTCCTTTCAGAGTTTAAGAAAGCCTCTAGAATTAAACCACAAAGTGTTAGGGCTGCATGATATGTCAGGTTCATGTTGAAATAAGGCTTTATTTTTGCATATAAAGGAGGGAATATCAATCTCCAGATCAAAAGACGTTGTTATCCATTAATTCCACACTGTTTGGGTTTTATGAGGTTTCTAATTTTTGTGAGGTAAGAATGACACAATTAAGCAATCAGGAAAATGAATGAAATAAAACTTACACTGTTGGAAAGAGATAGAGGCATAGGAGGATGTTGCAGTTTAATTCTAATTTTAGTAGGAATAATTGAAGCATTCTTTAATTCAGATCTCTATTATCACTGAAGTTATAAGTGAATGTATTTATTATCTACATCTGCCAGTCAGTTTCTAATTTTTTTAAATTCAGAAATGTTGTGGATCTATGACACTCTCTAAATTCCTATGGGCGAGTAAGCTGTGATTAGGTAAGCAAGAAATGACCTTCCCTGCCACATGAAATTGCCTTTTATGTTAATTACAGAAAATAATGCTTACTGTTACAACAGAGAACAAAATTTCAAAAAGAAAAGACAAATACCTTTACTCATTAATAAATTGAAATGTATGTGACTTAGCTTAGCAACAGCTTGTTCCAGCAAGCTTTCCCAGGCACTGTTCTGGCTTCCTGAGACAAATACTGAGGTCTCTACCAATATGGAGATCACTGCCTCAGAGACACTGAGATTGTTGAACTGAGGACCTTTATAATGAATTGTCTGAAACATAGGGAAAAAAATGTTTGCATCCCCTCACTCCCCCAGATGGTCAATCAGTCCTGACTACTGTTCCGCAGGGTATAATGAAGTCTTAAATCATAGACTATATAGACCTCTAATCTCCATTTTTTCCCATATTTTTTCCAAATGTGTATTATCCATGTGTACTAAATGCATATTATGCCAGTCTTTTTGATCATTAGCTGGGATTTATCCTGTCTTTTTTTTTTTTTTTCCTGTAAATTTGTAACATCTTTCAGGAGCAAATTAGAACACAGAATTGTCTGAATAGCAGAAACTGCCAATTTATCTGGGAAAGGATAATGATTAGGAGCAGCCACGTATTTTGGCCTAAATCTCCATTAATTGTTGACTACAAATGAAGCCTTTTGAAAATTTGTATCCGTTACTTAAGTTTCTTCATTTTTGAAAGTTCCACTTAGAAGCATACAAAGGTTGAAGAGGTAATGCAGGTTAAGGCCATACAAACCTATTTTGAATATGTCCTTTGCACACCAGATTTAATGAAGTATCTTGAACGAGCACATCTCCAGTGTAGCTACTTCAGACTGGCTGAACACTGCAGACTGCGAAAACTAAAATGTACTTAACTGCTCCCACTGCTGAAATAGCGATGGATGGTATGTGCAAAGGTGGGATCTGACAGAAGCCTTGTATTTTTCTGGTATGCAGAGAGGTTTTCATCTTATCCAAGTTTTTGTTTGTTGGTTTTATTTTCTTTAAAGGGTAACACCTGGCTCTTGAAACCAAAAGCAGAAGAAAAATTAGAATGCAGAATTGTGTGAATAGCAGAAGCTGCTGATTTTATCTGGGAAAGGATCGCGATTAGGAGCCACCACACAAATGTGCAAGATACTATCAAGTAGCAATATGTGAACTCAAGTAGGCATTTTAATCTCTCTAAAGGATGCTGTGAATGAGTTCCCTTCAGGTGGGGTTTTATATCCTTTGCATCATATTTAATTATAAAATAAATAGGTGGTTCCTCTTGCTGATAAACTGTTGAAACAACAAACCCAAACATATGAAGTGGTTAAATTACCTATTACTTGTAGAGGTAAGTAGCACTTGGGCACTTTTTGAAGATCTAAAAATTATAACCTGATATTTGCAATTTCTTCTATCCTCTTTTTATATGAATTCAAAATGGCATAAACCTGCGATGCAGTCTGAATGTAATTGATATCGGCATTGCTTCACCCACCCTCCAAAAAGAAAAAAAAAGTAAAAATTGTATCATTTCCCTGTGTATTTCTGTCCTTACCAACTGCCTGCTTTTGTTAGCACCAGTGGTTGTGTGGCAGCTTCATGAACCAGCTCAGGGGACTGATACAGCTGGGGAATAAAGCCACATTTCTGTGGTCAGATTCATCACACGCCTATAGAGGTGGCACGTAGGCCTTGAAATTAATGGCCAAGGGGAATGAAGAAAGGGGAGGACTGCTGGTTTTGGCAGCAGTGATGATGAAGGTGTTTGCTGAGGACTGTAGTTTCATGCTATGCTTAACCCAGTGATGCTGCAGGCTGCCAGCGAAGGATAGTCTCCCTTCCTAGCGATAGTGGGCCAAATCTGTGGAAAGCCAACCAACCAAAACAAAAGTTCTCCATTGGATCTGCTCACTAAGCACACTCATTTTGTAGCCTCCTCCTTGCTATACTAAGTGCAGGTGGGAGAAGGGACTTTACTCTGAAGGTGAGGGATATGGAGAGGAAAGATGATAGCCTCCTATTGACATATGTACTGAAGTAGACAGACAGCAAATGTTAGTCCTCATTCCTAGCTCTACATGAGCTGTTGAAGCTTGGATTTTTGCTTGTCTACGGGAGTGAGGCTCCATAGGATTTTTATTGGCATTTGTTTCTCTGACTTTCTGGACTTAAGAAATTTCCATCTCGGTGCTATAAAATATTTTCTGAAGAGCTGGAGGCTGCTTATTTTGGCTCTTCCAAAGCTTTAAATATCAATAGCACTGTTATAAATTGCAGCCACCAACATGGGCCTCCATAAGCTAGCATGTTATTGAATGCACGATAAAGACAATCCGTGCTCTTAGAATCTTACAATTTAAGTAAGTCTCAACTCTGCATCTTAACCTGTCATTCTGGTCATCTTTCTTTTCAATATATTTTAAAAATAATTAAATTACCATATTAAGTGAAGACAGGATTGCTTACTTAGTGACAGAGAAACTAATTAAATACCTTCTGCTAATAGAAGGGTTCATTGGTTACTATCAAACAAAATGGTCTGGATGCAGCCTGAAGCTCAAAAGGTCACTCAACTGTTGTCAGGAGCTGCTAAAGGAGACTTTCTGTAGTTACATTTCTTCTCTAGGCATCTGCCATAGAGGTTTATCCCCCAAAACACCTTAAAGCTATCTCTAATTAGGGGAAGAGAACAGAAACAAGGTGAAGTTGTAGGGGGAAAAAACAGACTATTAAAACTCTACAGATCATCTTCAAGACAAATGGGATGAGATAAAGATTATTACTGGAATTGGGTTACTGGGCTAACCTGTCTTTTGTTTGGGAGCAGAGTATGGTGTGTTGTCTTCACTTAAAGATTTAAAATAGAGAACATTTCTGACATTCACCAAGCAGCTGTAGAAGGCCCTATCAGTTTGCAGAAGCAGGTGAGCTCAGGTTGCCTGACCTTCAGCAGAAGGGCACCCATTTGCTCTGTTAGCATTTGTATGCAGAAGCTGCCAATCTCTATTAATTGCTGAAGATTTATTTAATGCTGACACTTGTAGGTCACTATATGGTTAAAAAGCATTTCCTGGATAGCAGGAGGAAGGAAAGGAAACATGTCTGACTTTGGTTTGTTTTTTTTTTTCCTCATATCAGTCCTTTCAGTACATTGAAAGGACTGAATTTCTGTTTCTTCCCGAAGCACAAAACGTGCCAGAATGATGAGCTCCGCTATGAAACGTGTTTTAAGAAAGTTTCCCGTTTTCATTTATCCATTATTTCCTTTTCCTTTGCCTCTTGCTGCATAAGTTGTCTATACTAGTGCTCTAAGTGACAATTGCTGGTAGTAATGAGGCTGCAGACTTCTCCCTAATTGAGCCCTGTCAGTCCTTTCCATTAAGCCTGTAGGATGTATGCTGGCTCATTAATCCAAACAACCATTGTAATTTCTTCTCTCCGTTCCCCATCTTACCCTCAGCCTGTCGTTTGTGCAGGTAACGAATGCCCTGTTTTATCTGTCACGTGCAGGAATGAGCTGCTAATTGTTGCCAGCCTGGCTGGGACCACCTTACAGCTTCTCAGTCAGCAGGAGGGAGCCGAAGGACTGGGAGTTGATGGTATTTAGTGCTCTCAATTATATGTAAGATCTGGGATGCCTGTGTTGGTCACTCAGTATCAAGAACAGAGGATTCTGGCAGCCAGGTCATTCTGGAGCCTATGTCATAAGCTATGTAAACACAGTGTCTACATTCATGTTGTGTTGGTCCTCTCTCTTGAAGATGGGCAGCTGGGATTTCAAGAGCCTCGGTTCTGCTGAAGGTAAGGAAGCTTATCTGGTCAGAGGTGCAAAGGCAAAATTTTCTGCTTTGTTATAACTCTGATAACTATGAAATAACTAATGCACTGACATGTTCAGTGTTCATGAGCTGAAAGTTGCTCTTGCTGCTGTAATTCAGTGCCATTGTGTGTGCAGATGTGCTCGTGCAAAACCCCACGAGGACTGTCACAGGCTCAGCTCTAGCCTGGAGCTCCAGCTTCTGTGTGCATCTGCAAATACCCAGGGCACGTACCAAGTGCTCAGGCTGCTCTGGGGATAGCCAGTGAGTTTTTGTAATAGGTAGAGCTAAAGCTGTCTGGATAGCTTTCTTAATGCCAGTTTCCACCATCCTTCCTCATCCCACTCTGACTTCACTTTTTCTTTTTTTTTTCTCCCAAAGAGTCACTGAAAATACCTGTATGCTTTTTGGTGGGCTATTGCAACACATTTTCCTTTTTATTTTAATATATCTAGTGCTGGCAGAGATGGTTTATATGAGTCAGTGTTGGAAGTCTGCTGTGCTTTGTTAGTGCTGGAGATTGCTTTTTTTTCTTACTGTAAATACAGATATTATTTATCCAACTTTATGTGACTTTAATGTTTTAATTGCAAGAAGAGGCTCATAAATCAGAAAAACTGCATTGTGAAACAGTTGAAAGCGCACAACATTTTCAGAGATTTAATACAGTGTATTTTTCTATAGCGTTGGAGTACATTTTGTGCCTCATTTCTACATAATATTTGAAAAAGTGTTAAAATGTGATTTAGAATAATAAAACTCATTACAAGAAACTAATAAACAATGGCTGTAGAGCTGTACAAAGGATCATACTCCCTTCCAACCAATTTGCACAGTAAAGTTCTTTTGGTTGCAGGATAATCTAAAGCTTCAGGAATAAGAGATTTTTCATCACAGTACAAATGTCTGTCTATTGAGAAAAAAAAGAGAGAATTTTGACATTATTTAACCTGGAAACTTCTGTCTGCAAATTTCCACATAACAATTAAGATGAAAAAGTGTCATTTAAGCTTGAAAATTAAAATACTCCCCTTTTAAGGCAACATTTTGCTTCTTTACTTTGTCAGACACTGTTGCAGACACTGCGCTGCCGCACCTTCAAGGTGCAGCAGTAGCACTCTGAAATTTGACAGGTTGAAGTTTTGAGTTGAATCATAGTGACAACCTTGGTCCTTTATCTCTCCCTTTAAGGTAGCAAGCCAGAGAAACAGTATCCTGTTAAAAATTGCGTGTGTTGGCATAACATGTATGTCTGAGAAAGGCGTAGAGCTGAAATGTCTTAAATGAGTATGAAATGAGCTTGCAGAAATTGGTTGCTTAATAGATGTGGTTTTTAAACTACAGGTCAAACATAACCATCCTGGAAACCTTAAGAATACTTCAAAGTGGTCTCTTAGGATGATAGGCTGCCTATTAGGGATGGTGATGTGAGTGCTTTCGGTACATGAATTATCTGTTACTTAGGCTCCTGTCTTGCAACAGATGCAGTCAATTGAAAGTCTCATTTTGTTGGTATGTGGAAAAGTAAGATGCAAGGTAAGGTGCTTTTCATTTGTTTGCCATTGAGAAAGGGTGAGTATGTTTGGGGAGCGTGATTGGTGGCAAAAGAAAAGCAGAGATATAAACACATGGCTGAATAAAAATTTCCATGCTATTGAAAGAATAGAGAGCATGGAGGTTGGTTTTTTTATTGTTGGTTTGTTTTGTTTATTTTTTTTCTTGGTTGACTTTTAGGTTTCTAGTCCTTTAGGATATACTCAATGTATGGCTTTGTATATTTTTTTTTTTTCTTTACTTAAACTATAACATCTGGAAATATTCCTCTTCAAGTGGAAATTTAAGGATATTTTTAAGCCTTTTGTATTTTTATAATTACAAGTAGCAGATAGTAATAGGAAAAATAGTAGTAGTCAGCATCACTCAAATTATGTTGTCTAGCTTCCTCTCAGCTCCATTTATTTGCCTAGACCTCTTGGTATCTGTTTTGTGTTGGTCCTGAAACACTTGAGATGGCTTTTGTTCTACTGGGAGTAAACTGCATGCGCGACGAGCAGGTTGGTAATAGGATTCTATAGATCTAGATGCAGAGGTGAGTTTATGAAGGCAGCAAATGTGGCTTAGCCAAATGTTCTTGTCATGTACTTTTAACAAGACATGTTGTCTGATAGCTTTCAGCTGTAAATCCCTAGGCCAGCCCAAGGTCTCACAAGGCTGCTCTGACTTGCCTGAGGTGTCACTCTACCAGCCAGGAGCATCTGGATGAGAAGAGTGACGCTCTGCTTTTCATTAAGACTCTTGTAGGGCTGCAGGACAGGTGGGATGGTGGGCATAGAAGTGAAAAGTAGAGGCCTCTAAGCAGCTGGATGCAAACCATCTTAAGTGCATCAAGCTAGTCATAAAAAGCTCTGCTTCATATTGTAGGTGACGCTTTTAATCTAGTTTCCCGTGTAAACCTGTGTGCTTAGTTCCAAACGTGATGCGGACGTGATCAGAAATTTCATAAGGCCATCTGCTTGAATTTCACTCTAGAGTATCGCCCGTGTGATAATTAGTGTTTTTATTAAGCTTTCTAGTAAGCTTTATTCTTCCTAAAGATAAAGCAGCAGTGAAAGAACAGCGGGTAGACTTTTGTACAATTGTAAAATTGCCTGTGTTAGCTGGGAGTTTCCCTTTCTTCTGGTGGAGTGGCAATTCTGCCACACTCTAAATAGCTTTTCATTATCGCTTAATACCTGTACACACAACAATGTGAAAAATGTGCTTATTTTTATACTTTCTATCACTGTTAGAAACTTGTTCCATTTTACATAAAAGTTTGTTGTTCAGAATATATAATATATTTGAAGTTAATCTTGGCAGTGTGATGGGTTTTCTCCCTTTTCTCGCCCCTACTGAATTTGAAGGAAGAAACTTAAGGTTCTTTCAAATCTGTAACAGTGAGTGTGTGCTGGATGCTTGAGGATATATCTGCTTGTTTGCTCTAAGTGTAGAGAACATATATGTAGAAAGGCAGAAGGAAAATGGAAAAATTCTTACTCTCAAGGCCAGAGACAAAATGTTTAAAGATAGTCTTATTTCTTCCTCCTAGCAGATATTCTTTGTTAAAATCTTTCTCAGTGCTGTCTTTCCTCTCCTCCATTGCCCATGAGAGTGTAGGAAGAACTGAGATAAAAATTGCTTTGAAGCATTGCCGATCTGAGGTCCCTAAGCTCTCAGGTGGATGAGTCCAGGGGGATGATCTGTATTGCTATTTCAATTTAGTACGCCAGTGTTGCCACAAAGTGAAAGTCTTTGGCAAAATTCAGCTTGATTTTTGCACTTGTTGGTGTTCATCAGGGGACAGAAGCTGTTGGTGAGGCTCAGCCACTAATGCAGTCCCAACGCAGCAATTTTCATGCTGTCCAGCCCTATTACTTCTACTCTGGGCCTCTCTCACTCAAGGGATATAACTCAAGTGAACCACTCAAAAGTGTAGACTGTGCTGCCTCAGGTTGTTGTGTTTGGGACTAAAAGTCAGAGGCATCCTGGCTCCATGGGAAGCGGCTCCAAGGTGATCCCTATGGGTTTCGCCTCACCCATGCCTGGATTGTGGGGAACAGCGCTAGGCAGAAATGATCCCTCTTTGTGTTCTTTTATCTCTCATATTTGTTGGGGACCCCATGGCACAGGTTTAGTCTGGGCTGAGGAAGTAATTTCTGGGCTTAACATGAGTTTCTCACACAAACTTTGCTCTTTTCTTATGTGATTTCAGGGTCATATGTTTTGTTATATTTTGCATTACACACTAGACAGGGCTGACTTGGTAGAAAATTTCCAGACAAGACTTATTACGATTTTGATTTCACAACTTAATGTATGAATTTTGAGTGTCACTGGTCACTAGGGGAAGAACTATGTATGAGTAAGTGTTAGTTCGGGGTTTTTTTTACTGGTATTCTTTTTTTTGCTTTTTTCCCCCTCTTTTTCTGGTATCATTGCTTTCTGACGATCAGCCACAGTATGTGTGCCTTCTGGTCATTCAGCCACCACAGCTCATCAGATAATCCTTGAACATTCTGGTAGCTGATGAGACAGGTACTTCACAGACAATTTCATGGCTCTATCCAACAGAAGATTTAATCTTCTTCAAACAACAAAAATCACTTGGACAATTTCAACACTGAAGAAAGGCAGTGGCAACTGCTGAACTGATTAAAAGAAAAAAAACTTAAACTGATTTTTGGTGGATGTGGGTGCAGTGTTGAAATTGCCAGTTATGATGTGATAAAAAGGACTCAGACCTTGCAAAATCAAAATCCCAGCAAGAATGCGTGAATACAGTGTTTAGAGTACAGTAAGGTGATATGCACGCATATTTCCTGAGAAGGTTTATGTCCTATATGTATGAATTAGCTGCTGATATGTGGAACAAATGTGAATTATTTTAGGCATCGTAAATAGGAATACCTGTTTTCCCTTCCTATTAGAAGTTGGTTAGATCACATTATCATGTGTTAAGTTGCTTGAAACTTTCCTGAATATTAAACTTTTGGGTAGAAATGTTCTATGGCTCGTAGATGTCTCAAAAGATCTTTGAAGGGAAGAGGATTATATGAAGATTATAGCAAAAGCAACTCTGCCATTTCCCAGAGCAAGTCTATGAAAAGTGAGTTGTTTTGCCTGTGTTAGACTCCCATGGGAACATCGCTGAGAAGCATGAGCGTGGCTGTTCTCTGACTGAAGTGCTTTTTGAAATTCCTGTCCAGTCATACATCTTTTTGCCATTTTGTCATTTTTTGGTGTTTTTTTTGTTTGGTTGGTTTGATTTTTTTTTTTGGGGTATGGGTGTAATTTTTAACAGCAGCTCAAATCTGATTATGAACCTCTGGAATCTGTTTTCACAGCTATAATATTACAGCTGGCTGAAACTTGGCGTGCTTGTTTTCAATGAAATGCCAACACTGAATTTTCCTCTTTTGAGTAAGGATGAAAACAAACATTAATTTGTCCATAAAACTGATTTTTCAAAAAACATTATTTCAGCTTCATTGAAGCACTATTTTAAGGAAATCAAAACATTGTATTCGGCTTTTGACTCCTCTAATTGTTCCATGTAATGAGAAATAACGTTCTAAATGATATGTCTTTGAATGAAGTGTGGCTTTTTAGAATGAAAAAAATGATAGAGCTCGAAACATCAATTTTTGTTGTTCTACTTCTGTTCTTTAATTGAAATTCTGAAGAGGAATTCTCAGATTTTCTGTGTCATCAGAATGACTATTTCCACCGCTGCTTCTCAACCCAACTGAGCCTTGTTAGTGTACAGAAAACAACTTCATAAAATCTCAGCATCATGCAGCAGTTTCCATGCCAGGGCAGTGTTGACTGAATGAGACCTCTCTGTAATTGCTTCCGTTTATGGCCAGGAGACAGAAATCAAGAACATTACCTGTTTGGGGTTTTTTTTGTTTGTTTGTTCTTTCTGACCTTTATCCCCTGTTATTTGTTCCTGGGCAGCAGGAGAGAGTGTAGTTATTGTTACGAGGATGTAGAGAACTTCTTTGGATTTGGAGAGCTGGAAATGGAAAAGGAGTCTCTGAGGCTAAAGTGCAGAGTAGACTAGCTGGAAATGAGAGACAATTGGATGAGTTGAGAATGAGGAGCTGTGATGTTGGCAGGTGCCCTGGGTTTGGCCATCGTCTTGCCATCAGCAGCAATTACAAATGCCAGTGAGAAAGCGTGTGTTTCTTCCCTTTTGTGGCTCCAAGAGAGGGAGTTATTTTGGCCAACTCAATGCGTGGAGTTTGGTAAAGTGGATCTAGATGTTGTTTCTGCTCATGTTCTGCCTTGCAGAAGGTAAAGAAGAAGCAGGTATGTCACTGTTGGCAAGAAGCAGAGAGATGCATGGAAGCTGCACAACAGTAAAATTTCAAGCAAATGAAAAGCAAGCCTGTCCTACGTAATACACTATAGAATTTGTTGCCAGGAAATTTTGTAAAGGCCAAAACTATGAAAGAGACCAAAACAATTTAATAGGAATGGAGGGTCTCAATATAGTCTTTGGCTCAAAAAAATCCCTAAGCTACAAGTTATTTGAAGGTGTAGGGCTCCCGGAGAAACAATCATTCAGCAGATGTTCTGCTGCTGTTTAGCTCCCTAAACTGTGAGTACTGCTGGTGTCACAGTGCTGAGGTTGATGCATCTTTGGTCTTGTCAGAAATGACTGGTCTGAATTTTGTGCAAGGGATGTCATTTTTATTTTTTATTTTTTTTACTTTAAGACATTTAGAGTATTAAGTTAGCAAGCTGATGTTATTGTAAGTAACAGAAAGTCATACTTGGAACTGTCTGTATAGGGTGAATTGTCTCAGCCAGTGGTTCTGCTTACGGACAGGATCAGAACACAAAATACCATAATACTTGCATATGAGAGATACTAATTAAAATCAAATGCTTGTCTTTTTTAAAAATCAGAGAACATCAATCAAAGCTATGTTACAATTTATTTTAAAAGCTACAGAAACATGAGAATTTCAGTTGAATTTTCTTTATCAGATGGTTTTAAAGCTTAAATTTCAGTATTACAAGCATGGACCTTTGCCATTTAATCCATAGTATGTGATGATAAAAGCAACTTGAAACTAAGGGCAACGATTTTGTTCGTAAGCTCCAGACTCTTTCTTAGCCTGACAGAGTCAAGGAAGCCTGCCTAGTGCTCTTGTACCCTTGCCCTAACAGTTGGAAAGAGATGCTGGTATAAGGGCTCTTTCCAAGGATACATGATGGATGAGGACTGTGAGCATAGTCTTCTGCCATTAAAGCAGCACATTAATGACTCTGTGGTCCTCCCAGTGTCAAAGGTGCTGACATGAGGATGCTTACAACCAGTTTATTGAGAGCCTTAGGAGATTTGCCTTTGCTTTTTATTTGAGCACCATTAATTCTCTCTTGAATGTAGAAAATTATTCCCCCCATCCTGCAGTGTGTGTTTCTTAGCCGCACAGGAATGGAGTTTAATGGGGTGGAGACAGCTTCATGTTGAGTTTGGGAGATTTGTTGTGGGCCACCTAGGTGTTAGGATCTCTCTGGAAAGATCACAAAGATCCTTGGAAAAGAATGTGTTTGACAGACCAGAGGTAGGGGCTGTATTCCTCTTGTAGTACAGATTTCGGTTCCACAGGACTTCTGGTTTTGATAATTTAAAAAAAAAATGTAAGTGGCTCTGCACACTTGGAATAAGTAGCTGATTTTTTCTTTTTGTTTTTATTTGTCCCTCAATTTTGCTACTATTACATTCATTATTATTTTGTCAGTAATGTTGATAGCGACTTGCGTTGTGTTTTCCAGAGTATTTTTAGAACTAGCATTTAACTTTTATCTCAAAACTTTGATCAAGGATGTCTGAATATGGGGTGTTTGTTAAATGCAAAACTACTCTTGTGCTTTTCTTAAAATGACATTTGCATTTACTTTCCCGTCCTCAAGGCATTCAATATCCAAATGCTGATGGAAAAAAAAGAAGGAATAGCTTGCTGTTATATTTATATGTCTTTGTTTTGCCAAATTCATCCTTTCTTCTAGAAGAAACTTACAGGAGAGATCTAGGGAGGCAGTAACATCCCTGTGATTGACTTAAATGTTCGGCGGTGTTTGTGATGAGATGTGTGAGCGTGGGACAATGTGGTCCCCTGGCCCTGCTTGTCTGAAGGACTCTTGGACAAAGGGCTCTCTGGGTGCCTGGAGGCTTTAAAGAGGAGAGTAGTAACACCCACAGAGGCAGCTGCCTTTCTGACTTGCAGCCTGGCCTTTCTTTTCTTCCTTAACCATCTCACTTTTCAAATACATGTTCTATTGCTGTCCACATCCTTTGGTAAAAGCCACAGAAGGGTTTCAGTGGCTGTTTCTGGAGGGATGTGAGCAGTGGCACTCGCTGCCTGTATTCTATGAACTACAGACATCAGACAAATTTTTGGATCACCTTCCCCCAAAGCTGCTGAAAATAATTTAAAGGAAGCAGAGGTAAAAATTACGTGCAAGACGGAAGGATAAAGTTTATTGGAATATAATTCAAAATCCTCTAGCTCATTAGTATAAAGAGACAAGATATAGCTACAAATCAGTTATCTAAATGAAACTACAAATAAGGCTAATAATAAAATGTATCAAGATAAGAACCAAATACAAGATCACAGTGGCGGCGCTAGGTTGTAGGTATATTTTTCTACTTGAATTCAGGTTTGCAGCTAGGAATTTTAAAGGGCAAAATGGTGTTTTTTCTACAGTGAAGCTACACAAACTTTGTTTGAGGTGTGCTGAAATAATCTCTCGGAAGTAAACCTTGAACTACACTGAGCTCTGGAATCACGGTACCCTAGGCTATTTTTAATTAAGATTTATCAACATTTTTCAACTGGATTATGAAGTGTAAAGCTCCTAGACATGCTTATGAACAATGCATGGTAAATATGCTTCAAAAATATTTTCTGTTTCCTTCTTCAAACCCTCCAACTCTTCAAGTTGAAAAATAGCATTTTCTACATGTACTAGCGAGCCCTTTGTTATTTAAATATATAGTGGTTAGGGCTCTTTTCCTATTGTTTGCATGTGAAGTAGCTTGCATTTCCATGGAATTTGAATGCAACTTGTCATTATTCTCCTGCTTAGCAGCTGGTGCACATCTCTGGGTGCTGGCCAAAAGAAAAGGTGGGAGAAGCAGTGTAAGCTTCTGGAGAGTATTGTTTGGTTCTAAGCACTTGACAACCACCTTTCCTGTGCTAAGCTTAGAGGATAAGGACTCAAATTCATATATTTCAGGGTTAATTGTAGTTTGAGACTAGTACCTGAATGTAAACATTTATTGTTCTCTCTTGCATGTGAATCAGCTAACTCCCATTACAACCAGTGAAGATGTAGGAAATTATTTAATTTCTTGAATAGGCAGCAAGTGCCAGTTGAGAAAACTTCCGGCATCCCTCGTGGCCTCCAGCTGCTAGCCCAGAGGCGCATGTGTCTTCCCTCAGCCCCATTTGGTACCTGCCATCCCTTGGGCACTTTAAATGACATGAAACACTGATGTTAAGGCAACTGCACTGAGCTCCAAGTTGGGATGGACTGTAGGTTGCTAGAGAGTAATTCAGCTTCCCCTGAAGCAGATACTTAAGTCTGTGGCCTTGACTACTGACTGTAACAGGAATTTGAATGCTTTTCAGAGACCCTTAAATGTGGATGTTTGAATCTTGGATAGATCCCAGTCAGAGCAATTACCTTGCCTCTGATAACAGCTTGGGATTTTGGCAGCTTTAGTTGTTAATTTACATTAGGAGAACTTAGTTTTTGTACAGCAGCAGTTTTCACTAATAATAAACCTTTAATGAGCTTTTCCAGTTTACTGCTGGCCTTTATTATTTACTACATAATGTTGTGGCTAGAAAACCTATATATTGATGTGAATACGTAGCATGAGAATACTTAGTTCATTATTTGTTTGAGCTGAAAGTGGTTTACTGGGAATAATTTGTGCACAGCCATGCATCTGCTCTCCCCATGCACATACACACGATGAGCAGATTTCTTATACTGTCTGATTTAATTTCAAGTTATCACAACAGCACTTTGCAGTATTTTACAGTGTTTCCACAGAATAAGTCCTATCAAAACCAATTTATTGATGACCTTTTTGTCTTGGTTAAAATAGTACGTGTAACAGTAGAGATCCACCCAGTAACAGCCTCTTAATCATTCTGGCTTCTAAGCAACAGCCCGTAGCACTTTACTGTTTCCTAGGCAGGATATCACATATTGCCTGGATTGTTGTGAATCAATACACACCTATTTTGTCTCGTAACATTATAAAAATCAAAGAAACAACAACAAAAACCCCAATAGCAGCATGAATATGTAAACCACTTAATTTGCTGTTTGTATTATTCCAGTGCAGCAATATGAACAAAATAACTTTGATATACTTGCTCCATTTTACAGAAAGGCTCTGAGCAAGTTGTCAGTCGTGGTGTTTGACCAAAAGATCGTCATTTAAAAGTGTAACAGCAGAATCTGGCAACCTGCTAATTCAAGGTGTTTGGTTGCATGTTCACTATCATAAAAATAAAATCATATTTGTGAGGAGAGGTAGTAGAAAAATTTGATATAGATACAATTAAACCTACAGCCCTAACAAAAGGGATTTAATTTTTTCCCTGTATATTACAGTAATACAGGGTGAAATACATTTGATAATGACTTTGCAAAAGGAGATTGAAAGTATTGGACTCAAGCAGAAAAGTAACACTTCCTTCTGATGTTTGTAAAACTTGATTTTTGAAAGGAGTACAAAAGAATTAGGAGAACTGATAGAATAAACTAATTCTATAGTGATGAAGTTGAATAAGATATTTAAATATGTGTAAAATATTTTGGGGCTAAATCCACCAAGAAAGTACCTTACTTCTACCTAGATTCAAAATTTAAAATTTCAGATTTTATGCTCAGTTACCACCGAACTTCGACGGAATCAAAGTTTATTTGCAGAAAACTTCAGTATGTTCTATGGGCTTTGAATATTTCTTATGAGAATAAGAGCATTCATGAACAGAATAATGGTATGAATTTTAAGCTGATTTTGTATTTTCAGTTTAGTTCTGGAAGCTCCTACCCAATGTCAAGATATTTATGCATCCTACTGGGGCCTGACTGCCCCATTGCACTGAATGGGAGAGTTCAGGCTTTTAAATGAAGGTTTATGGATTAGACTATACAGTTATGTGCTGCTAAGATGACCTTTCTTTCAGCCAAGCATAAGTTGATGTGTTGTGTAAGTCATTGGCGTGATAATTTGGGTTTACAGCTGTTCTTTTATTGTTTGTTTTCTACTATTTGTAATAATTAAGTGTAAAGTAGTTCTATTTTTTTAGACTTGGTGCGGTGAATCCTTTGTTTATATTTAGATTTTATTTTTTTTGATCCTCTAAACTGGAAGTTTTGTTTTTGTATTAAGGATACAGGGCAAAGCATGATAAGGAGTTAGAGATTGTTAGTGGAAAACTGATCCAGTGTGCTGTTAAGAAAAATGCTGAGATGTTTGCTTTACAAAACATTCCCTGTTACCACACTCAGTGACGAAACACAGCAAGTAGGAAGATCAAAGTTACCAAAACTGAAGTCATTCATTCAGCTTCTGCAAGTAGATCCCACAGGACTTGATTAGGTATTTCTGGACTTTCTGACGCTGAACACATGTGAGGTGCTGTCTCTGGCTGTACAGTAAGTCAGGGCTCAGGTTGTGGCTGTGGTTATTGTGGCTCAGCTGGTCTGCAGTAGCCTGTGAAGTGCCATGTACATCCTTAGCCCATAGTCAGTACAGGGCAACTGTACTTGGTATAACCACAATTCAGTGTGGACTAAGTGAAGTCAAGTCATTAGCCCACACCAAATACACCACAGCATGCCCAGACTTAGTGGTTGGTCTGATGAACATGGAGCTAGTAAGCTGCAATAGCTTGCTTCATTAGCTTCCCCAGTTTGAAAAGTCCTTAGAGAGCTGAGAACTTGTGACCTCATCAGTGATGCCCTGTGACCACTGCTTGCTTCTCCATCGAATCATAGAATCACTTAGGTTGGAAAAGACCTTTAAGATCGTGGAGTCCAGCCATAAACCCAGCACTGCCAAGTCTGCAACATGTCCATAAGTGCCACATCCACACGTCTTTTAAATACCTCTAGGGATGGTGACTCTACCACCTCCCTGGGCAGCCTGTTCCAATGTTTGACAACCTTTCAGGAAAAAAGTTTTCCCTAATATTCAATCTAAAACTGCTGGGTTGCAGCTTGAAGCCATTTCCTCTTTGTCCTATCACTTGGTACACCCACCTCTCTGCAACCTCCTTTGAGGTAATTCTAGAGAGTAGTAAGGTCTCCCTGAGCCTCCTTTTCTACAGGCTAAACAATCCCAGTTCCCTCAGCTGCTTCTCATAAGACTTCTACTGTAGACCCTTCACCAGGTTTGCTACCCTTCTTTGGACATGCTCCAGCATCTCCATGTCTGTCTTGTAGTGAGGGGTCCAAAACTGAACGCAGTATTTGAGGTACAGCCTCACTGGTGTCTAGTACAGGGGCACGATCACTTTGCTACTTCTGCTGACCACATCATGTTCAGGTGGTTGTTGACAAGAACCCCCAGATCCTTTTCCACCAGGCAGATTTCCAGCTCAAGCCTGTCGTGTTGCAGGAGGTTGTTGTGACCCAAGTGCAGGACCTGACACATGGCCTTGTTGAACCTCATAAAATTGGCCTTGACCCATCAATCCAGCCTGTCCAGATCCCCCTGCAGAGTCTTCCTACACTCGAGCAGATGCATACTTCCACCCAACTTGGTGTTGTCTGCAAGCTTACTTAGGGTGCCCTTGTCCAGATCGTTGAGAAAGGTATTAAAGAGAACTGGCCCCAGTACTGAGCCCTGGGGAATGCCACTTGTGACCAGGTATCTTCTGGGTATCTTTAGATAAGTAGCCCAATGAGAGGATCTAGAATAGGGCATCTCTTTAGGATTACAGAGTGAGGAAAGCAAACAGATGTATTCCTTGCAAAGGGTTTAGCACTTCCTGTTTTAGAAAGTACTAGTTGTTTATTTCATCCTCACCTCTTTTAAGGGCACGTTAGAAACTGGGCCACAATCTTTTAAGATCTTCTCCCTAGAACTTTACTTTTGAAAGCCCAATTTCTGCAGATTGCTGTCTTCTTTCTTGTAGCTGACTTCTTGCCTTCTTTCTTCTCCAAGATTCACTCTATGAACAGTTATGATTCTGCTTAGGAGAAATAGCTACTTGAATTTTGTGCTGTCTTCTCATTCCCACAAGAAAGGTGGCTGTCCTAGATTGTACCAATGCATTGTTTGAAATGATTTGTGTTCATACAGGTACTAATTAAATCTTGTGATCTGTTGTCATGGCCAGTCCTCCCTTGATTGCTGGTCAGAGCAGACATGCTGATCAGTGTTAAGCCCTAGACATGAACGGAATGCTCTGGGAATTACACCTTTCATGCACATTTCTTAGCAAAGGCTGTAATTAGAAGCACAGTCTAGCTGCACTACAGGTATTTGAGTAACTAAATAATGACTGCAGTGTGATACTGTCTAAAATTAATACAGTATACGTATCCTATCACGTGTTTAGTGTTTCATGTTGTGACCCCTCAGCTATATCATGAATATGACGTACATGGAATGGAGTGGAATAACTCCTTGGTCAGTTTAGGGTCACCAGTCTTGTCTGCAACTCCTCACAGGTGCGACCTTTACTTTACAGCACCTCAATGTGGTGCACAAGATTTATCAGTGACCTTGGTCAGCACAGCAGCGAAAACCTTTCTGCACACACCAGTCCTTGGTAGTAACTGTAAACATCGAGCGTTATCGCTTCTAGAAGCAGACACTGTCTGTGAACATATGCCATTAGCTTCAGAAAGGGCAGTCACTTAGAAGAGGCTTAGCTGAAAATGAAAATTACTTAAGAGCAAAATCACTGAACAGATTTAGTTCTGTTCTAGCTGAAACCAGGACAGTGGTCCATCTCTGTTGTGCACTGAACCGCACAGTGTATGAACATACAAGATTACAGGGACTTGTCTGTGCGCTCCTTCGGCTGAGGCCTGTTAATTCCATCACATAGACCGCTTCTGTGCCACTGCCCTTAGGAGAATATTAATCATAACCTTCCACTATTCTTGGTTACATGGCTGGTTTTGGGGTATCTTGTAGTACAGCAGGATTTGGGGAAAGTTAGACTTTTTTAATATCCCTCTCTTCCAGTCAGTTGTTATAGCAGGGTAAAGATAAAGCCATCTAGTTATATATAAACATTGGATCTCAGATACCCCACATGAGTCACAAAGAAAATTCTCTGAGCTGGTTC
This sequence comes from Baryphthengus martii, assembly GCA_013396935.1. NCBI lineage: Eukaryota > Metazoa > Chordata > Aves > Coraciiformes > Momotidae > Baryphthengus > Baryphthengus martii. The sequence goes on along the minus strand of VWZK01006463.1, from coordinate 582,269 downwards.
ACTGAAAATACTGGCTTTACTTTCTCATGGTTCCAAGAAATTTCAATCTGTGCAGAACTTATAAAACAGTATTAAAATTCAGCATAGCATAGGAGAATTACATCATGTCACACATGCTCTCAAAATAGCATCTTGTTGATGGTGTTCAAGATACAGTATTTAATTGTGCAATTTTTTTTGCAGATTTTCAAGCTGTTTGGTGGAATTTTATATGTAATAAGAAAGCTAAAGCCTTTTATACTCTGTGTACTGCAGGATGTAGACTCCCAGGTCCCAAGGACCTGAGAGAGGACAAAGCATTTCACTTAGCCCCCAAAACATTATCTGCTTTATTTTAATTGGCACTGCTGTGTCCAATCTTCATTTCTCTGCCTGTCTTTGAAACCCTCTGGATGGTAGAAAGTGTTTCAGGTTGGAAGTGTTGCCCCTCAGAGCCAGACAGCACATCAACCAGTATCTGCAAGGTCTAAAATTACCACTTTTGAACAAGGAATACTGCTGCAAGTACAGGTTTTCTCTGACAAGAGCCAGGTTTTACACAATGGGAATTTGTTGCAACTTTAACTCTTCAAATAGTTCGAGGTTGCTGGAATAGGATCTTTCAGTAAGAAATTTCTGTCATAGAGGGGAGAAGCGATACGGGTTTTGTTCGCTTCAAGCATGTTACTCCCAATGCAGGGTAGGAAAAAGTTGAGACCAAGCCTTGGCATTAGCAGCTGTGTTCTAGCAGGAGATCTCCATGAAGAGGGTTTTGGCTAGAAAAGTTTGGCAGGATGAGAGCCTCTCATTGCTATCTCAGTTGGTGTGAAAAGACGATTCGTGCCTGGGAATCTGTCCCCATGTCTTTTTGTGCATGTGCAGTCACAGAGCAGGTGGCATATAGATTGTACCATATAGACATCAACACATGCAAATTAGAATGAACTGAAATATGGGGTGACTCAAGATGGAGGTGGCGTGTACCACAGACTGGGGAAATGATGTTGCTTCTTAGGGTGACAGCATCAGAACCACATTCCCAAACACACATGCACCCTCCTCCAGTCTTGGGAAGCAATTAAGCCATCATCTCCCACATATTTGGAGAAGATTATCAACACATATGAACCAGGACATTTTTTTTCATGACCCTTGCCTGGATTTGCAACGTAGATATGTTCTGAACATGTACTTGTTTGAGCAGTAGATATGTTCTTCTGTTCCCTCATTAAATTACCTGATACTTCACGTATTAAAATGTAAGATGGTTGCAAAGAGCAGGAGATGTGCCTTTAGATCATGGGACCTGTGTTGATAGCTGAAATATGGCCAAATCTGTATTTGATATTTGTCTATGTTAAGTGTTTAAGCTTGGATTATGGATACATTTTTGAAATCAGTATTTCTGTTTTGGTTCATAGAGCATTATTGGACCACTCCCTTCAGGATGAAACTAATCCAGATAAGTACTCCAACCACCAGTGCGTATCCATGGAGTTATTTAGAAATAGAAATGTCAGACAGGAGTTATTTAGAAATAACCACCTTCCCACACACTATGTGTGTACTGTGGGTGTCATGTCCTCAATATCAGCTGTTTCACACTAGAAATCCCATATTGGGATGTTCTGCTTCCTGACACAGCCCTAAAGCTCTGTCAGCAGGAACAAAGATGGGAGTTCTGACTGAGGGCACCATAGTGCGGGAGTGTGCGTGTGTGTGTATGTGTCTCATCTGAGAGATACAGCTTGGTTCCACTTTGAGGTCTAATGTAATAAAACATACCTCTCCTAGTAGAGTTAGAGGACTTGCTTTGTGATCGGTGGAGGAGATAATCACCGAGTGCCTATAAAGTTTGCATGTAGTAGACTGTCTATATCAAAAACGTCTTGTGAAAGCCATCGGCTAAGGTCAACATCTTATTGGGCTGATTTTTGGCAACTTAGAAATCTTTTTGCCTCAAAACTGATGTATGCAAATATGTTCCCGTATGGTAGTAAAATTACATTAACAATGTTAATATAAAAGAGAAGTGCTTTTAAGACCTGTGGCTTGCTGCACATTTGATCCTCTTGTCTCTCTTTCAGAGGAAGAGCTCAGTGTTAAATACTTGGCTAATTTGGGCCTGCAGGCTTGAGAACCTGGCACAGCTTTGTTATATGCTCAGGTAGATAATAATTTGGTTTCAAGCTTGCACAGCTGTTTTGAGACCATTTCCTTCTCATTATGCTTGTGCGCATCACAGTTGAGTTCATCTTTCCATGCATAAGTCTAACTCACCAGTGTGTCGTGCAAAATTGCGTATATGTGCTGCTCTTGCTCTTTCTCTCCCTTTGAGTGCTTAAAAATATACTTATCAAGGGAAAGTGATGATGGTAAGAGATGACTAAGTGGGGCAAGTTTTGCACAGTTATAGGAAATCCGGCTCCTCAATAAACCTGCAAATTTGCACTTGTTGGTCCCTCTTTTTACTGGCATGTTTATCACAGAACAGAGTGTGTTTTCCTCTCACCAACATTATTAAGAATATATTAATTTAAAGTATTTTTATTATCATCATAGTTACTTCACGTATCTCCTGGCTTTGAGGGAGGTCTTATCTGCAGTTAAGAGGATGGCAACTTTGCAGCAGCCACACAGCTATAGCTCCAAAGCCCCACTCCCGCAGTGACCCCTACCTGTCTTTCATTCCCCGGTGTCTCTGCTCGCATTTAAAACAGAACAGAAGCGTGAAAACGCTCAGATAACTTCTGAAGACTTTCTGGCGCACCCGTACGTTGCTCACATCTCCAACCATGCCTGCAAAACACCTTGGCTGTTAATCCTGGGAGCTGCTGTCGTGTTGTGCTCTCATCCGTGTGAATACCATCTGAACAAGGGACGTGCAGCCTGCCGGGATGGGCAGAGCAGGGGAAGAGGAGCTTGTTCATGCTGCCTTCTCCTCCTCTTCTTGCCTTGTTACTGCTCTAGTCTCTACTGCATCCAGTAGCAAACCCTTGATCCTTGTTGGATTTCCTAGGCTGTCTACTACTAATGTAAAAATAATGATCAATTCAAAGCCTCTTTTTTTTTTTTTTTTACTACAGAAGGGTAGTTCTTTATATAATTGTGTATTACTTTTGCTTTTCTGTCTGGTAACAGATTTTTTGTAAATAATACTGTTTATTGCTGCCACTATTAACCCCCCTATTCTGTCACCCATTTTGCTTGTCACATTACACTGTGTTTATTGAATCTTGTCTCAACTTGCACTTTAAGTACTGTAAGCCTGGTCCCTTTCTTAACTCTGTGAGACCTTGATCAGATTTGAACGTCTGTCTATTACCATAATGAAAATATTAAGCAGTAATTTCCTCCTGAGATAGCAACAGATTTAGCACTATTGGGACTCCTGAACTGCTTATCAAATAGAAATTTTATTTTAACACCTGTAGCTGAAATGAAGTGGAATACTTAGTAGCTGCTATGCTAATGCTTCCATGAAGGAGGGAAAACTGAAAATATGCAAAACCAGTGGCAATGCTTCATATAAATGCTTATTCAAACTTTATGAAAGGGTTAGGGAAAAATATTAACTTGATGTATCACTTGATATTGAAGAGTTTTTATAAAGATGTGATTTTTCTCAGCATTTTGCTAGAAAGAAAGGATCAAACCCTCTATGTGTGTTTCAACTCTCCTCTCACGCCTCTGTAAGAGTCTGATTCTTTGATCATTGTCAGTGCAGGAAAGCTAAATGCTCTCTGCAGTGCTCTTGGATTATTCCCGAATTAGGTTCTTCTGTTAAGGATATTATTTTAAGATATATTGTGGCTTCTGACCAGTGTTGCAATATCTTTTGAAACTAGAGCCATATCTCTACCTTTACTGGCAAAGACACTGACGATGCTTCAAGTTTGTACTCTTGCTTAGGTCTAAAAAACGAATTCATTGTGTCCAGTGGAAACAGTCCAAAGGGATACTCGTTGAACAGTTACTGTTTCACAGTTAGTCACCTATTTCAGACAGTTACTCATTGCCAGCAGCAGTTCTTAACTTCAGTTCTCCCATGGTATGGAAATGCACAATTTAAATACTATTCTAGTTTGATTCATGTTTTCCCTGTCATCTTATAGAGTAATATTTATGGTGCTATAACAAGGACAGCTTTTATGAGTATCTGTTGCTCTGGCTGTGTCTCAGTGTTTAATCACTATACCATGAACATCCTGGTTCACGAAGAACATATGCAACAAGATTATTAAACAATTAGTCTTCATAGATCATGGTTTCTTGGTGTATTAATACATGTTTCAGGCATTTTTGGAAGTAGGACACTATGATAATAGATTTGTTGGAACAGAAGCATGGAATCTATGCCATGAAAGGTAACATGTTTAGTAACAGAGGTAATTTCTTTGTCTTCTGCTTGGTTCTGTGAACCAAAATAACTGACAGTAAGTTCTCCACGATGATAGAATCATAGAATGATTTAAGTTAGAAAAGCCATTTAAGATCACGGGATCCAACTGTTAGCCCAGCACTGTCACGTCATCACTAAACCACATCCCTAACTGCGACATCTACACATCTTTTAAATGCCTCGAAGGATGGTGACTCCACCATGTCCCTGGGCTGCCTGTTGCCATGTTTGACAACCCTTTCAATAAAGAAGTTTTTCCTAGTGTCTAATCTAAACATCCCCTGGGGCAGCTTTTGCGTTTTGTCTTCTGTGCTACATATCCCTAATACAAGCCATTTCCTATTACCCTATTGCTTGTTACTTGAGAGAAGAGACCAATGCCCACCTCACTACAACCTCCTTTCAGATAGTTCTAGAGAGAGTGATAACGTCTCTCTTGAGCCTCCTTTTCTACAGGCTAAACAACCTCAGTTCCCTCAGCTGCTCCTCATAAGACTTGTACTCTAGACCCTTCAGCAGGTTTGTTGCCCTTCTTTGGACATGCTCCAGCATCTCAATGTCTGTCTTGTAGTGAGTGGCCCAAACCAGAACACAGTATTTAAGGTACACCCTCACCAGTGCCAAGTACAGCAGGACAATTGCTTCCCTTCTACTGCTGGCCATGCTATTTCAGATATAAACCAGGATGCTGTTGACCTTCTTGGCCACCTGGGCACACTGCTGGCTCACATTCAGGTGGCTGTTGACAAGAACCCTCAGATCCTTTTCCACCAGAGAGCTTTCCAGCCCAAGCCTGTTGTGTTGCACGAGGTTGTTGTGACCCAAGTGTAGGACCTGACACATGGCCTTTTGGACCTCATAAAATTGACCTTGATCCATTGATCCAACCTGTCCAGATCCCCCTGCAGAGCCTTCCTACCCTCGAGCAGATCAACACACCCACCTAACTTGGTGTTGTCTGCAAGCTTACTTAGGATGCCCTTGATCCCCTTGTCCAGATAGTTGATATTAAACAAAACTGGCCCCAGTTTGATGGTGTGACCTTACTCAGTCAACATTGTTGTTTGTGTCAAAGCAAAACTTACCAAGAAGTCAGGTTATTTGTGGGAGATTTTTTTTTTCAAGTTTTGGTATTTTTTTCTCCAAATTAAACAACCAAGAAAAAATTGCCATTGATTTCAGTGGCAGCTTGGTATAGAATGCTGAATTCCACTTGTTTGGTAAAGAAATGGTTTCAGTAATTTCTTCCTTCCTTTCCCACTTCCCCCTTTACATATATGTGACTGAATGATGCTCTTTCTATGCCTCCCAGAGCTCTCCAAGGGAAAAGAGCTTCAGAAATGGACTAGTTTTACAAGAAACACTCTCCTGAAATACTCAGTGCTTCATAACTTAAAAGAATGACAAGCCTTTTAAGTCTGTTTTTCTAAAAGTTTTAAGTTGAGTAGCTTTAATAGGAAATAGTGTGGAAATTCCGTTATTCTAAAATGGCCAAAGTTCAGCTATCATTAATTGTCATAGACATTAAGTGAACAATTCCAGTCTAGAGATCTGTATCAATGTATCATTTATTATTAAAGATAATTGTTTGTTTAATTATTCACAGCCCTGTCATGGATTGATTGCTCTGTGGTCTAGAGCTAGAATTTGACTTGAATTTTAAAATAGAGAAATGTTTTGTACAGTTTTTCTATTTGCAGTGCATATAATTGAAAAAGTAACTTATTTTTCACTTTTAATTTTTGTTTACCTGTTAGCAATCAAAATCTCAAATATAAAAACAATCATTCCCATTTATGGGTTGATTCTGAAGGTTGAATTTGATGTATTGCCTTATATTAAACGGTAGTTAAGAGGAGATTACAGGACTTTGAATTAACTTCTACATTTATTGCTTCTGAAGAATAATATTAAGATAACTTGACAGTCATGATAAATGTAGACTGAGTGGAAAAGATAAATATTAAGGATGTGAGTCCTGCCCCTCCTCTCCAGTCATTTTTGTGTATACTTATGTCTGAGGCTGTACTGTCTATCTTGCTTCAATTCTTTTGGTATAGGACACCAAATGTTGAGAACTAAGCTTCTTTAAAGTGTAGTGTATTAGCTATCACTGAATTAAATCCAGAGAATTGGGGATGGCAAGAGGCCTGGCCATATGACCACTGTATTCCCACGATCATCTTAAGTCACTCCCCACCAACGTTTGGATGTTTTTTTCGGAACAAGTCAGGAATGACAACACTTCTGCTGTCTGCTTAGGACACTTAACCCAATTTTGTCCTTACGCCTAAAGAAAAGTTGCTAAAGCTTTCATGTGATGTGGACCATGTGCGTTCACTTTTTTCAAGTATACTGTTGTATTCAACGTTTCCTCATGAGTTCTGTTTTCTAGACCTCTGAATATCCTCATGGTGATTAACTGAGCATCCATTTGAGGGTGGATCTCCACTAAATTCCTAAATGATAATAACAAATTTAGAGTCTATTATTGCCTATTGATAACCTAAGCTAGTCTTGGTTATGTGCCTTTTCACTTACTATTTTATTGCCCAGTTGTTCTGTGTTTTGAGATTTTTCTGTAGCTCTTCACAGTTTGTTTTTTTTTTTTATAATTACTCAGGGTTACTGAATGTGCTCTTTGTTCATATTCCTTCTGTCATTAAGTACATACTAATCTATGAATTCATAATTTCTCCTATTTCAGAAACGCAATGTTTGTCAGAGCTTTTGATAGGGCATGTTGCTGGTTTTGTGACTGCTGTCCTGCTTCTTGATCAAAGGCATTTTGTAAACCCATGAGATCACCTTTTATTTGCATGCTAGCTAATGCCTTCAAAGAGTTGTTGATATTTTTGTCTGTTATCAGTTCTCTTACTAAAGCTATGTTGGCCCTTCTGTATATCATGGATATTTGTTTATCTAACGATGCTATACATTAATTTCCAGCACTGGAGCCAATTTAAACGATAGATTGTACAAATGGGATATTGTACGATAGACATGACAATACTTTGGCAATTTCATGTAAGAACTCTTTCAAATCTCTTAGGTGAACACCATCTGGTCTTGACAATTTGTTGCCATTTTTTATCGATTTGTTCTGCATCTACTCTACTGACACATTAGTTTAAGACAGTTTCTCATTCTGCATGAAAGAAAGACCTGGTATGAAATCATTCAAAAGTGTCCTGGTGCAAACAAGTCTTGTAGCCCATTTACTATCTCTTGTTGGCCATAAAAGCTCTGGTGTAGGTTTCTCAGTTTATTGTATTTGACGAAAAACTATTATTACTGCTATGCCTATAACAAATTGTTCTACAAATTCTAATAAATCATACTATTTTGCATATGAGTTGACTGAAGAGGGAGGTATATTCTGTGACCAGTAGCTGAATTCTGTTGTCTCATCAAACAGGCAAACAAGTAAATATTTGAGAGGGTTTTTTAATACTACTGTTTGTTTGTTTGGGTTTGGTTTGTATTTGGGTTTTTTTTTTATTTTGTTTCTTTTTCGCCTTCCAGACTCTTGTCTTTGATACTTCCATTTGTTACGAAATATGAGGAAAAGCACTGGCCCTTCCCTAGTACTCCTGGACAGATCATCTAAAGATGTTGTGAGATGCCACCTCTGCACCCAGCAGGCTTACCATGGTGCAGGCTTCACTGGCATCATTGACTCATCTGTCCACTTGCCTGGGATTTGCACGTTAGAAGGCAGATAGCTTCAAGCATCACATGTAGTATAGTGAGCCAGAAAATGTGTGAGATCCTGGTGGGCTTGTATTCGTGTTTGCTTTCACCAGTAGATTTTGAAGCTCTGCTTTTTGTCTGTTTGTTCATTCCTCCTCTTCTCTTTCTCTTCTAGTAGAGTGCAGCCCTCCTTCTCTGCCCCTGGTCTTTGGGTATGTGGTTTTGTTTGGGTTTTTGCTCAGCGTTACAGGTGGAGGTCCAATTTGTAGATGCCCAGCTTCATCTTCTCACTTGGGAAAGTCCGGGCGTATGAGACCTTTTGCTTCTAAATGTTAACAAAAACTAAGGCTTTATTATGTAAGCGGTTTGGGGTTTTTTTTTGTTTAGTTTTTGGATATTTTTTTTTCCTGAACTCTATGTTTTTGATAGTTGTTTTAATGCTTTACCAGACAGCTTTGGGGAAGAAAGTAAGAATTCAGTTTGTAGAAAGGCTTAGGTGAGTAGGTAGAAATAGAAAAGTAAGTCACCTTGGAGGTTCACAGTTTTCATGTCATTGAAAAAAAAAAAAAAAAAGTTATACAACGGCATGTGTTGCTGGATGCTTTGGGAACGTTGGACGATGCTTGGAAAGGCAAGGAGTGAAAACATGACAGGATTAACATTCATGAAAGTATGAGTAGGATATTATTCTTCATATTGCAAATTGCATTAAATATTTAAGTATAATTCCTTTGTGCCATGATGTGGGCCTACCCAAGTGAACTTCCTTTTTTGCTTACAGTGATTACATTTTTGCTCCTAACACTTTTATTTTATGAAAACCTTGCTCTTCTTTTGAGACATCAGGCTCTTTTCAGATGTTATTGCTTTAAGTATCGTACTCTAATTAGAGAAGGGAGGCAGGACTGTGTAAAATCAGAAAGTTGTGCATAAAAATTTAGACCTTTTTATCTAGTCTATTAATGACTTTTAACACTTCTTAAAAAAAAAAACAAACCCAAACCAAACACAACAAAGAGCCCTATTTAAAAAAACGTATTTATAGACACACATTACGGGATAGATTCTCAACTGATGGCAGTTGTCAGAACCCTATTAAAGTCCAAAGACTTGCTTCAATTTATGCAAGCTGAGACTTTGTGTATGTAAGCCTTGGACTGTGGGTAAGTGTTTAATTATTTGCTACTGTCTGAGCAGGGTTTGGGCAGTGAGGGCTCATTTCCTGCTACTGTCACAGACTGACTCTGTTAGGAGAGCAGGTCTTGGGAAGTTACTGAGAGCAATTGCAGGACAATTGCAGATAATTCTTGTTGAGGCCAAGTTGGAGCTAGGGCACATGCCTGCAGCCTCTGGGGAATTCAATTGCTGACTCTTAGGAAGTCTTTGAGTGTGCAAGAACTGAGACTTTTTCAGGAGCCCAGCCCTTTTACTCAATGCAGATTTTCAGAAATGAGAAAGGTATGGTCCAGGCAGCAGAGTAGCCTCTCAAACAGCAGTTCCCAGCTTGGTGCTGCTGTTGGCTGTATGTCTACGTGGTATCTCCACCCCAGTCATGGATGCAGACTGCAGACCCATGCGTGGAAGTTTCCTGCCAGAAGTCTGTGTTGTCCCATCAGAGGAGTGTCCAGATCAGAGTGACTAGGGTATAACATATCTCACAGTGTGTTTCTGGTTATCTCCTGTTCAATCTGAGGCTTACTGGAATGCAGAAAGTGCTCTCCTCCCTGCTCTAGTGGATTAAAAATGCTAGAGCTCCTCAACCAAACCGCTGCCAGCTCATTTGTTTGCTTTCAGCATGGGTTAAGTAGTGGAATTATTAAATCTGAGAAATGACTGGAACTCTCTACTAAAATGAATGTAAAATGAATGCATCAATAAAGTAGGTGCCCTGGGTGTAGAATATTTCAGCTGAAATGGTTCAGATTGTCAAAGATATATTTCACCCAAGCCAGCTTTATGAAAGATTGTACTAGTGGTGCTTGCAGCCTCACCTATGTATATATACAGCTATCTCGAAATACTTCTTAAAAAATAACAGTGTATTAATACTCCCTAACTGCATAACTCTTCATTCTAGAGGCTCAAATAGCTTTGTGTTTCTGGATGAATGACTCTTCAAAGCCCTTGTGAGCTGGATAACTATTCAGTTAATTTTATGGCATATAGAAGTTGGCTGTCTTTTCATCATCTGGCTGAATGTTTCACTACAGAGTTATATTTTTATTAGTAACACTGTTATTAATGAAAGTGCCAAGTTGTTACAGTGTTTTGTGGCAGCATTTTGTGGAGATCAGTTGAGCAAAGTGGAATTCAAAAAGCTTATTGGCTGGAGAGAGATGTGTTTAGAGGATTAATCAGTTGGAGAATATTTTTGTATCTAATAAAGGATGTAATTAAAAGATCCTAGAGTCCTCTGAGATATTCAGATGCTTGGAACAATATATTTTGGTTAAAAAAAATAAGTAATAAAAAACTCCACCAAAGACAATTGGGACTATATAGTAATAAAATGTGAATATATCCTATTTTACTGTTCTGTTGTTATTAAATACATGTTAAGGAAGTGAATTTCAGTAGAACAGACTGTCTTGTGAGCCAACTAAAATGTATTTTATATGTCATTACTTTTTTAATCCTCATAATTTCTATAAAGCTATTGGCCTTTTTTACTTTAATTTGTCAGGAGAGCCTTAGGACAAAATGAAAATGTACCTTTAGCTGAAAGGATAAATGTGCTTTGATTCCGAACTGAAACATGACTATAAAAATTGCACCTTTCTGCCCAGGAGATCTGATCTTTATATTTTTAGTCTGTTTCATTCATTAATTTTAATGACTGAAAAGTCATCTTTCACTGATTATTATCCCAGTTGGTTAGTAAACTCTAATGTAGCAAAAAATAGATTTTATTTTGCTTTATACTTAATCACTGAAGTTGATAATTAATTCCAAGCTGTAGAACCAAATTTTTCCAAATGTGGCCAGTCAAATTCCATTGTATAAATGATTTTGAATTTGAAAATTTGCATTGGTATAACTGCAAATTTTTTTTTATTATTTTTTTTTTTTTCCCTGGTGAAAGTTTCTCTATGGATAGCCCTACTTGGACAGAGAAGAAATTATCTTGTCCTTCAAAACCCACTACCCTGAGTTTTCCAACTGCTAGATCTGCACTTCTACAAAGAAATTGTTTATAAATTAAGGTGACCCAGTCTAAATAATTAATTGAGATAGTCCCTCAAGCATCTCCAAGAATGGAACCTAAGGAGAGACTTCTTGAACTGGGACCAGTTCTTAGGACTTCAGTGTGCTTCGGACCATGCTTATGAATATATTTTTAACTAGCTATAAGCATCATAAATAAATTTGCCTCATAGCTGTTGCTTTCTTGGGGTTTTCTAGGGGGTGAGGATATGGGAAGGATTGGCATATTCTTAATTAGTGTTAAAATCAGATAAATAGTTTCTAATGTCTACTGCTATTTTGACCACAAATGAGAAACTACTATAAATTAAAATGTATACTTGTGTTTTCCATTTAATTTAGACTTTCAAAGCTTTGCTTTTTTCCAGTTTCCTGCTTCTGCTGACCTACTTTGCTAATATGCTTACTATCCTGTTTGTTCATTAAAATGAAGGCCAACTAAATTTACTTTTATTTTATGTTTATTCAAAGTCATGGGGAAAGAAACCATTCTGTTTTCTTGCAGTGCCCCCAAAGGACTATTCAGACATGGTTCTAGCAGTGTATGTTATGGAGGAATTTATAGATGCAGAAGGACTAAATGAATTACATTTGAACTACACTGCTACAACTACAGTTATTCTCCTTAGTCTGTATGGAGGGGATGTGAGTAGAACTTAAAGGAGGCTATGTGTTTGCAGCCTTAACACAAATGTATTGCTGCAGAAGACAATTACAGTCTGAAAATGAAATCTCTCTTGAAATATCGAGGATCTGCCTTGGTGCTTCACATCCTTTTTTTGGAGGAGGGTATTTATTCCTAGGTCTGTGGTGCAAGTGTAGAAGGGGAATGAACCATGAAGCTGTACCTATCTGTTACCATTGCAGCGTGTGATGGATGTGTGGTGCCTGCAACCTGCGCCCCTTTAAGATCTCTGGCAGTTCCTGAACATCTGTCTGGGTGGTGACAGATCTACTGAATAGCAGGAGCAGGTCTACAGAGGATGAGATTGCTGTGGGAGCAGAAAGTGCTCCTGAGGATGCTCCTGTCTCTTGGAGGTCCTGAGTGATGCCCTGAGATTCATGTTAGCCAACACTAGAAAGTTACTAAGTGCCTTCATCCAAACACGTACTGGTTTTCCTTCTAGTGGGATAGGTTCTGAGAATTGAAGGTGTAAGGGTGAAGAGGGAATGTCACATTATCTTGGATCCATTTGGGAGGCATTACTTCTGTTGCCTGGCATGAAACATTCAATGGCCCCTCTGAAATGGAGTATTGGGATATGTTTCACCTGTTCCTTACTGGTAGTTGGATTATGGGAAAAGAGTAGACCTTAAATTTGATATTTCCATTCTAGTCCATTCCATAAAGGTCATCTGTATACAAAATTGCTAAAAGTTGTACTGATTCCATCAGTGGTATTCTTGTGCTGGATAGGCAATGTCTAACATGGAAAAATAAAGTTGTTCCTTAGTCTTGTTTCCGTTTATTGACCTGCAGAAGGGAGAGTTTAGTAAAATAATTTGTGAGCATCAATATAGTAAATAGGCATGGTCAGTTTAATTTGTCTCGGGTAATATATGCACATAATACTTATACATCCACGTAAAATAGAATAGTTAGACAATTAATTATTTTTTTTTTTCCCATGACAAAGCCAGATTCAGGTGCAAAACTGATGTCTAGATAAAAGTATCCAAAGAAAGAAGTCACTGCTTTGATGTGCAGAGATTTAACTTCACTACGTCATTGCCTAATGGCTGAATGCTAGAAAAAATGCTTTGTTAGCTGGGTTAAGCATTGGAGAGTAATTAGGGACAAAACTTGCTCTCAATTATTTCCATTAACTCCAAAATAACTGAAATGTTTTATGGAATTGCAGGGGTGTGATTTATAGTCCAAAATACTCTTTTGTGTTCTTTTTAACTAGCAGAGATCTATTTCAGGTCTATATTTGCCTTTTGGGACTCTACAGTAGCTGCAAAATTTTTGGAGGCTGCATCAATCCTAGGCCTGCTTTTCTACTCTTGGTAGGTGAGAGATGCTGATGCTGAGAGGCTGAGATGGCCCTGGTATGGCTGCAGTGGGGAGGTTCCCATGTCTGATCAGTCCTGCCCATGGGGACAGACTTTCTGTGGTTTGCCAGTGGGTGCATCATCTCTGAGTTAGTGTGGGAGCCAGGAAAAGTATGGAGTTTATTAAGTTCTGCTCCTTCCAATAGCTTGTAGAGAAGTGGGGATTCAGAGGGTAGATTTCTGAAGAGCACTGTAATTTGACACATAATTTGGTCTGGTAGCTCTGTTTAACAAATGAAAGCAGATACTTTTGTTCTCTGAATTAAGTGGTAGCATGCTCAGTTTCCAGCAAAACAGCAGCTGTTATCTAAGGCATCATTACTAGTGTGAAGAAAGTTTGGCAATGTAGGAATATCATTCCTATTTTAATACCAAAAAATTAGATAGCTTAGCTATTAGAGCGATAGCTTCAGCAAATTGTCAAGATAGCTACCTTATGTTCGTGAGTGCAAGTGCTGGAACTCCGTACTGAGATCAAATATTCAGGTTAGCTTCAACTGCTTTACTTCACTTGCTAATTTAAGCCGCAGCTACGCTTCTGTAGCACATCAGCAAAGGAGCTCAGCAGGAACTCTGCTTCGTTTGGGCTATCTCAGGAAGATGTGGTGGACCAGAGCTAAGCGTAAAGCTACCCGGCATCGTGCAGCTCTAGCAATTATTCCTATTCATCAAGCTTGATATACCTAGACATCTGAGGAATAGTTCTTATAAAACTCCCTAAGTATGCCAGCATGTTATTTTGTTACGGAAACCTAGTGCAGTCGGTAAGGCATAACCCGACTGGGTGCAACCAACGCTGTGGGCGTAGGGCATCCTGCAAAATGTATCTGCATGCAAAATATGAGACAAATGGAAGTCTTGGGTAGTTGGTTTGGAAGTAAGGAAAGGAGTTAGAGGAAAGCAAGCGTGGTTTGGCTGGAGCCAGGAGGTGACAGGAACCGTCATGCCTGCAGTGGGAACTGCAGGATAGAGACAGGGAAGGCCTGGTGGCCAAGGACACCAGGGAAGCTTGGGCATTGCTTCCCATGGCTTTCCTTATCCAGAGCTTTCCCAAGAACTAGGACTACAGTATCTGAAATCAGAGAAATGGAAATCATGCCTCTTGGCCTTTGCCTGTAATTCTCTACCTGTTACATTTCACTCCACACGTTTTCTGTAATTTGCTTCTAGTCTTTTTGGTTTTTAATTTTTAGTATGGAGAAGAGGAGGTGAAGAAGTCCCCATATGCTTCAGGTAGAGCTGTTCAAATACTAGATTTGAAACCTGTGTGTCCTCTTATGGCAGACTTGAAATTTTAAGGGAGAGCTACATTTCCTTTCCCATTTCTGCAGATGGCTACTGGGAAAGCAATCCAAAAAAGTAAAGCGTGCCAGATGAATCATTTTGGCATCTCTTTAAATGTTCGGTTCTTTGTTCATCCAAAATTATTCCCCACATTTAATTTGAATTTGTGAATAGTTTTGACCACCTCAATGGTATTTTTCAGTGTTCAGTGAATGAAAATTTCTGTGAAAACATTCTATCTATGTAAGTGACTTCCAGTATCCTAAAAAAATTAGGATGATAGATGGTTCTGTAGAAAGAAATGCTCAGTGGTTATTATCTGGCAAGTGCCCCAGATACTTCCAAGTTCTCTGTAGGCAGTTTGACAAAATACTTGGTTTTCCCACTGTAATACTGTATTACTGAATTCTGCATAATTCAGCATTAGCCTTCTTAATCTGTTTTGATATGTCTTATTTTAATAGCGAACAGTAAAGCAAGACTTGCACCATGAGCATTTGATCCTGCTTGTCAGGAGGTTTCTTATTTATTTATTTTTTTAAAAAAGATATATGTAAAATGGGGAGGGTTTAAAAATAAATTTCTTCTTAAGGGGCACGACCTCTCTTCTGAGTTTGCTCAGTGCTTGAACTGTTTCAGAGATAGTATAATCAATCCTTAGAGTTTTATAAGCAGGTTTGAGAGATCTGGCTAGAATGCTTGTAGGTAATTCGGATTCGCTTTCGTATGTTATGTTTTCATCCACAAGGTAGATCCTGCAGATGAGCTCTGAAGGTCCAAGCTGCCTCTCCTCAGGCTCCTTGCAGCTCTGCCTGGGAAGAGTCCCGGTATGGGACATGGACTTCCCCTGAGTTTTTTCTCAAGGGTGCAAGTGAATGGCACCTAGTTTAGGTTTAAGGGAGTTAAGATTTAAAGTGATTCCTTTTGATTTCTGTCCTTTTATTGCTGACGAACTGACAGAGAAAGTGGTGTACATTCCATTCAAATGAGCTGTATGTGATTTCTGATGCTTACGGTTGTGGGGGAAAGGATTCATGTCTACATACTGTGAAGATCAGTTTTCCTCCATCTTGTTCACAAACTCAAGTTGTACTTTCTGCCAATCCACAGTAGATGCACCTTGTTTTTAAAGGTTAGTGCAGCTTTCAGAATGATGGTAGAAGGCATAAAGCTTGGTTTCCTTGTGGCCAGTTTGTGCCCAGGAGTTCCTGGTTCTGCAGGGAGGCATATCTGGAGTAGTCTGACATCTCCCTGTATTTCCAGTTAGAGTGCTTGCCGCATACTGGAGGGCTTCTCTCACCCAGTTCTGCCTTGCCCCTTGCCTTCCCCCCTGCTCTTATCGTTGTGTCAGTAATGCTGGGTCCTTGCAGTTTATGGGTACTTTTGTTTCTTACTAGTTACATCCTTTAAAAGCCCTTTCAGAATAAAAAGTGGCTTAGACAGTATGCAAACTCCATCTCAGTGTTTATTGACTAGGGAAATAAATGGTCTTGAGCAACTGAGGAAAAGTGTGGCTTGCCTTTTTTCTTAACCTATTTTTTCTTTTCTTGTTCTCCCCTCGCCGTAGGATCAATTCCTAACTGTTAAGTTGTTTTTTTTTTTTTTATAAGAAGATCAGGTTTCCTGTTTAATACAAATGACATACTGTATTCTAGAATCACTGTCCAATTTTATCATTCCTCTGTCATCTCTCTGTTGGAGGCAGAAATTTCTATATGCAGTTAATTTGCCATTATTATCCTTAGTCAAGATCTGCTATAAATAGTAATTCCATGTTGAGTCTATAAAGGCTTTTGCTTTGAGTTTGCTATCTTCATTCTTTATGATAGCTTTTTTTTTTTTTTTAATTGCTCTAAACATTGGAATAACTTTTTCAGCAGCGCAATACTCGTGTTCCATGGAGAACGGAAATACTGGTTAAAAAGGATCCTTGATTTTAATTATTTTTTTTCATATCCAGTCAAATAGGTAATAATTGAAATTGAACATTTGACCAAAAAGAGCCTGCATTCCCTCTTTAAAGGTGGTAGATACTGCTTTTATTAGCAGTGCACCTATCAGCAAACTTTCTGATGCAGATTGGTAAAATTGGTAGTAAAGCTGATTGTTGCACCCCAGGTGCTCCCCGTGTCACATCTGTATCTGCTGTATGAGGGAAATGGCAAGAGGGTGTTAAAGCAACCCTGGAGCTGTGGCTCATTTCACTTATGTGTACATGGGCCTAGGCAACCTACCAGAGCAGAAGCCATCTTTAGCTTCTGTGTTGCCTCAGCTCAGCAAAAGCCCTAAATGAGACTAATGTTAAATGCGTATGAGAATATGCTTAAAAAGAGAACATTTCAGTTGTCAGCCTGTAATGCTGGGGAAACAATGTTTTGTTTAAAACTTCTGAATATCGATGCCGACACCTGAGTTAATGTAGAATTATGGGTGAGAATTTGAATGTAAGTAGAAATAAATTTAAAAAAAGTCAGGAAATTCAAAGCGATGGTTACCAAAGCAACTATGATTCTTCCCCACTTGTACTGTAGTAGTGCTGTGTGCTTCTCAGTACTGCTAAGCTCTGATGTGTTAATATATACGTGCAGCGCATCTGAGTTACTGTGGGAAGCAAAGTTGTGGGGTTTTTTAGATGCACATCCTTTCTACAGCACCAGAGATAATGGAGGGGCTTGATTTTATTTTGTCATTCACTTCTTTTTTGTAATGATCGTAAACCAAGAGGCACTAAAGACAAATAATGGAAAATGAGAGTATATAACCCTAACAAAGAACAAAATGCATGCAGGTCTTCTAGCTCAGCAGTCAAGCAAAAGCATGGGGTAGGAGGAGAGGAGAAGATTTTCACATGGCAGCATATGATTATTTTCTTGCTCCTGGGAGAGGAGGTAAGTTAAAAGATTAGATTAAAACCTGTAAATTAAAAATTGTGATTATAGCAAATGGGAAGTGCTTTAAAGATAAGGTGGAAGAGTAGCTAGTTGGAAGAGTGATGTACCCTTCCCACCAGCACCAGGCTTGCTAAAGAATGACATTGAACAGAGCAGGAGGTGCTTGAGCTCTCCTGGTAGACAAAAGCACCGCTCCAGACCAGTTTCTCCTCCTACGTGGTGCAGTGAGAGCTCCCCCTCCTGTTTTCGGCTTTACCTGAGCTTCGAGACAGCACCACTAGGACTCATTAGCATTTCAAGAGTATTTCCAGAATCTATGAGGATATATGAAACCTGTGGCTAACACTTTTGTGGAGCTGAGAAAGGCCTTTTAGTTGAGATAGAAAATGCTCCTATGGCACATTGTGTCTTTGGCACTCGGGTCACCAAAGCAGGTGCTTGAGCTGAATAAATGTAAGACTAGCAGTGACATTTGTTAGCTCGGCTTATTGTTAGTTTTTGTACAAATATACAATTCCTGTGGCCAAGAGGGAAGTTCTTTATGTTTTATAACCAGAGAACCTCTGCTTTTTCAGGCTTCTTGCATTTTCAAGCCTTCCCCAGTCAACGATCAACCCAGTACAGTACACAACTGCTTGTATATGAAGCACTGGAAAGAAAACGTAATAAATAACTGTGGGGAAAGAGATGCTATGACGATAGGAAGAAAATCAGGAAGTTTGCAAGACAAGACATTAAGCCTGCCACCTTCTATCTCAAACCTTTCTGTGGCAATTGTATTCAAGCAGTTGCATTCCTGTTGTATTAGTCAGAAAATACAATTCAGGTTTATTCTAGCGTCATGGGTTTTATTCCAGATACAGTACCTGATACAGTGAGAGTATTACAGATAAGGTGATAACTTATCTTGTGTAAAGCAGCTGTACAAATTCAACTGTCAGAATTGTTTGAGCTTAGATTAGATCAGTGATGTGTGTCATGTAGTCCTTGCAGTTTTTTTCCAGACATTAAAGCTGGAATTTCTATCCTGTCAGTTCAAAGTTTGGGAACAGTCGTGAAAGAAAACAGACAACTTAAACTTGTAGGCTGAGCCAGCTTTCTTCACACCTTTGCGACTCAGTTTTTCAGTAGGCTAAGAAATAGGGTAGTCTTCATCTAGTGTGCTGTGTATCCATCTGGAAGATAACAGATTTCATTAACTGTTGAAATTATTATTTCATGCTAATAATCCAGAATTTGTTGACTTCACCTCTGGAAATATTTTTCTGTAAGGAAAAATGCACAGCTGTACAGCGAGCTTCAACCTTGCCTTTTTATCTGGATCTGGGACTCCTCAACAGAAATCAGAAAATGCAATACTGAAATTGTTGCAGGATAGACACCAACTAAGATCTAGTATCTGTGAATCCTTTGAGTTATTACTGGAAATAGATATCTGATCGACACTGTTTGCTCATTTGACCATGTTAAGTAGATAGCAATAGTCTGAGGAAGGTAACAAGCTTTGTAGCTGTGCAGGTAAGGTAGGAAGTGGCTCGTTGTCTGTACATAAGTGAATTTGCGAAAGGATTCTTCATTCAAGTGACATAATCGCCTTATATGCTTCTACAGTCAGCATGGAATATCTTCTTCAGAGCTGCTCTTCATGCAAAGTGGATCAGCCATTGCTATCCACATTTAGAAAAATATTTGAATAACAGTTGTTTGCTGCCTTGTGACAGGTTTCCCTCCTCTTGATTTATTTTTGGGCACAGCCTCAATCTGTTTCTCCTTGAACAGTGCGATAGAATTAATTCCATAAATAACTTAGCACTTTTGTGTAGCATATCTAGCAAATTTTATTTTATTTTTTTCAATGGATGTATTCTTGTGTAGGTTGCCACTGTTGTTTGGGGTTTCTTTTTGTGTCTTCCGAGTGAAACCACCATAATCTGATGATAATTTGAATGTCAAATGAAGAATGCATCTATGGGAGTCAAGGATCTTACCCCAGCTAATTATTCACTAGGGGGTCTGTATTCTATGTTAATGAGGTAAAACATGCAAATGACCAAATAGCTGAACATCAAAGCTGCTATAAGTGAACATGCAAGAGATTTAAAGCTAAAAAAGCCCTGTACAGCACTTTTTCAACATATGTAGATAAAAAGGGAGGTACTTAGATGGCTTAAAGCAATAATGAAATATGAATTCAAATCCCTAAATGTCAGTGCAGTGAGGAAAGACTTCAGCTATCCACAAATCAATGGATAGCACACAGCTATGACAGCAGTCATAAAACCGTTGGAGCTATGCAAATGCAGAGGTGCAATGTAGTAGTATCAATTTCTAGAGAGGGATAGGTCAGTCTTCTAATGGGATATGAAATTTAGGCAACCTTGATATATATTAGGGAAACCTGCAACAAAGCTGCCATTAGAATCCTCATCTTTTTTTTTTTTTTTTTTTTTTTTTGGTATTTGGGTTGGCAGTTTTTTGGATGGCCACCATTAACAAGGACTGCGCGTCTTTTATCTGCCTGAACTGGTAAGTTAAAAACTGTTCTCTGTTCAGCAGGTTGACCTTACTCTGGTCCTGCATGCGTGTCTGCCACCTCACAGTCATGCTGATCTGATGTTAGGTAAGGGCAATAGTTTCCCAGTGGTCTTGAGCAAAGTCTGCCAAAAGCAGCAGCCTGGGGACCTGTGCTGGTAACCTGCATATTTGAGTAAGATCCTTAGTGTTTTTCACAACGTGAAAGCTGTAAATGGTTTGGGTTTTGGTTATGAGGGACAGTATCTAGCCTGTTTCTGATAGCGCTAGCAAAGATAAGAGCGGTTTTTATAATGGTGAATAAGAGTAAGCAGTTATTGAGGTATTTTAGGGAAAGCATCTCTAAAATCACTGGAAAGGGTATGGGAGTGTTTATGTTCCCCTGGTGCTTTATTTGGTGTGTAGACCATTATAGAATTAAGTGCTTAGTGAGCACTGAGCAATTCTCTGTTTATTGCAATGATATTGATAAGATTGTGAAATTGGCTGTTGCAGAGGTTTCTAGCGCATAGAAAAGGCCCCTCTGGAATGGCTGACATCTCCTATAAATCTAAAGAAATAATAAAAATAGAAAATGTGTGTGGTGCCTAGAACAGACAGACAATAACAATTCACCTGGGAAATACCTTCGGACTGATTCACTAGTAAACAGCAGATAGGATCAGAGAACAGTCAGGAAACAGTGTAGAAAAGGAGTTTTCCTTCTTTGAACTCTTAAACATTTGCCATTTAGGGCCAGTTGGAAGATTTATCATGAGTCAGAAGTGGATGCTTTGTGTTTGTTTTGAAAAAATGCTATAGGTAAAGAATGTTTTTTTTTGTTTTGTTATGAAAATTCCCTTCCTAATTATAACAATTAGTCTTTATAGTGAAGTGTATTAATTTTGCTTATATAGATATATTAGTTCATTTCATAGACTGTAATGTAATGTGGTAGTAGAATTTTACTGGCGACTCTGGTATTGTTCACACTTAAGCAAAACAAACTAGAAGACAGCCTGGCCCTGGAAATAAGGACTTTACTTCATAGAAGGTTAGAGCTGTCTGTGAAGGATAAAGGATACCCTTGGACAGCCAAGGTAACACCAGCTTCCTCATCCTGCTAACACACCTTTGAAACTCTCTCTGGCTTTATAGATAAGTACCTATAAGGAGGACTAACATCTGGGTCAATAGCATCAGGAATGCTGCAGAAATACAGTTCCTTTGCAAAGTCTTGCTATAATTAGTAGTCATTAGTGTGGATGCTAATCGTTTGACAAATCATGTGGTACCTGAAAATTTGAAAGGTATGGCAACCCTATGTCAAACCACATTCGAGGTGCCCCAATTTGACTGGGATGTCTCAAGCACATGAATAAATATTCACTCTTTTCATTCTATGCTTTGCATCCTAACCTCTCTCCTCGGTTGCCGTGGACTAGTGACTTTGGGTGAAAGTTTCCACTTACCTAATCCTATACTTTTTCTCATCTTGTCCTTTCTTTTTTCAGTACTTGACATTCTCACATGGATTCTCTTTTTTCCTCTCCATTTCTTCATTGCTTCTGCATTGCATTCTCCTTTCACAGTCTCCAGTGCCTTTTAATCCTTTTTCCTTCAGCCCCTTCTTAATCACTTCTTCCTTTGTTTTCACATGCCTTTTAAAGTGTTCTTGTTCTTCCTTCTTCTTCCTGCCTCCTCTCTCCTTGTCAAGATGTTCACCTCTTCTCCCTAGATCAAATATTCCCTGTCCTCTCTCCAGGAGCTTTTTAATTTTGCCTTTCTTCCCTGTGGTTACAATGTTCAAATATACTTCCACATGCATCTGAGAGAGGACAGAAAAATTGAATTCTCTCAGTGCTGATTATGAACCCTCAGGCACCATTCCTCTCTCTCCTTCTAGTAGCGGGTGCTTTGTGCATGCACATAAAGTTGCACTGAGCAAGAAGGATGGCTAATAATATTCCTGTGCACATTCTGATTCAAACAGTAAATCAGATACATATTGAGGATTGGAGAGTTGAGAGGGATAATATTAGGCTCCTTTTTCCACCTCCAACTTTGAAATAACATCTAACCTTTCTGGCCTTCTCTGGTAATAGGTTCTTTAATAAATCAAAACAAAGGAAAAAAGGGTTAGAAGACAGAGTGAGGTTGGATAGCTATTACATGAAAGAATGAAAAAACCCTGGTGTTTGCTACTGAGACAATACTGAATCCATGGTTGTTTCGGTGTTTTTCTAGCCATGTGAGCTGCTGTAAATGAGCCAGACTTTCAGATATTCCACATGTATATAAGACGTTTTACACGTTTGTGACTTGGAGTCGTACTTAGCTATGTACACATCCTACCAATGATTTATCAGCCTCTCAACTCGGTGAGTTCCACGTGGAAGGAGAAGTAGTGTTGGTTGTTTTCTTTTTTTTTTTTTCCTTTTATTTTGATTATATTTTAATCTATGTATTTACACCGTCCAAATCTCCCTCTGTTCATTTAGCATTATCTGCTGCAAGTATCTTGAGTAGCATGAGAGACTTTAAGCTAGACTGTGGAACCAAAATGTGATTTTTATTCTGAATTTTTAGGCACCAGTACTTGTGTAATAAATTGCCCCAGAATGGTGAGCAGGTCAGAAACATAAATGCCTTCAAGGGGTTTAGATATACTGAAAAAGTTTACAGTAGATTCTGATATACCGATTCAAATGTAACCCTAGTCTCAGAGGTCTCACCAGGTTGAGGGCTGCTAGAAGCTGGCAGGGCACTTTGCGTTGTCTTATACTTAACACTGATCTTTATTCTGTGAACATCTGCTATTGGATTTTGCCCCTCAAACAGTGCAGATTGTGAATTTTGAGAAACTCTTATTCAACTATTGCATGTGATGTGTCTGGCAGTTAATTCATGTCAACAAACCTGTGTTTGTAGGCTACAAGATTATGTAGGAGTTTTTCATTTCTACACCTGAGCATCTATTATGAGATTGGCTAAAACCCATCACAGATCCTGGGATTAGGAAAAACCATAGATTTGGCAGCACTGGGTCACGTGTGACAATTCTGGCTTTCACGAAATAGAAACATTTATATGGTTGGTTTACTGAAAAGACCAAGTTTTCTGTTCAATGGGAGTGCTGGATAGGATGAGCTAGAGATTGCACAGGACGTTTTCTCATGTGCCTCATCATGCCTTTCAAGGTGACAGAAAACAGCGTGTGCTTATATTGATCACAATGTGCTTTCCTTTCTTCACAGAGGGAATTTTGTATTCAGAGTTTCAGTAAGGTGAGCTTTCTATAATTTTGAGTGTGGCTATAGTTGCCTGAGGGTGACTAAGATTTATTTATTTTTTTTACAATTGGTTTCTCTGTAAACGTTGTGTTGCCTGATGTATATCATGCTCATTTCCTACTGCCTCTGAAGAAAGGTGAGAGTCCTCAGACTCTCTGAAATGGTAGATCTCTTCCTATCAGGCTCAACGTGCCAAACTGCAGCTCTTCAGCCTTGCTTAGGTGCAGAGGGGCTCTGAGCATGGAAGCCATCAGGATTGCTGCCCTAAATCCTAAAATTGCCCTTGGGTCCCATTGCAGAGCTCTTGTGCAAAGGCTTCAGCTCATTTGAGCACACTGGCACCTCTATATGTCTAAATTGCTAGAACTGCACGTTCTGGTACTGCCATGGAGTGAGGGTAACATCTCCCACAATATAGTGGTCCAGTCCATGATGCAGCCTGTGAGCAGATCTGTCACAGCCTCTGCTATGATTACTTGATGCCATGAAGCATGAAATAGCATTAGCTTTCTGTGCCACAGGTATCAGATGGTGTGCCCTTCTTATTGCTTCAATGATATGAGAAACAACTGTATTTCATAAACTGGCATTTCCAAAGAGATCCCGCTTGTTGAACTGAAGTTAATTAGCACAAAGTTTAACCAGCAATGGCATATAAAACTCTAAAGCTAATTAATTCTAATTGTCAACACCCAGCTTGAGAATGATTTGGTGTCTGGAGCATTAATATATGACAAGCTTTAGTTGCTTTTTCTGCAGCCCTGCTCACCCTAGAGAATATCAAATTTTGACCTTTATTTAAAATGAGATTACTTAAAGGTGATCAGTAGTTGAACACGGGCTATATAAGGGATATAGTTAGAAAACCATCTCTTCAGAAAGACGGGAAGAACTGAGGGTCTGTAATAGTTGGAAGATGCACCCATAAACAAATCAAAAGAAAAAATAATGAAATCTGGTCTTCAGTTGTCTGATTTTAACAGAACTGTACCTTAATAAACTATGAAGAAACAGGAGATTGTCTTAAATTCTGGCAAATGTGTTATTGCAATAAGCTTCATTTTCAAGACACAAAGTCTTGGGCCAAATCCTTAGCACTGAACATGTTTCAAATACTGATTTGTGGGAATCCATCACTGTGATTTGAGTGATACTCAGTACTCAGTTCCCTTCCTTCTGGAAAATTTTCTTGTTGAATTGAAAGTTACTTCTTTATTTTTGCTTCAGCAGTGAGTCCATTAAGGGCATTTCATAAGCAACCAACCTTATCTTTTCCTGGAAAAAGTAATTACCCATTGTCAAATACAGGTAACAGACAACAACTTTAGTATCTAACATATGCGTTCTACGTGCTTAGCTTTGGAGAAGGACTACTTTTGTTTCAGCTTAGAATTCCCACAACAATAAAATTTTATGATCTATTCAAATAGAATAATCCATTTACATAGATTGTATCAGGTTCAGATTTTGTCAGTTACAAATTTTCTGTCAGCTTTACTCATGTTTCTCCTAGAGTGACTCAATTATATAAGTCAGAGCAAATATTCACCAAATTATTTACCTTTTAATATTAAAGTAATGTACAGTACAATAACTTCTTAGCTTATTAAATTTCTGTAACTTGAATCCTCTTTATATGGTAAAGAGTATGGAGTTTTCCTCTTTATGTGGTATAAGGCTTGTTGAGATGATTACATTAATAATACATTACTATAAAAATTAAAGTGCATCACAGAGAACATGCTAATAGGTTTCATTGATTTGAACTTGTAAATGGATGCTAGCAATCAGAAGCCAGGTGCAAATCTGACTTCAAATGAACTGATAGTGATAACAGTGCCAAAATCATCAGCAACATTTGTAGCTCTGCTGTTGAGAGGGAAAAAAAATTAGGTATAATGAAGTTATTTGTTTTAAACTTGAAGAGTAATGCGAAGTACACACACTGGACTTTTGCAGAAATACTCTTTTTTTTGCTGTTATGAATGTAAAGCTCAATTTAGTAGTTTCACACTTTCCTATTAATTTCTCTTTGAATTTGGTTTCACATTTTAAGATTTAAAATTAGTTATGGTGTAAGATTAGCTTTATGCTATGCAGATGATGGAAGGTAATTTTCTTAAGCATAAATTTAGATTTCAAGGCATCAAAAAACCCAGAATATGTAGCATCTCTTGAATGCAGTGCTCTGCTGTTAGATATTGTTAGCCTTCTCACTTCCAGTTGCAGACAATGGTACTTTTCTCTAAAAACAGAAGGGAAATGGTAATATTCTTCATCTTCTCAAAGAAAACAGAGCAGAAACAGGAAGCCTGGCCGTCATTGATATGCGAGGATTATTTTGTTTTATTAACAAATAGGAATGTGTTGCACTTTGTAGAAATCTGGAGTCATGTTCTTATCTGGGTCTCTCTAAGTTTTAATTTACAGGTGCACTTTAAGGTGATTTCACACTTGAAAATGACTTTGAACTTTCCAGTTTGTGTAAGTGATGCTGTTAAAATTTGGTCTCAGAGACAATCTTTTAAAATTGATTAATGTTGAATCTTCAAGTGTGAAGTTCACTGTTGCACATTAGATTTCTTTAAGAGTTTGCTCCTGGTTAGAGTGGACCATGTTCAGTTTTGTGTATGAAGAGTGGAAGCTTGTGGTCTGAAAAAAGAGGATATTGTCTATGTTTTCTAGTCACTTCAGATTCTATGATTCAGATACTTTGTTGTTGTTGTTTTGTCTTTTCTTGCAGACCTCTCCTACATCTTTAGTATCACATCAACAGCTTTAAGAAGCCTACTCTTTGTTTATTTAGGATTTTTTTTTTTTTAAAAAAATATTGTTCTTGTCTCTGTCATAGCATAACCCTTCAGAAAGCTTACCTGGAATCTCTGCAGGATGCAGGGGAGTATTGATATCTTAAGTGTACAGACCTGGAGACAGAAGTGGGGGCTTTTGGAAAATCACAGAGGAAACTGGTATGAAATGTGGAAATTGAATCCAGATTTTAGCATACGACTGTAACAATACACATCAACTGGCTACTATCCATGTCCTTATTTCCTGCAAATTTAAATTTTAGGCAGGGAGCTTTGGAGATACTGGGCAAGATCATACTATTGAGATTCTTGTGGCTTTTTGTCGAGAACTTTATACCACTCTTCCTCTTTACAAGGAGTAGTTTGAATCTGTATGGTCTACTCTGTGAACTTGACAAGTAGCTGAACCAGATGTGCCCTGCTACGCAGAGATAAAGCAAGAACCTCTTTGAAGAAAATAACAGAAAAAAAAATGCAAATAGAGAAGAGACTCCAACAAAAGCAAATGTGGGAATGGACATATTAAATGTGTCTTGAAATACAGTGATTTGTGAATTGTTTGATTTTTTTTTTTTTAGCTAGGGCATGGAAAAGGGTAGGAAAAAAAAAAGACAGGTATCACATATGGAACTAAGTTAGCATGGGACTTCCTTGTTTATTTTGTCTGTTAGAGTATGGATATTTGCAGGGTTGAATCCACATGTGTTGCTGTTTATATAGTGGACAAACAGTGAAGAATTACTGGGCACCATCCTTCACTGGTGAGAGAGAGCTGCTGCTCACCCCTCCCTCTTACCTGATACACGCTCCTGGAGATCGCCAGCACAAATGTAGGCTTAAAAACTGTAACAATGGCTGTGCCTGTTTTTCTGCAGCCAGGGAATTGTTAGTTTCTGGGATATTTTTGCGTTACTTGGGTTCTACCATTAATTTGTTTTGTTGTGTTGTTTTTTGTTTGGTTTTTTTTGTGAATATGTGCTTTAGAAATATCCAATGGAAATCTAATACAGTGTGCATTGTAAGCTTGATTACCTCTTATAGATTTAACTGCCCTGTAAATTTTGACAGAAGAATAAATGGGAATGACTTATCTTGGCCACCTGCTTAACTCAGGCTTTGTGAGCTGTCTGGGAGGCTGTATGCTTGTGGGGGGAATTGCAGATTGATATAATAAGGAGGATGGGCCTTTAAAAAATAGCAGTGAATGTCAGGACAATATATTAACTCTGAAGTCCTCCAGTCTTAGCTAAATCATTTACTGGTAAAGGAATAAGTCTATATTAAAGTGTCATGGACTATATAGCTATTTAATTTCTTCGTTGGCTCTCTCGCCTATGGTGGGGCTGCAGGGAAGGCGGCAGCTGCCTGTTTGCCTTGTCCTCTCTGCTGTGTGCTGGGTTCGATGAAGGCTGTGGAAGGAGTGTGACAGCTTGTTCCCAGAGGGGTGAAAAATGGTTGTGCAGGAGAATGGTAATTCCTGGCAACAGCAAGGAGAAAACATATGAGAAGCTACTGGGGTGACTTTCTGCATGGTCCCTTTGGGTCTCGAGAGTCTTAAGGAGGGAAGGGGGTAAGAAGCATCAGAGAGGATGAAAGCAGGAACAAAAGGATGCTTTCAGAAAGGGCAGGTTGAGCAGAAGGGAGATGGGTTTGCAAGTCTCTCTTGCTGTTATCCTGGCTAACCCACCAGAGAGGAGTTGCCTCTATGTTAAAAACCCCAAACTTATATTCAGTGCCCTTATCATTTCCTTTGGGGTGCTGAATTTAAGGCAAGACATAGTCCAGGTTGTTTGGAAGGTCATGACTCAGTCAAAGACTCACTGGGGAAAAAAATCCCTATTTTGGAAACATGAGTGCATAGAAAGGACATATTTCATCTACTTCAAATCAATCCCAAAACATTGAAAATGGTAGTGACGTAAGTATCTATAGGTACAATGTGTTATTAGTGAAAAGTTAAATCATAATATGTTGCTACGTCATTTATTTCTCTAGAAATACACTCAAAATTCAGCAACATTTCTTTTTTTGTTGTTTTTTTTTGGTTGTTTTTTGTTTTTTTTTGTTTTTTAAATCTTGCCCTGGAATGTTGTTTCTGATTTTCTTCTTATATAACTGAGGCTTGGCTAAACAGGAAAAAAAAAAAAAGATGTTTGAGAGTTCATATTAGGAAGCTGTGTGTGTAGGGAGAGATAAGCTGAGGTTTTAAAAAATACAGCAGTTAATTATAGTTGAGGACGTGGTGGTGGTGGAAGGCTACAGAGGGCTGGTGTGTTTACCTGCAGTTTCCTGTTCCCTTGTCTACAATATATAAGGGAAAGAAAACACGAAAAATTTTCCATGAGCATAATTTTTTTTTTTTTTTGGCTCAAAAGCATGTCTAACTAATTTCTAATACATTAGTGACAGTCACATTATATATGCTCCATGTGTCTTACTTGTCCTTTTTGTCTACTGATGTTCAAATAAGAATTGGTAACTCAGTAATTTTTTATTTTTTTTCTTTTCTTTTTGTTTTTTTTACACAAAACATTCATTGAAAAGGAAGTTCAAAAACATGAATGCCAGTCATGAATTCATTATTATCAGATTATTCTCTTGTGCATTCTGTTTATGGCACTGACAGCACTGAATAACATTTCTGGCCTTCTTAAACAGCTTCATATTCTTATTCTTCTTATTATTATTATTGCCTGGTGTTTTTAATTGTAATGCTCATTACAGATTTTATGAGGTGTGGACTAAAGGTAAAAATCTCTGGAGTTGAGCTGCCAATAATCATGCTGTGGGTTTCATGTATAGAATAATTCTTCCAATTATGCTACTTAATTTTAGGAAGCAAAGGTCACAGGAATAAATTTTCTTTATGTGAATAAACACTGGGGAAATTATTGAGGACCTCACTATTATCAAATGAGATGACAGTCCATTCTGTCAATCTAGATACTTGCAGGTTACAGTGATGGCAAGTCCGTGCAGTTTTATTAGCAATGATGCTAATAGTCAGAAATTTTAAGGGAGCCTTTGAGAAAGTATCCTGTGAGGTTGGGTGCTCCAGTAAAGCCACTGCAGGATCCAAAGGCTTTGCCATGAACACAGGTAGATCAACACTGAGCGTTTTGGTGAATTCCATCCTTCTTTTTGAATAGTCTGGGAAGGACTAGAGTAGTGAAAGCTGCAGATATGTGGAAGTTCCTACAGCTCCTTTGCTGTTTCTTGTGTAAAACTGTATCAGTAGTGGTCAGTCAGCTCTCTGCCGAGTTTTCCTCATCCTTGATTTAGGAATTAAAATGTTTTCCTCCTAGAAGAGATAGAGTGGTTTGGTTGATGCTTTTAGGTTATCAAGAACCTCCAAGGAATGGCTGCAATATAGGATTAGCACAGAATATTACTACATTTTAGTATTTTAATGACAAGGTCATGGGAAATGACTTCTTTGAATATCTAGTCATCCTCCTTTGCTTCTGCTTCGCTTGAATGTTAAACAATCCTGTAGACATTGTACTTGCTACCTGTAATTTCCATAGCCATTAATCACATAAATGTAGTATGTAGAGTGCAGGCATGTCAGGAGACTCTTCAGGTGCTCTGTTCAGATACTGTCATTCAGCTCCTCAGGAACTAGAGGCTGCTGTGGGGCACCAGCATGTCTGAGCCTGGAGCAGGTGGCCCAGGGAGGTTGAAGTGCTCTTGAAGGCCTTTGAAACACAGCTTGGCAGGACCTGAACAGCCTGGTCTGACTTTGAAGTTAGCTTTGCTTTGTGCAGGGAATTGGACTAGATGGCCTCCAGAGGTCCTTTCCAGTCTAAGACATTTTAGAATCCTATGATTTGACCTCACATATGATTTCCCGCACTTCTCACTGCCCTCCATTCTGTCTTCCTGTATATTTCTCATCCTACTTCCTTTGCTGAGCAAAGTATCTATCTCAGAACCACCAGACTGTAACTAAAAGTGTAACTCTCCCTTGTCTCAATTAGTTTTGCTGTCTCAGCGTTATGGGCACGTATACGGAGATGTTCATCATGGCTAATGGAATACAGCTGGGTGAAAATACATGTTATATAAAGACTGATACTTGGGAACATGGGAAAGGATAAGAGAAGATAAAAGGCATCCAGTTCTTCAGAAGAAAAACTCTAATGGAGATCTGTCAAGAGGAGACCTTTGGGTAGGAAATGAAGAACAGTTTTATTCCTGTGTATAAATAGAATTCAGAGCTCCCAGACACAGTGAAATAAAAAAAAAAGCAAAGAGATTTGTCACTTGCATGTAAAGGAAACGTGGGAGATTTATGTCCCTACACAAAAAAATCTCATATATATAAGGCAGCCAACCATTTTAGTTTTGTCAAATGAGAGGAAAATAATTATTCATTCTGGTTGATGTTCTATAAAGGAATGTGCTTATTCAAACTAGAATGCATCTGATAGAAAATGAAAAACTTTGCCTTTTTTGTCTTTATAAAAATCTGGTTCCTTTCTTTATTGTGACATTTAAAAGGAAGAAAAAAAAATGTTAGTAAGGATTATCCTAAAAAAAAATATGCCAAAACTCCCAAGCCAAAAACTTTTTTCTGCAAAGCAAAAAAACAAGTATCATTGTAATTCTTTTTAATTTGCTTAACATAAAAGTAATAAAAAGAAAAACCTAACAGGGAATAAGAATTGTGAGTGAAACCTCACTATAGAGTTACAAAGTTAAATGATTTGGGATATGCTGCAGACCACCAACAAATTGGGATGGACATCTTCATCTTTTGGAAGCATTATTTTAATTTACCTCTGAAATATAGAAATGTGAATCCATTTACATATACCTCATCATATGTGAGGTTAGCTGTGCTTTAGTGTACACTGGGCAAAGTCCATTGCCACCTTATGCGTGTAAGAAACCGTGATGAGTCTCTGAGTCCCCATAATGAGTGGGGGAGTATGTTAAAAGAGTGAACATCTTCAATTTGAAGGAGACGTGTCACTTCCTGTGACAGTGGCAAGCTCTAATGAGAAGCCTTTCAGTGATCCCTGTGATCTGGGGAAAGAAGAGAAGTGGGGGGTTGTGCGTGTGAGGTGTTTGTAAATATCTGTGAAAAACTGTTGAAAGCTTTCTGGATTCTCTAAATGAATCATGTCATGAATGCACAGTCAGTAAGTTTGCTAATGATACTCAAATGGGAGGTGCTGTTGAGGGACAAGAGGCCTTACAGAGGGCTTTGGATAAGTTGGAGCGCTGGGCAGTCACCGATGGCATGAAACTGAACTAGAACAGATGCTGGATTCTGCACCTGGAATGAAGTAATGCTGGACACGAGTCTAAATTAGGAGGGGAGTGGCTGGAGAGCAGCCCTTCAGAAAGGGGTCTGAGGAGGCTGGTTGACAGGAGGCTCAACAGGAGTGTACAATGTGTGTTCTGGCAGCCAAGAGGGCAAACCCCATCCTGGGGTGCATCAAACACAGCACAACCAGCCACTCACAAGAGGTATTTAAATGTTGATGTGGCCTCACCTTGAGTATTGTGTGTGGTTCTGGGCCTCACCTTTCACAAAGGATGTGAAGGTCCTTGAATGCGTCCCAAACATGACACTAAAGCTGGTAAAGAGACTGGCAGGCATGTCCTCTGAGGACTTTGGGTTTGTCTAGTTTGGAGATTAGAAGGCTGAGGGGTGATCTCCCTGCTCTCTCCAGCTTTCTGAGGAGGGGAAGTGGAGAGGGAGGTGCTGACCTCTTCTTTTTGGTATCCAGTGCCAGGACACGTGGGAATGGCTCAAAGCTGTGTCTGTCAGGGGACAATTGGACTTGACATGAGGAGACATTTCTTTGTCTAGAGGGTGGTCAAACGCTGGAGAAGGCATCTAGGAGGGGTGCTTGATGCCCCATGTCCGTGAGTGTTTAAGAGGCATTTGGATAGCATCCTTAATACCATGCTTGAGCTTTGGTCAGCCCTGAATTGGTCAGGCAGTAGAACTAGATGGTAGTTGTAGGCTTCTTCCATCTGAACTACTCTATTTCTATTCTGTTCTTCCCAAAGCAGGATGTGCTCCTGAACTAAATGATTACAAATCTCTTTGATGTGAGCATTAGCTGTTCATTTCCCCATGGATTTTTTTCCTCCTTGTACTTATGTGTAGATATGCTTGAGACATTTTCCTTGGACAAACATACTAAGATACTAGAGCCTGAGAACAGCAGTGCTCTGTCAGAAAGGTCTGTCTGGTCCAATACTCTGTTTTTAAAGTGGACAACCATAAATGTTTTTAAAAGAGCATATAAGCAGTGCAAGTCTACTTCTGTCAAGATCCTGGAGGTGCTCATAGCTCTCAAGGGCTCCCCTCATGGGAGGACCCCCACCATCTTCTGCCAAAGGCTATGGGATATGTCTCAGCTTAGCCTTCAGTCCCTACCTGAGCTCTGTTGTAGGTGTGCCTGTCCCTGCTCTTGTCTCCTGGGCCTGGAACGTGCCCTGCAGAGAGCTGCTCTCCTGGATGGAACCCTCAGGCCTGGGTCAGAGCTTGTTACACAGAGCTCCAGGCACAGCCCAGCAGAGTTGCGCTGCTCTGCTCTGTTCCCTGTGCCCCTCATGAATCAAATAACGATGAGACTGTGACTTGCCTGAAATGTCGAGGGTGGTTCAGCTCCAAACACACTTTCAAGGACACAGAACACAAAGGTTACAAGTGGAAAGAGAATTTTATTTTATGCTATTTTATGTTATAATATTTTTATGAACCTGTTTTAGAGGCCGTGCTCCCAAGTGCATGTGCAGCCAGGAGCAGACTGATGCCTTCCTCAGTTTAGCTTGAAAAGATAGAGCTACAGAAAGTAGCAGCAGAAGACAGGCCCAGCACGGCCTGGTTCCTGAAGAGTGAGAATGTGAAGAATGAGAATCAGGGCTGATCACACACAAAAGAGGAAGAACAGATGTGTGGTACCATGGAGTGTTTTCCAACACAGGACATGTATTGATGACAAGCATCCTTCTTACTTTCCAAAACTTGCTTCACCACTGTGCTTCTTGACCAGTAATTCATGAAAATTGCTCTTGTGCCTGCTGAGCGCTTGTCTTGCATTTGCAGGAAAAGCTGGAAAGTGGTAATTCTGGATGGGGCAGCGAGGCTGGAGCTCTTCCAAGCAGAGGCTGTTGTGCAGAAGCCAGAATCCCCTGGGAGAAATGGAGCCAAGAAAAGAGCAGGGCTCACTCCTGCCAGAAGCTTGCACTGGGCAAGAGAGCCCGAGAGAACCAGGGCGTGAGTGGTGCCTGGAGGTGCAAGAGCAGTGGGCAAGAACTGAGCCGAAAGGGCTCAGACAAGACCTGGCTAGTGGCTGTGCTCAGTGCTACAGAGGAAAAGAAGCAACTCCTGAGGAGCCCAAGAAGCCTCCCCGTCCCTGGGAGTCTAGAAAAGTTCCTCCCCCTGGATGCAGGGCACAAGGGCCACCTGCATGGAGCAGGGACAGGGGACAGCTAGCCAAAGTGGCCCAAAGGAGACCTGGCTAGTGGCTGTGCTCAGTGCTACAGAGGAAAAGAAGCGACTCCCGAGGAGCCCAAGAAGCCTCCCCATCCCTGGGAGTCTAGAGAATTTCCTCCGCCCCGATGCGGGACATGAGGGCCACCTTCGTGAAGCAGGAGCAGAAGGTATTTGATCAAAGGGCCAAAGAAACCCTGGCAAGAGGCTGTGCTCAGTGCCACAGAGGAAAAGACAACTCCCGAGGAGCCCAAGAAGCCTCCCCGTCCCTGGGAGTCTAGAAAGGTTCCTCTCCCCAGATGTGGGGCACAAGGGCCGCCTTCATTGTGCAGGAGCAGGGGCCACCTGGCCAAAGTGGCCCGAAGGAGTCCTGGCCAGGGGCTCTGCTCAGTGCTGCAGAGGCAGGCAAAAAACCCCAGAGACACTGGGGAAAAAAAGCCTCCTCCCCCAGCTGCAAGACCTGAGAGGCCACCTTCGTGGTGCACGAGCAGCAGGCAGTGACCCAGCCAAAATGTAGCAGAGGACCCAACCCTGGCAAGTGATCATGCTCTATGCTGCAGAGGAAGGCAAAAAACCCCCTAGGCCCAGTGCCAATCTGCCCAGGGGGAAAATTCCTTCCTGACCCCAGTGCTGGCGATCGGCTATTCCCTGAGCATGTGAGCAAGACCTGCCCCTGTTCCCACAGGCTGGTCACGCCTCCAAGATCCAAGAAAGAAGATGCTCAAGCTGTATTCTGCCTCAACTTGGAGCCATCTCCAGGGCTTCCCAGATTGGCCAAATGGCCCGGCCTGATTGAACTTGGGGGCAAGAATCCTTCTGTGCCTGGCAGGACACCAGTGGGTGCTCCAAAGCACAGGGACCCCCGGCAACAAACTTCTCTACACCCCATTTCTTAGAGCAGATGCCTTTGGCTTTGCACGGGGTGAGGATGACAAGCTCTGCAGGGCTCCCCAAGAAGGCATTCCCTTGATCTTGCTACTGCCATCCAGCTGCAAAAGCCTGACAGCCTCGGGCACCTCCAGGGCTTGGTGGTTCTTCTCCTCTCCATCAGCCTTGTCCTGGCTCTGCTGNGGGACATGAGGGCCACCTTCGTGAAGCAGGAGCAGAAGGTATTTGATCAAAGGGCCAAAGAAACCCTGGCAAGAGGCTGTGCTCAGTGCCACAGAGGAAAAGACAACTCCCGAGGAGCCCAAGAAGCCTCCCCGTCCCTGGGAGTCTAGAAAGGTTCCTCTCCCCAGATGTGGGGCACAAGGGCCGCCTTCATTGTGCAGGAGCAGGGGCCACCTGGCCAAAGTGGCCCGAAGGAGTCCTGGCCAGGGGCTCTGCTCAGTGCTGCAGAGGCAGGCAAAAAACCCCAGAGACACTGGGGAAAAAAAGCCTCCTCCCCCAGCTGCAAGACCTGAGAGGCCACCTTCGTGGTGCACGAGCAGCAGGCAGTGACCCAGCCAAAATGTAGCAGAGGACCCAACCCTGGCAAGTGATCATGCTCTATGCTGCAGAGGAAGGCAAAAAACCCCCTAGGCCCAGTGCCAATCTGCCCAGGGGGAAAATTCCTTCCTGACCCCAGTGCTGGCGATCGGCTATTCCCTGAGCATGTGAGCAAGACCTGCCCCTGTTCCCACAGGCTGGTCACGCCTCCAAGAAAGAAGATGCTCAAGCTGTATTCTGCCTCAACTTGGAGCCATTTCCAGGGCTTCCCAGATTGGCCAAGTGGCCCG
This sequence comes from Baryphthengus martii, assembly GCA_013396935.1. NCBI lineage: Eukaryota > Metazoa > Chordata > Aves > Coraciiformes > Momotidae > Baryphthengus > Baryphthengus martii. The sequence goes on along the minus strand of VWZK01006463.1, from coordinate 546,970 downwards.
GCCTGATTGAACTTGGGGGCAAGAATCCTTCTGTGCCTGGCAGGACACCAGTGGGTGCTCCAAAGCACAGGGACCCCCGGCAACAAACTTCTCTACACCCCATTTCTTAGAGCAGATGCCTTTGGCTTTGCACGGGGTGAGGATGACAAGCTCTGCAGGGCTCCCCAAGAAGGCATTCCCTTGATCTTGCTACTGCCATCCAGCTGCAAAAGCCTGACAGCCTCGGGCACCTCCAGGGCTTGGTGGTTCTTCTCCTCTCCATCAGCCTTGTCCTGGCTCTGCTGTTCCTTCCTCAGCCTCGGCCAAGTAACTCTACGGGCTCCTCATGGGTTTCCTATGGGATGTGCTGGGGCTGCCCCCGGGGCCAGCTCTGGCAGGACAGGGGAGGATGCTGCCTTTTCTCGTGCTCCAGGACATTGTGATGTCTGTGTTGCCAGGTGATGGCCCTGTGACATCATCATGACTGGCCCCTCCACTTGTTGCCCTGCTCACTGTCCTTCTCCCCATCATCCTGAGGAAGGCCTTTGGGGTGCAGTCCCTGTGCCTGGGACCACCAAAATATTGTCCATGCCCTTGATGGCCATGTGGATGTGCTTAGAATACTTTGTTTAGAAAAACAAAAATCTCTTTGCAAAGGTGATTCCTAACTATAGAGTTCTGTCAGGTATTTCCTGACTGATATCGAGCAAGGAAGGGAAGAGATCAGCATGACTGAGTCCAGACCTGATGGTTAAACTGAAAGGCAAAAAGGAACTGCACAGGCAGTTAAAGCCGGGACCGGTATCTCAAGGAGAGTATAGAGATGCTGCCCGGTTATGTAGGGATGGGGTCAGGAAGGCCAGGGCACGGTTGGAGCTGAACTTGGCTGGGGATGCGAAGAATAATAAGAAGGGCTTCTACAGGTATGTCAACAAGAAAAGGACGGTTGAAGAAAATGTGCCCCCCTCTGATGAACAAGAATAGCAATCTAGTAACAGCTGATGAGGAGAAGGCTCAGATTCTCAACAACTGTTTTTCCTTGGTCTTCACGGGCAACCTCTTTCCTCACATCTCCCATGTTGAAAGATCACAAGGTGGGGACTAGGGAGACAGAGTCCCTCCCACTGTAATTGAAGATCAGATTTGTGACCACCTGTGTAACCTGAACATATGCAAGGGCCATTAGGATAATCAGAGAGCTGGAACACCTCTCCTATGAAGACAGGCTGAGAGAGTTGGAGTTGTTCAGCCTGGAGAAGAGAAGGCTCCAAGGAGACCTTATTGTGCCTTTCCAGTATCTGAAGGGGGCCTAAAAGAAACCTGGTAAGGGACTTTTTAGGATGTCGAGTAGTGATAGGACAAGGGGGAATGGATCCAAACTAGAGGAGGGTAGATTTAGATTGGACATTAGGAAGAAGTTCTTCACCATGAGGGTGGTGAGACACTGGAAGAGGTTGCCCAGAGAGGTGGTGGAAGCCTCATCCCTGGAAGTTTTTAAGGCCGGGTTAGATGGGGCTCTGGGCAACCTGATCTAGTGGGAGGTGTCCCTGCCTGTGGCAGGGGGGTTGGAACTAGATGATCTTTAAGGTCCCTTCCAACCCTGACAATTCTATGATTCTAAGTCTATGGGACCAGATGAGATGTATCCCAGAGTCCTGAGGGAACTGGCTGATGGAATTGCCAGACCACTCATCTGGAGTACTGCATCCAGCGCTGGAGCCCTCAACACAAGAAGGACATAGGCCTGATGGAGCAGGTCCAGAGGAGGGCTACATAAATGATCAGAGGGCTGGAGCATCTTGCTTATGAGGACAGGCTGAGGCACTTGAGGGTGGTGGAACACTGGAACAGGTTGCTCAGGGAGGTGGTGGAGGCCTTGTCCCTGGAGACATTCGAGGTCAAGCTTGATTAGGCTCTGAGCAACCTGATCTAGTTGAGGATGTCCCTGCTTACTACAGAGGGCTTGGACTAGATGACCTTTGGAGGTCTCTTCCAAGCTGGGGCATTCTATGATTCTGTGATATAGTGAGTTATATACTCGATCATGTGAATTTCACTTACTATTTCGTATGTGCAAACCAGGTGTTTATGTGGGTGTTGTGCAGAAATAATTGGATCAGCTAGTTCCAGGTGTTTCCTGACAGGATGTGCCTCAAAGTGAAAACACTCTTTTACACTTTAAAAAGTTGCGCTGAATTTGTTAAAAATACAATAATGCTTTTTTTTTTTTTTAAATGGCAGCGACATATTTCTAATAGGGTATTTTTTAAACTTCAGCTTATTCTTAGTAGTAATTTTGAGAAATTTTTAAAAGTAATGAGCTTTCTTATTGTTGCGAAATGCATGATAAACAGCATTGCACTTACAACATGATACTTCGACCATTAGCATCTTTGAAACTCCATAGTAAATGAGTGGAAAGAATCATAGCTACAGTTCAGTGTCAGGGCCCACTTTAATATTCCAGTGATCCCTTAAAAAAAGGATAAAATGCATATGTAAAGCCTCACATCAACTAGCTTTTGTTTCTCGTAAGTAGTGAAAATTGAATTCAACTGATAGAAATCTTTAGCTAGGAGGGGTGAGTTATGCAGGTAATAATGACGAACGTTTATGAAATGTCTTTCTGTCTTGTGCTTCTCTTGAAAAGTCGTTTGCTGTCATCTACATGGCTGTTGTGATCACTGTTATAGAAAGTATTTCAACATTCTCACTCTTCAGAATGTTTCCATGAATCTGACAGTTGGTACCCAAATAAAGTCATTACCTAAAGCAGCAGCGGAGAAGAGAATGTGCTGCTATTATTACTTTTGAGGAGAAGACTTATTTTTAAACTCTGCTCAGCCTGCTATTATGTGCATGCTGTTTTTACCTTGTTATTAGAATATCACAATAGAGATCAAACTCAGCTGTGATGAAGAACATGCCATATGTATGTAATTTACTTGCTTAAAGGTATGGTAATAGTCATGTCGAAAAAAAATCAGTCTCTCTCTAAGGACTTATTAAGCTTTTTTGAAAAACAGGCAGGGCTTAAATGTGCATAGTGGTATTTTGGGGGGGGGAGGGGATAGGGGTGGTTTATTAAGAGATAGAATGGAAATGCAAGTATTTGGGTCAAGTTTTCAGATGCATATGAAATGTACTCAAAGCAATTGGTTTAGGAAGGTATCTCACCCCTAACCACGGGGCAGAGAGGGATTTGGTTAGCTTTCGCACAGCGTGGGCTGACTGAAGGCAGCTCTAGTTGATGCTAAGAGTGACAGCCCCATCTGAGCTTTTGTAGGCATGTGGAGTAAGGTGGCTTTCTGTCCCATATATGTTTCTGGAGTATGAAAAAGGGGCACAATAAAAGTCCCTTACTTCATCCTACCTCCATGCTATTCTTTTACTCTCTTCTGTTACATAGATTTGTGTTTCATTAAGCTCCACCGAAACATGTGAAGATTACCTAGGTTGCCATTTTATAACCAAGGTAACGACCGTCTCCTTCAGAGCAGGGTATGGGTGTGAGAGAGGGCAAGAGCTAAGAAGGGAGGTGAGGCTGTCATTGCCCAATGCTCTTGCAAGTGGCATAGGAATAGCAAGCAATTGTAATACTTCATCTTCTGTGTCACTGGTTATTTTCTTTGCTTGCCAGCAGTAATGCAAAATCTTAGAAGCTCAATTAAGGCACTTCATAGCTGTTTCACACCTTTTTAGGAGTGAAGTGGGAGGATTTGGTTTTTACCAGAAGATATAGCAGATGTACCAGGAATGGCTGAAGCATGGTTGCCTTAGTCTTCAGAAATTGCATTGATGTGGGGAAAAATGCACATCTCTCAGCCAAATATTCCTTCACTCTCCCTTGTGGCATGGAGATGTATAAACGTCCTAGTGAACTGGGACATATGGGAAGGCTGTTGTTATGGTAGAAGAACTTTGATCCGGCTCTCTGTAAAGTCTGTGGAGAGAGTCCAGCCGACTTTCTTGGGAATTAGAAAGTGAGTGAAAAACACAGTCCATGGGAAGCAAAGCTATTGGATTTTCCTTTTCAAACTTAACTGAGACTGATCAAGCATTTCTGTGCTCCACTTTTCTCCAGAGAGCAGTAAATTTTGTCACCCTGCTCCCCTCTTCTGCCTACAAAAAATCTGGTTTTGTTAGTGTGCCTTGGTTGTTTGGTTTTTTTTTGGTTTTTTTTTTTATGCGATTATGATGATACAAGATATATCTGCCTTATTTGAAAGGAGTGTGCGCTGTTAAGATGAAATAGCCTTATTCAAGTTGTTACACGGGAGAAAATGTTAGCATAATCTGTATTTTTCTCTGGACACCTTATTTCCAGTGGCCTAAGACTAGATGGGGAACTGTCAGGTCTAACTTTGTTGAAAAAGTTTGCATAACCCTTCATTCCATGGCGTAGAAGAAACTGTGTAGCTAAGAGAAGGCTGTAGGTAATGCTTACTGTTTGAAAATAGATTTTGTGCTTGCATGTAAGAAAGCTAGGGACGAATAAAAGAATGCATTGCCTAGAATATGGTACTTTGCACAATGGATACAAAACCCTGTATTACCTTCCTAGTTGAGCAAGACAAGCTTGAAAATGGTGTGGACTACTGGCTGGGAATTTGTTTCAAGTGCATGCTTGTGTTGCTTTAAAATGCAGTGATTTAATATCTCAGAGATGAAGGCTGAGGGTGGAGCAGGTTCAATGCTTGTATGCGTTGAGCTAGACATGGACTGACCACTCTTGATCTAGATATCAATATCTAAGGAGGCAGGAGGGGAGTACGTAAGTTAAAAGAGTGTGTTGTCCTTCTTGGCCTTCTATTCTCTTGCTGTGACTGGTTTGTTCCTGGAGAGAGCAGTGAGGACAAGGGGAGGGCACAAGGTGTGCTCTCTCCTTGCTGTCCTTAGTAGGCTACTGCCTGCTGGGTGGCTGTGGAAAGCTCTCAGCCTTTGAATATGAAATGTCTGGCATGTTGTTAGGCATAGTTCTGTGAGACGTTGTAGTTATCAGATTCCCAATCCATGCTGGCCCAGGGCCAAGAGCACAGAGCCCTATCACCCCCTGAGCAACATCCTAGCTGGTGCACATTAGGGACCTGAACCATTGCAGATTTCTTCTGTTGCTAGAGCTAAAACTTGATGGTTTCACAGGCCATGTGTGTGATCTCATTCCTCTGCAAGAAACTGAGCTATTTGCAGATACTGTACGTGGAAAGAACTGGGAGTGGAGGGAGTACCTTCACCATGTGAAGAAAAAACCCTTTCCTAACCTTCTCAGTACCCAGTTTTTTAAATTATTACTGAACAAATTTATTTTTCATAGATTCCCCCACTATGCTGCTCCAGTGCTGTAAATTAATGGGATGGGGTTAACGTCAAATTTCACCAAATTCTTTAGTGAATATTGCTGCATAACTCAGAAGACGACAGTGCTTGGAAGTTCTTGTTTCCTACACAAGAGTGTTTAGCAAGTCTTTACTTTATTTATTTTTCCTTTTAAGTCCCGAGCCTTTCTTTTTGCTTTGAGGAAAAGTTACAGTCCAGAACACATAATAATATTGAGTGTCTGCTAATTGAGTTACCATTAACACAGCTTCACATTCAAACGTTGGAGGTGTTGGGGGGTGGGAGAGCAGCTGTGAAAAGGTCAATCTTGGGATATGATTCATCGTGACTAGCAAGTGTTCCTGTCACCTGGAGACCAGAGTGCATTAGGAAAAAATTATAAATATGAAGTGACAGAACAAAATGACCTGATAGGGTCTGACAGCAGATTTGTTAAATAACCTTCCTTGTAAAGATTTTGCTTCTGTTTATCTGATACTTCGAAGTGTATAGATAAAACACAGTGGTGAACTTGGGAAAGAGACAATTCTAACTTCCTTTTCAACTGTGCCACCCACATCAGATACAAGGAACGTCAGCAAAAATTGTACAGAAAAGACAGCATGGGAGGAATAAGATACACATTTCCTGTAAATCTGCAAGGGGGAACCTTCTGAAACTTCCTGGGCAGTTCCTCCAATTTTGTCAAGGTCTCCCATAGCTTTCTCCAAACTATTTCACAGCAGGTTTGGAAATTCTTCAAGGCTTGGAAAATTACCCCTGGAGCTGTTGATTGGATGTTGGATTTTACTATGAAGTGGGTACTTTTGTGCCCACTTCATAGTATTAAGACTGGTAAAATCACTTGTTCTCTAGTATGCTTAATTTCCTGGTAACCTCCAAATATCTGACAATTTCTGCTATAGTTCATATGACCAAGGGGAAGTACATTCTGATGTCTGTGAAAAAAGGTAAAGGATACCTTTTCAGGTACAAAAAGCAACATTCAGAATGTGAGAATATGGAGGTAGCATAGCTATGGGATATGACATCTGAGGGCATGGTACCCCAGCTGCTGAAAGACAGAGACCAGTATCACTTGCAGTGTGAAAATCCTTGTGAGGTCTTTGCACAGTATTCAAATTTGTCTCCTGCGGGTAGAACTTAGTGGCAGTTTACATCAAAAGATGAGGTGAAATAGCATATTTGGCAGCCAATTAAAGAAGGTACAGTGAGAGGAGCAACAGCTTGAACGATGTTGAAGTTATAGTCAGTGCTGTTTGTCGTCTCTTAAGTTGAAAGCTTGTATTTTCAAAGGAGTACTGGAAGAGGCTAATGATGTTCGACTGCATAGCCAGATGTAACTGCAACTGCTCGAAGTTGGAGAGTCCTGAAGAGCTTATGTTGCTCTCATAGTGGGTACAAATGTGTGGCTTTATTCCTTCCCTGATATGATTGTGATATTATCTTTACATACCATATAATGTTACTTTGATTATAATATTACTAACTGTGGTGCTTTTCTTGATGATGATAATGGCTATGAGAAGGACTTGACCTTTATTAATGATCATATAGTGACAATACAGGAGCCTGCTTAAAATGACTGATGTCTTGCCTATCAGGGAGCATACAAATTGATGGGTTTTAGAGGCTGTTTCATTAAACTGTATATAGACTGGATCAATTAAATGATTTTCATGTTTTCCTTCATCTTTTACATAGAATTCACCTGCTTTTAAGTGGAATGTGACTTCTGCTTAAAAACATTGAATAGAAACATTCAGAATTTGCAGGAAGAAAAGGTGTTTGAGTGAAATCTGCAGTTTTGTAGATGACCTTACCCAAAGTAAACAAAGACTTCATTACCGATTTCAATTTCTCTTTATTTTCAGAGCGGACTTACGCCTCAAATTCTGTTTGAATTGAGGCTTTAGGGATTTCTTAAGTTAAGGGATTTGAATGACTTTCATAAAGTTAGTTAAATTGGTGAGAAACTAGCCAAAAATTAAATGCTTGCATTCACTCCTACTTTTTATATCAAATTTCTCCTACCCTGTAAAAGAGAATTTTAGTAAGTGATAATACCCTAGTATAGTTGTTGTTTGTTTTGTTTTGTTTTTAAATTAAGATAAGCTTCCTTTTCCTTCCATTCTACTTAATATGTTTTCAAAAACATGTAGCAGCATGCTTATTCACAATATATTAGGGATGGGGGAAGGAAATGAATAGGATAAACTTTCAACCACTTTCAGCTTGTTTGGACTCCTTTTATTTAAAAATGGGAAAGCAAGGTTTTGATTTCTAGTCAAAATCAAACTCTGCACACTACTTCTTTATTCTGAAACCACTTACCGTATGTGCTTAGGTCCCAAGTAGTTCTTAACAATCAAGCAGTATTTCAATAAATGTGTTGCAGAGCAGATTTTAGGGAATTTCCCTGAATAGTGAGGGGTGCAGGTTAGGTAGCACGGAAGAATCTCTGGTTTTGGTGATGAAGCCGTTTTAAGTTCCTACTTGCCCTGGGCCACTCTTGCACAGAAGTTTGCCATTTGTTCGCTGGCGTGGTAGGAGTATTTGTGGAGCTGCACTGTTAATGAGTTCTGTGGGAAAAAGCTGAGTAAAAAGTGGCACAAAAGGAAGAGGATTTCCCCCATTTTCATACATTTGAACACAGGTACATCAGTTTAACAAAGCACATCAGCTTAAGCAAGCAGGATGGAAGTGCCTCCCTTCGTAGTACTGTACATTGATTCTGACTTTAATGTCAGTGGAAGCACATAGTAAAACTGTCATATGTAGTTCCATAAAATCAGCTGGATTTAATGAGCTATTATTTTAATTGAAAACATATTCACCATGACAAAGACATGCCATGTAATTGTCGAATCTCCTTTGTGTTTCTTATAGTTGAATATTTAATTATAATTAAAAAATGATACTATAATTAGCATAATTTATTAGAGAAATCCATATTACTATCCTTAATTGCATTATGTTCAACAATATTGCACATTAAATATAGTCTGATAAGGGTTCACACACTTCTATTCCTTGGTGCTTGCCCTCTAGACATCTGATAGTAATCCTTACATTTCTGAGGAAAAAAGAATCTATCATTTCAACATTATGGAAATACATGTAGTCTGGCAAATCAATCCCATTAACCTCTCTTATCCCAACGGTTTTGGTTATTCATAACTTTTTACATGGAACTGTAAAAGCATAAAACGAATCGTAATGCAGGTTTAAATCCTTCCAATCTGTTCTGCTTTAGGGATGTTTGTATCACTGCAGATGTTCTGAAAGAATGTAATCCAAGTACAGTGTATAGTGGATTGTTCACTTCTAACGACTCATCTTTGAAGAAATACTGTTCGGTGGTATAAACTTCTAGCTGAGCCAGATGTCACAAACCTGAAAATGAACTGGAGCCCTTCTAACAGCTGTGCCTATTTATATCTTGTGTAAACTGGAAATATTTGGGTATAAACCTACAGGGAAACACTGACAGTATTCTTGAGGCAACTGTGGATGTGTTAGCTCTGTCACTCACAAAGGGACTGTCTGTGAAGTAGCTGGAGTGGAAAAGCTGGCTCTTGCACCAGCTCCTTGGGCATGAGGACCTGGCTCTGTTTTGGCAAGGGTCACGTCAGGAGCGTGGAGCTTGCTGCAACCTGCCATGCCCTCCAGCTTGTGTAGGCCAAAATGATACCCTGTGAACTGTTTGCCCAGACGTGGGATCTGGCACGTTAGGGCCTTGGTGTTGCCTGCCCGTGGCGCTCTGCCTGAAGTTGGAGAGTCTTTGCTGTCTGATTAAAGCCATTGGTGCCAGGGAAGCGGACAAAGCTTTTCTGTCTCTATAAAGGCTATCTATGTATAAAATCTTTATTACAATTAAATAAAGAAATGTTTCTTTGTCTGATTTAACTGTTCCCTACGTTCTCTCGTTCAAACAGAAGCTATATTCAGTGAGAAATATCAGTGAAGTCTAAAGGAATGCATCGCGTTGTTTTTGGAGTTCAATAAACTTGGCTCTGGTAGGACTCAGACTGTCTGCGTCTGGTGATGCTGCCTGTCTAATCTAAATGTGGTTGTTTGCAAAATAAAAATGGTTCTACCCTTACAAATAGCTGTAATTTTAGCTCAACGTGAGGCATTAAAAACTCTCCTCCAATCTCTATGGTTGTGCAGCTCAGTAGGAAGGAAGCCTTTTTCTATTTTGTGTAGTGCTACAGACGGAGGTTCGTCATAGCTCAACAGGGAGATATGTAGCTTAACTACATTATATGCATGCATACAACGCGTTGGGACAAACCTTCTAGGCTTCTGGTTTGTGTATTTTGGTGCACTTTGTGATTATCATTGATTTCCTTTGTTACACCATACAAAGCAACAGCTCAAAGTACTCAGCTAAATTCTGAGCATAAAAAGTGAATTAAATAGGGAAAAAAACCAAACTTGAACTATGTTTTGAGAAAATAAGATTAGAGGTAAACCAAGAAAAGAACAAGGTTTATTGGACAGAGAAGAAATTGGTAATCCTACGCATTAGAGAGGATGAGGTGAGAAGTACAAAGGAAGAGGTAATTAGAGTGTGGAAAATGGCTTGTTTAGGGACAGAAAGATCCAGGTTGTATGCAGAGGTGGCAAATGAGGGATTAGAGGGTAAAATAAGCCAGTTACTGGATCAAATGTTGAAGAATCTGGTTCAATACAAAGGGGTGAAAATCTGGGCTGCTTGGGAAAGGATTAGTATTGTAAAGTGATAATTGCAGCTGAAAAGGAAGACAATAAGGCTTCCACAAGAGGGGAAAAGGGGGATAAAAATGAATCTGAAAAAGCAAAGTGAAAATCCAGGGTTTAGTGAAGCAAAAATCTACAATGTAATAGAGGCCTCTCATTTAATCCAGGAGGGGATGATGATGACACAAATGAATAATCAATTTGATTTCAGTTCTCCTCACATGATGTATGCCTCAAAATCTTTCCTGGAGGACAGAGGCAGGGAGGTCACGGTTGTGAATACATGAAATGGATTTGGAGCCCTTACCATTTTCAGTTGCTGCCAGGTGTGCTCCAAGGGGTAAACTTTCAAAACCACAATTGCAAGATGTATGTACAAAAGCTTGGGGTTTGTTTGGGTGGAACTGGATTTGAGATGCATCTCGCTCCCACTGAGTTTGCATCCCTAGAGATAGATATTTATTTATTTTTAAGTATATATTTGGATAGCAGTATGGAATTTTTATGGAGACAGTGTGATTTTTATTATTATTATTTTATTTTTCTTAAATTGATTTTTTTTACCCCTTCCCTAGAGTAGGAAATTCTGGTGTAAGAATAATTTTACTTGCTAATAATAGCACAGTTTGGAGCAATTTTGGCATTTTTTATTTTAACATGGAATTCAGTGAAGCAATAATGAACAGAGTTAGTCCAACACTAGTAAAATGCATTTAAATCACTCTGACTGATTGGAAGAGTTATCATTGGATGAATTATTCATGAGCTATTTTTCAGACATAGATTAATGCAAAATGTATTCCCACTTTATTTGAAGCAATATTGAAAATTAACATATGATTGCAATTAATAATTTGAGTGTGGGTAGGCATTGTTCATGATGATTATTGCTTCCTATAATACCTAAGATATGAAACAAGAGTACGTCAGATACAGTGTTCTAAAATGTGTGCTTATGCTGCAGAGCAAGCTCTTCCAAGAGAGACAAACCACTAAGTTCCTTTAGAAATTTTTAGCATTAGTAGCATTTTTACTGTGGTGTCCAAAACTGATGATCCTGTTGGTTGAATGTATCTGCTTCTTTGTGTATTGTGAGGATAAAGGCAAGACAGCCCAAGGTTTCTCATAGCAAACACCATCTTCTTATTTTGCTTCATGAAAAATGCATTTGTTTCAGGAGAATAGTTTCTCAAACAGTTTCTTAGATTTCTTTTCGCTGCCTGAGGACTGAATTCTTACGACTTCTGCATTTTATTTAAATTTTGCCCTTGTCAATGAAATAAATGGTGGAACTGGAATGAACATCCATGCCTGTGTATCTTGGTTGGATCAAGGTTAGATACATTTTTCAAAGCTCTGTACTAGTCTATCATAAGATCTTGGTTCCAGTCCCAGATCAACTATGGTGGCCTATGCTATATGGTCCATTATATAGTAAACCAGACTAGGAGACCTGATCTGGCCTTTTCCAGCTTTGAGTTACATGAATCTTTCTTAGGACTATCTGTCCAATGTGAAACATGGGCACAGGTTAGGCTGTTAGTTTCAAATTATATGTATTACTCAGTAGAAGGCAGCTTTCACCTCTTAACAACTAGTTTATATTCATTAGAGGTATCTAATTAATTGCTCACACTTTTAATTTTTGGCTGTGATGCAGTAAAAGGCCCATGTACTAGCGTCAGATGTCGGGATACTCTTCTGCTCCATATCACATCTCTCTTTCACATGAAGGCAGAGAAGCTGAATAGTTTGACATGTAATGCTCCTAGTGTTTTTCTTGTAACCTTCTGTTGCAATTTAGACTTCTCCCACTGCTATCTGATGAAAAGCAGCTAAGTGTTAAAGATGCCCAAAGAAAAGGTTGCCTGCTGTGGTTTTTATTTCCCAAGAGACTAACTCTTACAAGCTCATTGCCTTATCTAGAAATTTTGTAAACCATTGTGATTTAATAAATGCCTGTAAGTCACCTTTCAGTGCCTACCCATATCATATACTAATGCATCAAATAACGAGCCAGGGGAGGAAAAGCTGCTTGGTGTGGAAAATCATGTTCAGCTTTGACATTTTAGGTCTGACTGTTAGATGGAAAAAGTATGTGAAATAACTCTTCAGGAATCTTGATGTGTCACATTTGTAACCAATCTCCCTACCTTGTAAGGTAAATCTGATTTTTTTTAAAAAAATAGTTCTTTTTCTTGTCTTTTTATTTTTCCTGAGGGGTCACTTACTCACTTTGGATTGATTTCTGCTTCCTGAATAGGACATAATAAGCCTTTAATAGTCGTGTTGGGCATGCTTATTCAGAAACGAGTCTATTATCATCACAGGACTACTTTTCATGCTATTGTCAGAAAGGTGAAAGATGTATTAAGGGTTACTTGAAATAAGGAGGTGGACAAGTTTTGTCTTTATCAAAACAAGATGTGAAACTGAAAGTATATGCCAGAGACCTGATTAGGAACAGCTAATGCTGCTTTGGTCAGCATAACTACAAAATTTCCTTGCTCATGTGCACTTTGGACTAATCTTTTTCTTTTCCAAAACTGTGTAATGAGTGAAATTGATGTTAGAGGAATTATCCACAAGCAAGCTAGTTTTCTTTGAATAGTTGTTAATGACGTGGCTTTCGCTCCTCCACTCCCCTGGGCTGGAGATAAGACCCTGCAAGGTGATGCTGTCTTTGCCTATCTCCACTCCAGAATGGGAATGTGATACAGAGCTCACTCAGCAAGAGATGTGACTGGATATTTCCCCTCTTCACTGCACAAGGTGTCTTGCACAGTCTCTTTTAGAAGTCGCCATGGACTTCAGTTGTTGAAAATTATACACAGGCATGATTTTCCTCTTGGCATTGTTATGTTTTTTGTCTGTGGCATCATTCTTAACTTCACTACCAGATAGTTAAAGAGTATTACAAAAACCTTAGAAAAATTCCTGAGGCGTTCAGTTATCTATCAACTGTGATCAGGGACAAATAACGTTACCTATATTCTTTACCTCTGTCAAAAGAATTGTGAGGTCTGATGTGGGGTAAAGACAAGTTCCTCAACCCTTGATAAAACGTGTGTTTTCAGAATTAGATGTAATTGGAAAGAAATGTGAATGGGCAGAACAAATATGATCTGGATGCAGTTATATATAGTGAATAAGGTTCAGTTTCATTTCTGGCTTAATGACTCACTGGACTGCATACCAATTTCAAATTTTAAAGCAGTGCAGATGTTCCAGGGACACAAGATTCCATTTCTTATGTTTCATGTAAACTATAGAAAGTCAATTAAGCAGAAAATTTTCTTTAATGAAAAAAACATGTTCCGTGATCAGTGTCTTTCAAAAGCCAGATATTCCTGCTTCACACTTGCCTGCAAAATATTCAAAAAGCTATGTGAGAGATCTTAACAGAGTATTACAATGCATTGTACTTCTGCATCTTGTACAGTGGTAATAGTGATGGGTTGAACTATTCGGCCAGGTCACTGTGGTAACAAACAATTCATCCATGCAATTTTGTTGCTTTTGTTTTTAATACAAACATTAATACAGAGTTAATATATTTTAATTATTCCTTTTGTTTAGTATTGCAAGAAAGATAATGCGGATAGATCTATCACAACACAGATGCTTACCATTGAAATCCTATAAAAAGGATTACTTACCACAGAATTATCCCAAACATTTTCATTAAATGAATAGTAATTTATTATATCAAAGTTTGCAGCTAAACAAAAGAAAAACACACACACACACAAAATAAACTAGGGATTTAGCAGCAACTGGTTATCTTTTTCAGAGTGATGGAGAGATTAAAAATTTGTTTGACTTTCTCCTTTCTTGCTAGTTTTATTTCATTTATTATTGCTTTATTTAAAGCAAAACACCTCACACCAAACTCCCTCTTCCTGTTTCAACCTAGGACCTCAGGTTCATCAAAACCCACAAATAATAATAATAAAAAATATAAAACCGAGTTCTCAGCACTAATTCTACTGCTGAAAGAGTAGAAAATACTGAAGGCTTAATCTGAGACCATCTTTTTTCCCTTCAAAGTACATAACAATGCATTATTACAAACTGCTTTGTATTTAAGCATACAGCATTGCCTTTAAAAAGTGCTAAACGAATTATCTTCATGATTTATATTAACCTATGAGTAGAGAGTTTAAGGACCATAAAGATTATTTATCCATTCAAAAGATTATCAAAATTAAACTTCCAAGTATATCACTGTGCTCTGAAAATACCTACAAGTATATAATACCTATAAGATAAAGGTAACTCTGTTCAAGTTAATTTTGAAAAGTTTTTGGTTTGTAAATACTTGATCTTTAAATAACTTGTGGCTGTACTTTGGGCCTAAATTCACACTTAACACTCTCATGTGGCAATTGTATAACAGTATTTGCCTTTGAGGAATTTCAGTGAGTATTTACTGGATAGTTCAGATGGTCCTTCCTTTATTTATCTTGTTGCTTGAGAGTCTCCATTACTAATTGCATAACTTGCTGAAGACAAATTATAACATATTGGCTAACAGAAATGCCTTTCATAAGCCACTTTCCTTCTTATTGTTGAAAAGTCTGTTGAAGGTCTTGATTTGGTTGGCAGATGATCTGCCCTGGCTCTTCAGTCCTTTGCAGAAGTAAGAGTAGGTGATATGGGGCAGGTCACAAAGTATGTGTTTGCCCATCTAGTGTATCTCATTTAAGCACTGTGAGGCACACAAGTATCTTCAGGTGAAATGCGTATCTACAAGAACACTTGTTCTGTGCATTTTTGTTTTAATAACAGTTGCAACTACTAAGATGAAATATGTTGGCAGAAATCAAAATCTTTCTTTGTGCCCTGTAATTCATGTTAGAAATGCTTGCCTGTTTTCATCCTTTTGGGGTTGAGGGTCTAGTATTTTTTTATGTATCATTCATTTTTCCAATTACATTGAAATCATTTCCTGTAACTGAATGTCAGGCTTCTTAAGATAGCAATTTTAAACACTTGGGGGGGAAAAAAGGTATCAAACACAAATGGGAAATTAACAGATATTCCTGTCAGCATATGATTAACTTGATTTATATGGAATTACAAATGTTTGTGTAGCAAACATTTGGTCTACATATTGTAAGCTAAACCCCTATGACTGAAACCTTTGTCTGCGTTTTTGCTTTTAAACGCAGTATGGTAACTGGTTCCAATGTGGTTAAAGTGAGCAATTGTTTTTAGCTACTTTTTTTGTGGCATTTGGCAGGCCCACCAAACATCCTTAAATATCTGTTACTATAAAGGTTATATTGTTCTTTAGTTCCTCATGGTAAGGAAATGATAAAGCTCAAACAACACTGGGTGTGCCTCGGTTAGCTTTGTAGCCCATATTGGGTTGAATCCGACCTGGTTCTAGCTGTTGGCCTAACCACTGGAAAGGTAAGTAAACAAAATTAAAAGCAGGATTTGTTTATGATGAATACATATTAAAGGCAAAACAAAACCAACAACAAAATCAAACCAAAACAAAAAAATTTTTATTAGGAATCAATGATATTTTTCCTGTATTTCACATTCCCTTATTTTTGTGCTGAATTTAAATGATTCAGGTGTTGAATATCACGAGGATAGCTTTCTTTTAAAAAAAAGAGTTTTAGTCAATTCAGGTATTAATTTAGTGTTGTTCTGCACCATTTCAAAAGGAGGAATTTTCGTTACTGTTATATTTGGCAAGCCACCACAATAAGGTGTGACTTTTCTGTGATTTTATTAATGGGATAGAAATTAGGACTGGGCAGAGTGAATGAAATTAATTCCTGTTGCTGCTCCTCGGGATTATAGGGAGGTGTTGTGAGTGCCTGATTCCTCGCAGCTGGGGAGAGCAGGAGAATCCAGTTCTAGCAGGAGAGCCCTTTGCAGGTTGCTCACAACAGGAGGAAAATTGTAGTCAAAGCTGGAAACCTAAATCTAGGGTTTATCATTGTGCCAGACAAACAAACAAACCAGCAGGAGGTAAATAAGCAGCACACAGACATGAGACATGAAATGGTAGTGGACTGTTGAAGGAAACAGAAACAGAGCGCTGAATAGATGATCCCCCCCCACTGCCATTGCCCCCGAGCTTTGCAGAAAGACTTTCGGGGGGAAACATCCACTCTCATTCCTTTCTCCTGTTGTCAGGCATACTTCAGTATTGACCCTTTTTATTTTGCTGCAGAAACCTTTCAGGTGGATGGTGGTAGTGGGAAGGGGAAGAAGCAATTTTGCCAGTGAAGTGCATTATCCCGTTGCTCATCCTTCCTGTGCTGGGTACTGGCAGGCGGCAGTCAGGCCTCTCCTTCACTCCATTCAGCTCAGCACCCTATTGTTCCTTAGAAACTATGTTTCCTAAAGCAGTAGCCAAAGACAAGCTGACATAGTGGATGAGGCGCAGGAAGTGAAGGAAGCTACTCAGCAGGCCTGGGAGCTTAGCGCAAGCTGGGACCCAGGGCCTGGACAGAGCAGTCTCGGGCGATGGTGGCCCAGGCAGGCTCTGGCCTTGCTGTCTTCCCTCCTCATCCCTGACGATCTGTGGAGACCCATGGGGCCATTGCTGCTGTCACAGCCCTGCTCAGGTACGGTGGGCCCAGGCTGCCTGCGGCGTCACACTTGGCTTGACCCTCACTGTCCTGGAGCGCTTTTGGTCTTTGTCTTGCCAGATGTTGATATGAACGTGACAGATTACAAATTTATAATGTCTTGCTTAGTAACAGGGGTTGGGTTGTTTAGCCTGGAGAAAAGGAGGCTCAAGGTAGACCTCATCACTCTCTGCAACTGAGTGAAAGGAGATGTTGGTTGTGTTGGTCTCTTCTGCCAAGTAACAAGTGATAGGACAAGATGAAATGGCTTCAAGTTGTGCCAGGGGAGATTTAGATTGGTTATTAGGAAAAACATTATTTACTGACATGGTTATCAAGCACTGAAAAAGGCTGCCCAGGGAAGTGGTGGAGTCACCATCCCTGCTGAGGAGGTATTCAAAAGACATGCAGATGTGGTGCTCATGGTTTAGTGGTGTACTTGGCAGTGCTGAGTTAATGGTTGGACTCGATGATCTTAAAGGTCTTTTCCAAACTACACAATTCTATGATTCTATGACAGCATCTATTGTGTATATCTATACTATAATGTACCATTCTTCCCTTCAGCAAATTATGGAGATGTTACATGGAGAGCTTTCAGGAGAGCTGTGGCAGTCCTGCCCGTTATCTCTGTAGTTTCCTCAGGACCATGTGCCAATTGGACTGCCATCCTTTCAGGCAACCCTGCTGTGCGTAGTGGCAGCAGGCATGACTTCCTTCTCTATTTTACATTCCATACTTTTTGTCTCAACTTGTAATCTGCCGCTATAATTTGAAGTAAAAAAACTTTAGTTGCAAGCTTTTTATACATGGGTCATAATTAGTTAGTTCGTATACCTTTTTTACCTTATTTATCCAAACGAGGTTACTATTCTTTTTTTTTTTTTAATTTCTGAATATTTAGAAACTGAGGGTCATTTTTGATATTGACGTATAAGTACGTTTTTGCTGTTATCTTAGGTGCCATTTGTCACAGCTGAGTGCTTACATAACTGCTCTTGTCTGGCAGCAAATGCAGGGAAATTTGAAGTAGTTATTCTGCCCAATCAAACACATTTTTATTATTTGATATTTTCAGAGTGCCATCTCTGAACTGTTGCATCTGGTTCAGATGGTATTATAATTACAGAAACTATTTCTTCTCATTTAATTCAAAATGAATCTGCATCTGAAACAGAGGGAATCCGGTAAAATTCTTGTTGCATGTAGACAGCAATGCTATAAGGAGAGAAAATTAGTTGCTGTTCAGAGGTACGGAAGGAGTAAAAATTACTCTTCCTAGTAATGCACTGTGGTTAAAAGAAAACATATTTAGTGGCTTGCTTTGTTTAAAGTTACAGAATAAGATCTTTGAAAATTGACCATTTTCCTTCTCCTTTTTATATTACAAGATACAAGAGCTGTATTGTTAGCCTCTAGCTTTAGGGAGTATTTTTTGAAACAGTCTGTGAGAGCTTATGGACTTGTGTTTTAAATTTGGGGTTGTCTTGGATTTGGGTAAATGCAGTATTTCAGAGTAACTTATCTGTTCCTGTCAAGTTTATTATTGGGACTATAGCCATATTTTAAACAAGAAGCTATGAGGTCGTAAGACTTCTATGAAATAGGCTATTGATGGAAACAGCTTAGGATGGAGCAGCTTTCATGTAGGCAGTGTCAGGAGTGGATTTTGGCAGAGAAGCAGCACCCACAGCAATTGTGAAGATCAGCGTGTCTTCCATTTCCCTGTCTTGCAGCCCTGCTGGGTAAGGAGATACCAGCTGGCAGTAACCAGGTACTGATACTTCTAAGATTCATGGATTTTTGGTCCTGATTGCTTACAAAGGGCATGGCTTTAGTTCTTGCCTTCCATAAAAAGGTATCTCATCAGAAGTGGTTAAATTGTGTGTTCTCTCATGTTCCATATTCTCTGTCTCTGTTAGCAGTAGTAGTACTTTATTTATATGTCAAATCCCGTCTGACAAAAGAAAACTATGATTGTCAAAGAATCACATAGTAGTCTAGCACTAGTATCACTCATGTGAGTGGTGACTCATGAAAGGACATCAGGACATTATCGAAATTTCCTGTATTCATGTTTTGAGAGGTATACTGGCTTATGTGGAGGACTGTTAGGTTTAAGTGTGGATGAATGGATGTTATCCAAGATACAGGATGATACTTAAGTAGTCTGATGTTGGGCTGCTTAAGGAAAAAAAAAAAAAAGAAAAAGGAAAAAGTAAGAATTGTAGAGAATTGTTTTAAGAGACTTTTTGCTTGCTTATGTACAAGCCCCTTTTGTTGGACTTAAATTTTATTGTCAGTTCAACTTTCTCCCCTTGCTTGGCCTTTCTTCCTAGGTCTCTCCATCTGCTTTGGTTAATGTGATAGCTGTTTTCTCCAGTCTTGTAGTTCTCCTGAAAAGCCGTGGTGGTTAAGGCTGTACTTGCCAAAATCAATCTGTACGATTTACTTGGTTGCTCTATTTTTAGTTGCTTCCTGCTCTGTGGGAGATGCAACAAGCAGAACCCTCATTTCTATGCAGAATCATAAATTCTGTAGCATTTCCAGTGCATATGCTCCAAGTCAGGCAGAGTGGGGAACTGTATCTTTGCCTGCTAGACCCAAGCTGAAAGTTGGGCTCAGCAGGACACAGACATATGCTTTCCTGAGCTCCTCCAGGCACTTTTGGACATAGGTGTCAGATGAATACAACCTACTTCAGATGCTGAGAAGCATGGGGACTTAAATATCTTCTGAGCACTTTCTTCAGAACTGAGGTTACTTTGGCGAGATATGTTAGGGTTTTTGGCTCCTGAGTGGGCTAGAAATTACTGATACATGGAAAGCCTTGCAAACTTTGACAGGGAAAAACTGAAATGCTTTTGAGACTTGAGCAGTAACAAAGCAGGATGCGCACAGAAACTTGGACAAAGTGTTTGGTGTGATTTGATACTTGTACGTCTCCACAAATCTGAGTCTGCTTGTAAATGGGTGTCGTGAGTAGCCTGTGATGATTAATAGAAGCACGGATAAGATTCCCATGCATTGAGTGGATTTCGCAATGCCTTACTGAATACTGCTAAAATTCTCAGGAAGGGAACTTTGCTCTTTGTTATATAGCACTTAGCATAGAAAATCATGGCCTTGACTAGAATTTCATGGCAGTACCACAGAATAAATATAGAATAATAACTCTCTAGACACTTACCAGTACTAGATACTTTGTAGTACTAGATACTTTCCAGACCACTGGGGAAAGTGATATCCCAGAAGGAAGCAGAGATAATTCTGGTGATTCCAATAGGAGCCACTTCTTGCCAATGCCATTGAGAATTACAGACTTACAGCTTCTTTGAATTAAGCTGCATAAATAGTTATAATTTGCATTAGTGGGAATTGCTTCTGTGTGCCTGAGCACCTGTAAATCTGTTGGACAGCAAATTAACCCAGGTTAAGTCTTCTGTACTTATAATTGTGTCTCTCCTATCTTTTCCATTATTCACAATCTAGCCTATGTAGATGATTTGAGACAGGGTTCTAGGTTTCGTTTTGCTGGTGTTGTAGTGATTAAGCTTTTGTTGGCACCTGCTTGATTCTAGTTAGACAGGTTCTAGACCTTTGGTTGCTTTTCTTTCATACAGGTAACCAAAACTAGAATAAGTGTAATGTTTGCTAGAAGCAGAAGGTAAGTCAGTGATTTCATGAAAAAGCTGGGTTAGTTTCATGCTCCATGTCACGTTCTCTCTATGGCTAATCTATAAAACATGTTCCAAGAGAACCAGCAGTATTTTGGAGAGCTTTTCTCCTATTTTCTTTTTGATTGATTCTTTCATTTGGAAGGTAGCTCTGTAGTAAGTTAAGTGCAGTTTGTTTTTTGCCTGTGCTGCTTCATGATCCTGTTTCAGTTTAGAACTTGATTTGAAGGAAGAGTTGTATTTTCCTTAGTCTTGCCGTGTTAACTCAAGCAACTGTTTAAAGAAGCAGTTCCATAGCACGGGAAGGATTGGACTTTGCGGTGGGGAGGGTGAATGAGCAAACCCAAAGCTCTCTACAGTAATAATTTTGATCAATTTCTGTACCTGCTAAAATGATAGAGGTTAGATAAGTGTTAGGTTCAGACACAAATTAAAGCTTTGGAACAAGACTCAGAAATGCGTGTGTGTCTGTCACAGTGTTTGATACATGTCAGGTTCTTGCATAATCTTTTCCTTGAATAAATAGTGCACTTCAAAATGTGCCAGAGAGACTAGGCACTCTGCACACAGGCAGAGTGATGGACTTGGTGATTTATTAGCCTCTTTCAATTGCTGGTTTTATTAGACCACGATTTGCTCTCCCTCTATATAGCTTTGCTGTCAAAATAAGCCACTATAATATGCCCAAGAAAAATGATTTACAAGAGAAGGAATCCTTTTATATCTGTCTACATTTCAAAAAATATGATTATAAAATACTGCTATTTGTTCTGGAACTTTTTTGTTTTCCAGCTACTAGACTGTATTTTCATTTCTTAAAATATTTTCTTCCCTTCTGAACAATAATTCTGCTTTTAAATTTCCGTTGCTGTAATTCACACGCAATTAGAGTTGAGTGGCTTAATAATATCCCTGTACAAAAGCTGTTTGTCTTCCCCACTCCATAAAAGAAAACTTTTAAAGTAAATTGAAACTTTTTTTTTTTTACTTGTAACAATACTTCCAGTTCACTTTAACACATTCTTAGTTTTAAATGAGTTTCTGGTCACAGATGTCATGACCCTCCAGTCCTGTGACACAGAGTTTTGCTGGCTACAAGCTCCACTGAAGATTGGTTGCTTAAAGTCTTTTTTACTCTACAAGTCGTGTTCCTTTTTCTAAGCCCTGTTGCAGATCAATTCATTCAAGTGACACAGCAACAAACCTCCAGCTCCTAATTACAGTTCTATCAGCCAAAGGGGTGGTTTGTGAGAAGAGGATGCAAGTGGTGTACCCTATTGTGTGCAGAGCCACCATCATGAGCTTTTGTGTTCGTGCAATTTTAGTGTTTGTATGTTTGTGTCTCTGCTCATATCTGCATGTAGAAACAGATCGGTTTTCCGTTTTTGTTTTTTTTTTTTTTTTAAAAAATACAAGGCTCCAACACAAATCATATTTTATGGATGAAGTTCATTTGCATTGGGTTTAATTTTTGTTCATTTACCCACAATTATCATTGCAATTTCCTGAAAATTACAGTTTAGTCAAGAGGGACTTCAGGATGAATAATAAAGGGGCGAATGAATGCAGCATGTATGTTGCAGTTCCAGCCATCTGCTATATGTTTATCCTGGGAGTTTCTACTCCAATTGAATCAGTACTGGCAACTTTGTGATCCCGTACAGTCTCTGACTGCAGAAAGACAGAGACAAATTGTGCTTTTACGTATGCCTCTGCTTTTTGGGGGTTAGGTAGCTCTGCTGAGGATCAGTCTGAGCTCCAAAATTACCCTATGTGTGTTATACTTGTCTTTTAGTATGCGCATTTTCTGTTAAATAAGGTTTTCAAATTTCTGTGATGATTCATTTCTTTGGTAAGGTTTGATAGTAGGCTACTCTGCCTTTCAGAAAAAGAAATCTACTGATAAAATACAGGAGAAATAGGT
Source organism: Baryphthengus martii (assembly GCA_013396935.1). Classification (NCBI taxonomy): domain Eukaryota; kingdom Metazoa; phylum Chordata; class Aves; order Coraciiformes; family Momotidae; genus Baryphthengus; species Baryphthengus martii. The sequence continues at coordinate 524,732 of VWZK01006463.1, read as the reverse complement.
GTTGGGGCACGCCAGGAAACTGTTACCTGTGCTCCTGGTGCTCCTCAGTTTGTTTGGAGGAAAAATCTTGTCACTGAACAATGTATGGAACTGCTTATGAATGCCATATTTGCCACAATAGTGGCATGCATTTTTACAAGGAATAATTGCAGGGAGCACTTCTGTCAGAAATGTTATGTCCATAAATTCCTTTATTGCTCTGCTAGGGGGTTTGCAGAAACCAAACTTGCTCATCACAGCTGAGGTGAAAGTTTGGTTTCTGTAAGTAGCTTCCATCCCTGAAGGAGGGAGGAAGAAGAAATTCAGCCATGATAGTATTATCCTAAGGGGTAGAGGGGAAGTCCTTCACAACGAGGAAGCCTATAAATATGCCTAAAATTCTGTCAATGTTGAGCATTTCAACTCAGAGTCAAGAATTATATAAATATTTTGTAATTATCTCTAAAATTAGTTGTGTAACTGCCACTTACTTAAGGGTTGGTTATTTTCCTGTCACATTCATTGAGAAAAGTACTTTTAAATTTTTTTTTTAAATAATTTTTTTAGTCTAGTGGATGTTTAGAGACAACAGAAATGCCATGAAGCTGACTTTACAACAGTGCGAGGTTTTGCTGTTGATTACTATTATGGCTTTCTCAATTTTATGCTGTGTACAATTATTTCTCCTTGAGGGCCTTTTTTTTCCTCCCAAATTATTGATATTTTCTTAATGTATTTAAACGCTTTCAAAGTCACATAGTGGAGTTCTATTATAATAGAAAATCAGTATCTTAGTTAAAATATCTGATCAAATTATGTTCTTGGTCTTCCACTGTCTGATTTTTCACTTCTGCAGACTTTCACAAGTTTCTAGATCCTCTTTGGACACATCAACATTTCTTCTGCATATGGTACAGAAGCTGTAGGTAATATATTTGCTCTCACAGTTATTGTATATCTTTTGCAGTGAAAGGTAATATTTTACAGCTTTTAATTAGAAGAAAAAAGTAAACAGTCTATTTTATATCTGCATGAAAAAAGATGTTAAGTGTTTCAACATCTTAATCTTCACAGTGTCATTTGCCAGATGGGACTTGGTTTACTTTTATTTTCATAATAAAAGCAAGATCATATGCTGTTTTCTTAATACTTTAATAGGACTTGTGAATGGAGCAGCTGTTTTTGTTTGGTTCTATACAAATCCTTGCTGCTTCAAGCAAATGCACAATGAGTCCAAATAAATACTATCATAAACATTACTTCTATGATCAAGTATAATCAAAAATCTAGGTGGTCAAGAAAGGATCGGGACAATGAAGAAACAACTTTCTAAATCTTGAAACAAAGCCATACTAAACCAATTATCTGATCTTTGCTCGAATACTCATCAAACTGCTAGATCCACATTTCTTAATGTAAGAATTCAGTCTGAAAGGATTATAACTGTTTTCTAAAATTCAACTTCTTTTTATGACTTTCTTTCAAATTCTCATTCATTAGTTTGCCATTGTGAAGCACTTAAAATTACAGGATCACAGAACTGTAGGGGTAGGAAGGGACCTCTGGAGATCACCTAGTTCAACCCCTTTGCTAAAATAGGTTCACCTGAAGCAGGTTGCCCAGGACTGCATCCAGGTGGGTTTTGAATATCTCCAGAGAGGGAGACTCCGCAACCTCTTTGGGTAGCCTGTTCCAGTGCTTTGTCACCCTCACAGTAAAGATTTTTCCTTATGTTGAGATGGAACTTCCTGTGTTCCAGTTTGTGTCCCTTGCCTCTTGTTCTGTCGCTGGGCACCACTGAAAAGATTCTGGCCCTGTGCTCTTGACAGTTGCCCCTTAGATATTTACAAGGGTTGATAAGATCCCCTTTCAGTTTTCTCTTCTCCAGACTAAACAGCCCCAGGGCTCCCAGCCTTTCCTTGTAAGGGAGATGCTTCAGTCCCCTAGCCATCTTGTAGCCCTTCTCTGGATGCTCTCCAATAGCTCCTTGTCTCTCTTGAACTGGGGAGCCCAGAACTGGACAGCCCAGAACTGGACATAATACGCCAGTTATGACCTCACTAGGGCAGAGTAGAGGGGGAGGACAACCTCCCTCAACCTGCTGGCAATAATCTTCCTAATGCACCCCAGGATACCATTGGCCTTCTTGGCCACAAGGGCACATTGCTGCCTCATGGTTAACCTGTTGTCCACCAGGACTCCCAGGTCCTTCACTGTGGAGCTGCTTTCCAGGAGCTCAACCCCTAACCTCTACGAGGTGCAGGACTCTACACTTGCCCTTGTTGAACTTCATTAGGTTCCCCCCTGCTCTACTCTCTAGCCTGTTTCAAAATGTATCTTGCTTCAAGATTGTCCTCTTTCACATCTTCTCCTGGTGAAGTAAAGGTGCAGAGTAATGATTCAAACCCCAGTCAAGAACTGTTAACCCATGTTAAAAGTAACTAATTTTCCTGTTCACTAAATTACTTTCTTTCAGCGTGCTCATAAATGAGAGCACTAACATAGCTTCAGGGAAAACTATATTCTTGTGAGTATGGAAATACAGACTAATATAAGATTCAGGGCTTTTAACTGGTTTCCTAGTATGAAGAGTACTTTTTAATCAGCAGAAATACATGCTGAGATGTGCATGTATACCTCCTTTTTAGCCCACTTTCCTGATTTTTGCCTTGAGGGATCCTAAGATGTGTTCTTCCATGTTGCACAGACAAAAAGTTTCTGTGCAGAAATAATCTTTCTTTTTTTCTGTCTGTCTCCTTGGCAGCTTTTAAAAAAAAACGTAAATACATAAATAGTAATAATAAAAAAAAAAGAAATCTAAGGGGAAAATAGGACAAAGCCTCAGAAAAATGATTAATACCAGATCTACCCCTATAGCAGCATGAAGTTACAGAAACTAAGCAGGATGTGTAATCTATCCAGAGAGGAGTTTATTTCTTGCTTTAGCCTGACTGTTGATGTGTTTCTTCAAACTCTTGCAAAGTTTAGACCAGAAAAGACCCTGACTCTAGCCCAGGAGCTGTTAATCTACATCCTTGTTTAGGACCGTCTGTGCAATCTGCAAGTCTCTTTTAGAACATTTTGGGGTTGAGCTTCAGATGGGACAGATTGAGGTGGTAACAAACACTGTCTTCCTTATGAGCTTCAGTCTCCGCACCTGTTGCAGTGCTCTGCTCAGGGAATTCAGTGCAATATTTTGTTCTGCATATGCAGGTTAAAAGCTGGCAAATCTGGTGCGTGAATGGTAAATCTGTTAGGTGGGGTGGGAGCATTTGCAGTGCTGCTCTAGGTTTTACAGAAGGTCTTGGGAGGTCCATCTTTTCCTTGAGTCTTCAGTGATGAGGCTGTTAGAGCTCTTTTCTCATGTCCATTTGACAATAGTGAATTGCTGTTCTGTCTGGCAAGTCTGAGGAGTAAATGTAACTCAGCAGCATGGTCTATCAAACGCTTCTCCAGATAACTGGTTTACAGACAGAGAAAGATCTCATCTCTCCCCTTTCCTTACTCATTTGGCTTTGTCACATGGTCAGTGCCCTCTTGCCAGCTGTGGAAGTTTAAGTAATGCCTTCTCAGTGAGAAGAAACTATAGCTGTTGAGTGATGCCATTTTGGTGGTTCTGCTTCATTACCACCCTCTTCACCACCATGCTTTCCATAATTGCTTATGTATTTCTGAGTATGAGATGCTGAAAACTATCTCAGACTCATGTCCTTTTCCCCAGACAGATACTCTGTTATGAAGCGGTGTTAACACTTTCTACAGCACTTTCTCTTACTCTTCCTTTCTGCACATGAATCTTCTTACATTGTAAGATCTGAATGTATTTATCCAAGACACTTGTAGATATACCACTACTGTTTTTGTGGGGTTTTTCCCTTCCCAAAGTAACAAGCAGTGCCTTGGCTTCGTGAGAGCCACAGAGCTCCACTGCAGAGAACAGTATCTGGGCTCACGCAAACTTGTTTCATGGCACAGAAATCCAGTCGGTTTCCTGCTTTGCAGCCCACTAATCTGTGCTCGTGTTTGCCATCTTTCAGTATTTCATACCAATGTCAGATTGAAACTGAGTTTCATTTAAGTTTTTCAACGTAAAATAAATTCTTACAGAAACCTGTAAATATTAGAACTGGAAGGTTCAAGGCTTTTTGTGTTAATATGTATGCTTACTTTTTGTATTTCTCTTGCTTAATGTTGTTCTCCTTGAGTGGCTGTTTTCTTTCTCACTTAAGCCTGCATTTACATCTTTGATTTATTATGTGGATGAGGGCATTTCAATTGCAGTGTTTGTTTTTGCTTCTTACACGGTTCTTTTGGATGCTACAGTTTCTTCCTGTTTTTCATCTTCAGCAACATGAAGTTGTGGATATTCATGTAAAAATTGTAGTCTCCTAGTATGGACTACTTATAGTTTTGGTGGTTCTTTTTTTTAACTGCTATTGGGTATTAATGAGGACTTTTTTGTTTAACTGACTTCCATATATTAGCAGATTTGTATAAAAGCCTCATGGTGTGTGTGTGAGTTGTGTTTGGTTTTTTTAAACACAGACAAAGAAGATTTCCATGAATAATTTGTCAAAAAATGCACAAACTGTTTTCTGAACCTTCATATAATATTCATTAACTTCTTGGTCATGTGGCATTGTATTTAATTGTCATTTAATGTAAGGAAATTCCAGTTCTGAGGATATGCTGATATTTTGTCTCTTCGCTAAGCACTAATGAGAAATATATTCTTTGCATTTGACTGTTAAATGTTTATATATGCCCGTATATTTGCAAATGCCACTTTACATGTTAAACCTGTATGGATTCTATTCTCTCTTCAGAACTCATGCATGTGGTTATGGGTCTGTCTCTTGTTGGAACTGCTTGGTCCTTGAACTGTCTCTTTCTACTGCTTCCAAAGTTAAACAAAAGCAATTCTGTAATATTAAAAAAAAAAAAAAAAGTTCTTGTGTTTAAACAAAATTAATAGATTTAAAAATGGCAGGTTTTCCCAAGAGCGATGCTGTTTGTCCTTAATTTTTTTTCTTTTTAGGGGATTAACCCTCCAAGTATTACCATATACGCAAGTTTTTATTGTTTTAAAGCAACTATCTTGCGGTGGCGCATTACAGATATATGAAATGCAAATGGCAATGTATAAGAATGTGGAAGATTGTTTATGACCTTATTTTCAGCTGATTGCTGGACCAGTTACTGTTCATGCTCCATATCCCACATGAACTGTAAAAGGAGTCCTTCCAAATCACCAACAGATACTTCTCTTTCCTACAAATACATTTGAACATGTAGTGATTTTTTTTTTTTTTTTTTTTTTTCATTGCCTGAATGGTGGAACAATCACTGCTGGCAGTAATTGCAGCATATGGTTATTTATAAAAAACATGAAAAAGAAGTCCTCACTTTATACACTTAGCTATATAGGAGTAAAAGGTTAAAAGTGTGGTTTTTTTTCAAGTCGTGGTTTGTAGCTGATGTGTATAGTTGGTAGGGAAATAAAATGATAGCTACAAGGAATGTGTTATTAATAAATCTGAAGATCTGTAAGGACATTCTTGCAAACAAATTGATTTCTGTTGTGAATTTTGTTTCCATTTTTGTTCTTGGATTTTTCTGTAGTAGAGATCATGTGAAAATGCACTGGTCTACCCCAGTATGAAAACCACTCTGAGTACATAAATGCAGCTTTATGCTTATCTGAAATTAAAAGAACAGCTCAGCATTATGCTCAGATAGTCCACTGCTCAATTAATATGAATTTTAAAACTATTAATGTCTTACTTGTAAGAATATAAACAGATATTATTCTCCTTTGGAACTATCAAGCATGATCCACCCAGTGTGTTATGGACAGTGAGTGAATAACCTCTTTGTCAGTCTGTAGGATGATGCCATTATGAACAACTTTGTCATGTAGTACATGTTTCTTGATTCCCAAGTAAGCTGTCACGGGCTGCCTCTGAAAAATTATTCTGTGCCTATTACGTGAATATACATTACGAGAAGACAGAGCTCTATCCTGGCAACACATGACTTCATGGCTAGCAGTAATTTCCTGTACATTTGTGGCAATATAGAGCTGTCATTCTTTGTCGTTTTCTTTGTTATTTTTATTGGAGAAGCTTCTGATAGTAGTAGTGTGCCACTTTTACTTTATTTCAATGTAACGAGTGAAGAATAAACTGCTCTATGATGATATTCTCAAAAGTATTAACATCTGGAGTGCTGCATCACATCTGACTTTTCTTGAAAATAATTCTCTTTAATTTTATCATACTTCCCCAACGGAAATGGGGGAAGAGGAGGGACGGAACTATCCAGATTGCAATTCAGCAAGTGTCAGTGTGGGAAAGGGTAGGCTTTTAATTAATTTCCCAAGAGAATGATATTGCAAAAAAGGATGGAAGAGAAATGCTGCTAATGGCCCTGGTTGTGACTCAGGGGAATGTAGTGCTGAACTTACAACCTACAAACAAAATGCTGGCCTTTTGTTAGGGATAAGCTGCTTCTTCCTAGCAGAATTTTGAGTTTCTGGAACCATGATCTCAAATGAACAAACCACCCTCATTCCTGCCTGCGCCTGGAATATCAAACTAACAGATTCACTTCATACCCAGTGCAGCTAAGTGGCCAAGTAGTAGAGATTTTGTACATCATGAGAAGAGGACCCGTGGTCTAGCAATCTACTCATGAGACTGGTGCAGGCAGCAGAGAGCAGTGATTGGATGTCTCTATGGCTATGGAAATGTGGAGACAGTCTTGGATGTGTAGAGTTCTGGAGAAACTGGCTGCTCGTGGGTTGGATGCTAGGGTGCACTTTCTGTTAGGTAAGAAACTGGCTGGATCTCTGGGCCCAAAGAGTGGTCATGAGTGGATTTAAATCCAGTTAGCAGCATGTCACAAGTCATATACCCCACAGATCAGTATTGGGACCCATTCTGTTTAATATCTTTATCAATGATCTGGACTAGAGGATCAAGGGCCCCCTCAGTAAGTTTACAGACAAGATCAAGATGGGCGGGAATGATGGTCTGCTTGAGGGTAGCAAGGCTCTTCAGAGGGATCTGAACACGCTGGATCGGTAGGCTGAGGTCAGTTCAAGAATGCCAAGTGCCAGGTGCTGCACTTGGGTCACAACAACCCAATGCACTACTACAGGTGTGGGGAGGAGTGGCTGGAGAGCTGCTTGGCAAAAAAGGACCTGGGGGTTCTAGTTGACAGCTGACTGAATATGAGCCAGCAGTGTGTCCAGGTGGCCAACAGCATCCTGGCCTGTATCAGAAATAGTGTGGCCAGAAGGAATAGAGAAGTGATTGTCCTCCTGTTCTTAGCACTAATGAGTCTACACCTTGAGTACTGTGTTCAGTTTTGGGTCCTTCACTACAAGACAGACATTGAGATGCTGGAATGCGTCCAAAGAAAGGCAATGAAGCTGGTGAAGATTCTAGAGAATAAGTCCTCTGAGGAGCAGCTGAGGGAACTGGGGTTGTTTAGCCTGGAGAAAGCCTGCTGATCACAGATGTACTAATTAAGCATTTTAAGCCTAATTCTGGTAATTCTTCCATTCTAACTCAGATTTGGTGGTCTTCTGAATTTTATAATATCTCAGCAAATGATGGATCAGTTGATTTAGTGGAAACAAAGGGCAGCTATGTTAAAAAGATACTTCTAAATGCAATAGAAGAAGGAATGCCCTGTAGTAAAGAGCTGGAGCTTTCAGTCTGGCATATTTTCGTGTAACTAATTTTTCCTCTTTTTTTTTGTATGCTATATTACTAGATGGCTCTGTTCTTGATCTTTTATTTCTGCTGATATAGCTTGTTTGCTTTCTTCTCGGGAATTTTCTGATGTACTGAAGTTTTATTTAGCTGTTGCAGCCTGATTTAATGCAATACCTTCAACATTCTATTAGATACTGAAACCTTTCTGGTCTTTTTGTCCTGTATTTTCGCTACAGAGTACTCTAAAAATAGTCCAGTCTAAGTGTATTTACAGTAATGCAACCTTATTTTTGTATTCAGGGGTTAACGTTTTCAGGTTTCATCCTTCCTCTTAACAGTAATTAAAAATAACTCATATTCTCAATTGTCAATATTCAGTTTAGTCATCATTATTTTAGTCCTAACAATTTGTCACCTAAAGAAACATAGTACCAAGAACCTTCTACTTTGTAATAAATACTTCAGATGTAGAATATTATGTGTCATAGCATACGGTTAGTTGCAAGCCCAATTCTGCTCTACTTTCCAAAGATGGGAGCTTCCTGAGGATTTTTCTGTAGCTCTACCTCATCTACAGCCAGGTCACAACTTGGAAATTTTCACAGAATGGAACTTCTGACTAAACTATGCCTATACTTTCTCCTTCCTCAGCTGATAAGCAGGCTTCTTTGAATTGCATGGATTTGAGTGGAAATTAAAACAGCCTCTAGACTGCATTAATTTTCAGTAAGCATCTGTTATGGCCAATGCACCAAGTTTAAATGTGACTTTTATCCCTTTTCCTCTGCTTGTGCTGGACTAGGTTGGAATATTTAGTCTTCAAGTTAGAGATGCCAGAATTCTGAGCTTCTGTTTTGAAGTGACCGTAATTTTGAAAGAACCATTTTCGGTATTGCAGATTGACCAACGTGGTTGGGATATTTTGAGCCAATTTCTGAACTTCCGGTGTAACTTCATGAAACACAGTGTTAAGTACGATGATGCTACTGAGTGAATATAAAGAAAATTAAGCCAGCTGTTCTGGTGCTCAGGAAACATCTGCTAAAGCAAGTAAAGATAAAACAATTGAGTTTTCACTTCACTTGTTGACCGAACTATTAAAGAGCTATCAGAGTGACCTGTTGATTAGCAGCCAATTTATAAGTCTTTCAGAAAACAATTTTCTGTGGCTTTAGTAAAAATTTTCAGACAGCTTTCTAATCTTCCTTTACTTATTTATTTTCATGCAACTAGTATGTTATAAAATCTACTTAACATTTGATGGCCTGGCTGGAGTGCAGAAGTGTATCACACAGATTTTTGTCCCCGTGGCTGAATTTCAGCAGGCAGAAGTAAGTGAGATGTAAACCTCATAGGTCTGCCTCTTCAGTCTTCATTTTTCATCAAAAGAGGAAAAGCTGAAAGCCAACAGATAATATGGAAGAAGACATAATAAATAAATTACAGCATTGTCAGTCAGTGATACATCTGCAGATTTTGATGCAGAGTGGTAAAGTCTCTCTTGGTAGTTCACAATGGTCTGGAACAGAGTTGGGTTTTTAAGTAGAACTGTCACACAATACAGGCATTCCAAGATTTGTTTAGTTAATCACCACCACCTCCCAGCCTCTCCTTAGGAGTGTGAGATTTATGAATTTTCTATTATTGTGTATTAGAAATGTAGCATAGTGATGAAATGAATTTATGGAAGCGAAAGAACCTGTGCAAAGGTGATGAATAGGCACTGTGTTAGTTAGTTCGTTTGTTTTTTTGTGATTCATGAAAAAACTATAGCCATCTAATCCTTCATTTTGGTAATTTTATGTCATTTTTAATAGTCTTAATCTTACCAGTAGAACATTAACCCTGGAAAGTTGTCACAGTTTAGGGTCAGGGCAGCCTGACAGACCTATTACAGATACACTCTATTAACCCCCCTCCCTCCCCAAAGGGGAAGAGAAAGGGAATAAGGGAGAGAGACTTATCGATTAGAAAAGGAAACTAGAAGAGCTTTAATGAAAATGAAGAATAATAAGAATAAAATGGAATATATACTGTATTGGGTTTGGGTGAGCTGGAGTTAATGTTCCCCAGAGCAGCTCTTATGGTGCTGGGCTTTGTGCTGGGAGGCAGGTAACACCGGTGTTGTGGCTGCTGCTGAGCAGCGCTTGCACAGCACCAAGGCTGGCTTTCTAACATCTTCCCCCCGCCAGTGGGATGGGGTGGACAAGATCTTGGGAGGGGACACAGTCAAGACAGCTGACCCAAACTGACCAAAGAGATATTCCACACCGTATGATGTCAGCTCAAGTATAAAAGGGAAAGAAAGGAGAAGGGAATCGGGGTCATTTGTTTGTGAAGACGCTTGTCCTCTGAGCAACCGCTACGCATACCAGAGCCCTGCTTCCCGGGAGAGGCCCGGGAGAGGCCCATCGCCTGCTGATGGGAAGTAGAGAATAAGATCTTATTTTTGCTTTGCTTTGTGCGTGCGTGGCTTCCTTTTTTGCTTTTTCCTTCCTATTAAACTGCCTTTATCGTACCCTACGGGCTCTTCCCCCCTTGTTGTTCTGAGGGAAGTGTGTGAGGGGAGTGATAGAGCGATTTTGTGGGTACCTGGCGCTCAGCCAAGGTCAACCCACCACATATACAAAACCAGTGACAAAACACCCCACTCTCCCCCGATGGCAAGTATGTCACCGTCACCACTGATGCTGTGGAGCAGGCACCGGGAAAGTCCCAGACAGGGCCCAGCAGCAGATGGAAACCATGTTCAGGAGCTGGATTCTGGTACTGGATTCAGGAACACTCGGATCAGGATCGAAGACAGAATGGACAGAGCCCTCCTTGGATTCCAGCCATTGAAGGAATGAGGAAGAATCCGAGCAAGGACCCAGAGCAAGAGCCGCTGAGCCGAGGGCAACTGAGCAAGGGCCCCCAGCAGCCGAATGTGGTGTATATGGGATGCGATACCCCGCTGGTTGGTTTAGAGTCACCTGTCCTGTCTGCTCCTCCCTGCAGGGGCAGCCTTTTACTTTCTGCACCCTACAACGTGGTACACAAGATCTGGCAGTGGCCTTGGTCTGCAAAACAGTCCTTGGTAATAACTCTAAACCTTGAGCGTTATCACTGCTAGAAGCAGCCACTGCCTGTGAAAACAGGCTGCTAACTTCAGAAAGTGCAGTTAGTTAAAGGAACTGAGCTGAAAAGTAAAAACACTGAACAGAATTGTTCTGTTCTCACTCAGACCAGGACAAAAGTAACACCATAGGAGGTAAGGCTGATCAGATCTACTTGGCTTACGTAGCCAGGAAATAAATTGCATTTGTCCAGTGAGATCATCAAATGAAGCAGCAGAAAGGAGTTTGGTGGCAAAGCAGGGGAAGGCTAGATTGAGATAGAACCAAAGATGTGGACTTGTTGAAACAAAACAGTTATGTAGATATGTGAATTTATTCATTTAGCTACTAGTTGCTAGGTTTGGAAGCCTGTTTGCAGACTTGTGAGTGATGTTTCTCTGGGTTATGCCTCTTTTTGCTAAATTTTGGACTTGAGGAAAGAGGAGGACAGTAGCATGATACCAGACTGGTGGACTACTTTATCTGCGTAACAGATGGTGAGATGTAACATGTTGAGATGTTGAATGTAACAATGTTGAGATACCAAAAGTACAATACTGTCCAAAGCCCGCTGAGATCCGCAGGGAAAAACCATCACAGAATTATGAGCTTTTGGTCAGGCCAGAAAACCACCCCTCGTCAGCTTCAAACCCAGCTATTTTTCCACTGACCTAGTGCTAATAGATGTGTCATTACAATATCTCAGCTCCAATTACAGGGGTTGTTTGAAGTATTATTGCTCTGTTTCTACTGTGTGTGTTATTATCTTATGTCAATTGTGTAATCCCCATCCTCACGCATCATCTAGTAAACCACGGTGATCTATGTGAGGCGGGTTAATTGAAGGGAGAGGAAGTCCTGTGAATCAGGGGTAATAGGCATTAGCAGATTATAATGTTTTATTGGCTCCTCATTACACAAGCTTTGAAATCTGAGGAAGACTTCCTTCCAAAGGCGGGGTGGTGGCTGGCAAGGGGGATCTGCATTTCATATCAGCTGCTGAAGCAAGCTACCCTCAGGCTAGCATATTTTGCTCTTTCTTTTTCTTTTTTTTTTTTTTTTTTTTCCCCCAATGTGTTCTGTGTTCAATATCTCGGTCTTAAAATATGGTTACTTTATTTTTTTGCATTGCACTATTAATTTTTGCTTTTGGAATAGATTGAATGCCAAGTGTTTTAAAGTAAGGCAACGAAAGCCTGCTTTTATTTTGGGTAAAAAGTCTTACTGTTGGGGGATGATGGAAGAGAGGACATCATGTAAAAGAATTAGGAAGCATCATTTTTAGCAACTGACATGTATCTTAATAACCCTTTGCTTTAATTGGCATTTTAATTAAAGATGACATTTTAATTGGTTATTTTACCAATTTAACTTGCTTATTGGCATCAGCTACTTCTTTCATTACTGATAATTCATCTATGCAATCTCTGTACCCATACTGGGTGTTTTCAAATAGTATTTTGCTGTTCTGAAGAGTCTGACACACTTTTCTCTTGCTCCTCCAATGTACTTCCTGGTGTTTATGCTAAAGTCTGCAATGTTTACCATTTAAAAAAGTGGACTTAATGTCTTAAAAAAAGTCTTAATATGAATTAACTGTAAATAAATAATCATTATTGGTACATTAAGCTTTTAAAATGCAAACCAACTGTGCGATATTCTTTACCGTCTACCTGCCAGGTATTGTTTGGCTATGCATTTTTCAGACATTTGAAATACTGTCTTACATTTTTTTTCCGTCATTGTTCTTAATCTGGGTTTATATATGATCTTAACTTTGTATTTTGGATTTTACGTGAAGCAAAACAGAAAATGTACTGTTAAGGCTGAGATGTAGTAATAGGTTACCCTTCTAGAAAACAAGAGTGCCAAATATACGTGGGGAACAAAAGAAACATAAGCACTGTACACAGCTTTCAAAAAGATAACCCAAACAACCAAAAAAACCAAGGATGGAGAAAAGGTATGTGCTTAATAGGGTTTAATAAAACAGGTTTATGTTTTCTGTTTGAAAAGAAGAGCCTTGGGTTCATTAGGAAAGCTAGAATCTTCAAAGAAGCCCATGGGAGGCCAGCTGAGGCCTTGAATGGGGCTTTGAAAATCCGAGCTTAAGAACACCTACCCTCAGCAGCTGTAGGTTCTCCATTATTATATTTTTGCTCTTTAGGAAGCTGTGTGCTACAGAGGATAGAAGAGTGGGTGAAATGATTGTCTCTGTTCTTGAAATGCTTCATAGGAGCCTTTTGAGAGCTAATTAATATTAACCACTTGAAAATTGCATGGTGAAAGGCATGATGTAAATGGAATGTATGAGAAAAGTTATTTATCATGAAAACAACGAGCTATTTTTAAAAGCTTGTGCAAGAGAACTTAGGACTCCTCCGAGGTGCCAGATTGACAGCGCTGCCTGATCCCTTACCCACAGAACATATGCACCGTGGGCAGCAGTACCGCAGGTTATCCTGCCGGTCCTTCTGCCCTATCCTAGATGGCCTGCCACCAGGCTTCCAGCTCGCCTCTTAGCTCTGCTAAAACTACCAGTTAATACCTGTTTGTATGGTGGTAGCTTCTGGATTGGGCCAATCCCAGCATAATTACAAACTGCCTGCAGGGTGGATTGAGAGTAGCCCTGAAGAGAAGGACTTGTGGGTTTTGATTGATGAGAAGCTCAGCATGAGCCTGCAGTGCGCTTGTGCAGCCCAGGCGGCCAGCCATATCCTAGGGTGCATCAAGGGGAGTGTGGCCAGCAGATCAGGAGAGGTGTTTCTCCCCCTTTACTCTGCTCTTGTAAGACCCCACCTTGAATATTGTGTCCAGTTCTGGTGTATCCACCATAAGAGAGACATAGATCTGTTGGAGCGAGTCCAGAGGAGGGCCACAAAGGTGATCCAGGGGCTGGAGCACTTCTGCTGCCAGGATAGGCTGAAGGAGCTGGGATTGTTCAGCATAGGGAAGACTCTGGGGGGATCTTATACCTTCCTTCCAATACCTGAAGGGAACCTATAGGAAGGCTGGAGAGGGACTTTTCCCAAGAGCGTCCAGAGATAGGACAAGGGGAAGTGGTTTTTAAGCTGAAGGAAAATCGGTTTAGACTGGATCTTAGGAAGAAGTTCTTCAATACGAGGGTGATGAAACTCTGGAATACAATGCCCAGATGCCCCCTCCCTGGAGATGTTCAAGGCCAGGTTGGATGAGGCCTTGAGCACTGTGGTCTAGTTGAGAGACGTCGCTGCCCATGGCAGGGAGGTTGGATTAGGTGATCTCTGACATCCCTTCCAACCTAAGCCGTTCTATGATTCAATGATTTACTGTGGATGATTGCCTGCTGTGGACAAGACGGAGACTATCTTTCTCCATTTCATTTTCTATTCTGTGCTGATGAGGAACATGGTCTTAAATGATTTATCCAACTTAACAACAATTTTCATGAAAAGGAAAGAAAGAGCTTACAAATCAAGGTGATGAAATGTGAATTAATTAATTTGTTCCATTAATTCTTTCACTATTTCATGTGGAGATAGAAAATTGTGTTCTTGTAAGTGTAAATGGCTGCTAAGATGCTTCTTTGCGTGATTGTATAGAAGCTGGAACAGAAAGTGGTTTGCTTATAAAACATTGACGTTGTTTTGATTATGTTTTGTTCTTGAAAGTATTATGCAGAGAAGTGTCACTGTAGGTACTTAATGAAAACAATTTCAGATCATAAATTATAATATGATTCTCTGCATTTTGACTTCGTTATGCTACTAATATCTGTGGTAAACTGCACAGATAAGATATCTTTTTTTGCTACTGCTGTTTTTATGAGGCAGTCATGAAAGTGGGCTGCATTTATTTGTTTCAAATCATTTCATTAAGGGGTAAGAAGAAAAAGGGACAAGGGATAGGAGTAATAACACTTTTTTTTCTTTACCTTTACAAATGAGTAAGCGTGTTCAGGGTAAAGAAGTGTGTTCATAACACAGAGCCTGTGTTAAACATGTGTTTAACCATGTTTGTGTTTTTCAGTCGCTTCAGTTTGTTTTTTTAACTTGTAAATAACAATTGCTTTTATGGCTTATGAGGAGAGGGCCTGGTGTAGCTCTTGGTGATGTTTGCTTAGTGTTTTAGTAGCAGAAGTATTTAGTATTTAGTATATAGTAGCAGAAATATTTAGTAGCAGTATTCCAGTGAAGTTATGGATGTTTTGCTTGGGTGTCCAGCACTGCACTGGAGTACTAATAGTGCCTCACACAGTATAGCTGAGTGAATTAGTGCCTATGGTCTAGCAATAAGAATCAATTCCTCCAGACTGCAAATACCAGACTACAGTTTGAACTTATTGCTGGTACTGAGAAGTTACTCATATGAATATCTATCTGAGGTGGTGGGGGCTGTTCTGTTTTTGGTTTTGGGTTGGTTTCTTTTTTGAATATTTTTTTACAGGCTAGAGGAGTATGTTTTATTGCTTACAAAACTTGCTTTACCCATCCCTTTCTAAAGCTCTTACAGAGCACAGAGTGTTTTACTTGCTTCAGTTATGTTGACTGACCAGGTCATGAATTTTAATGATGATTCTTGTGCAAAAAGTCTCTGTTCTGCTTCCTGTTATCTAGGAATGTTGCATGCACAAATGCATAGCTGCTGAGTTAGGCTGTTTTGCTTTCTGCTCTTGTTTTGGAGAAAGCTTATTGAAATGTTTCTGCAACCCCAAATATTTCCAAGCTTTCCCTTTTATTTCTGCGCTCAAGGGTTCGATATTAGAGATCTACCTTCTATCAGAGGATGTCTGTGCAAAACAGTCTTGTAGCCAATCAATGCCACTGCTAATCTGGCAGGATAAAGCTGTGTATTCCCTTCCACCTCAGGGGGCTGCCTTTGCTGCCTGCACAACTCCCCACCACCTGCCAAGAAAAGACCAGACTTGGCTTTGTGATGCAGTGGTACGGGGAATTAGGCAGTGGGCTGCCAGGCTAGTAAAAGGGAAACACGCTCAAATTAAACAGAGATGTCCTCGATTCGTGTTGCTGAGAAATCTGAGAAAGGTCTCTTTGTATGAATTGCAGTATCTGAGCTGGCTTGGTAGGCTGCGTGGTAACACTTGCCTCTGATGACAGCAGGCATCTAACATGCCATAGGTTTAACGCTCTCAGGCAGTGCGCTTTCCTCCTGGTATTGGTTTCTGGGAAGGATGAGCTGTCACCACTCTTGATGTGTGTAGAGAACAGAGGTCTCCTGAGATAAGGTTGTTCATTATGCTTCCTGAAGAACCATTAAATTTCTATCAGTGCAATGTGATCTACTCCTTGGGCAGAGACATTGTTTTCTGAGCCTTTTCTTCTATCCTAACCCCACTTCTGTGATATTTTAATTTAATTTAATTTTATTTTTAATCTGCAAACAGCAAGAATGTAGAAATATGTAAGTAGCAATAATGCAGTATTTTCATGCAGAATCTCACAGTGACAAGATGAAAAATTATGCGTTCTTACTGCATTATCCAGTATGTATAAGCCTTTATAGAATGAGACTTCATTCATATGGTGCTGCTTTGTATAAATTTTCAGGATTTTAGATGCAGTGCTCTATTTGTAAAAATGCATCAATATTGTGACAGTATTTCAAGATGCTTGTTAGTATTATATGGTAATAACTGTAACAGTCTTTATTTTGGTTGAGGTTGTTTAGGCTGCTTCATCTAAACAATTAAAAGTTTGTTTTGGTAATGGAAAAGCAATTGAAGTATATATAAACACTGAGAAATTATATCTATCTGAGAGATCTATGTGCATGCTGTGTAGTACCACGCATTGAATTTGTGAGTTTGTGTAAAAAAAAAATAAAAATAAAAAAAAATTGGGAGGTTTTTTTTGTGAATAACAGTAATATTTTATGTATATTAGGTGTATTTTTAGGTGTAGTGATATGTTCAGAATCACTCTCTTACTGTGAAATGTTATTGGCTGTTGAAAAGTAAAGGACTGGGACATCTTTTTAGGGTGAAACTTTTTAATATTTGTCGATAATTATCTAGCACAATTAATAGGAGAAGGTTCTTCAGGCAGACATTGTTTCTTTGATAATGTATACAGTACATTTTACAGAACTGTTTCAATCTTCTTTTTGGCAGTCTGAGCATCTGTTGAACGAGTTAATTAAATTTGCGTCTATAATTTCAGCAACCAGAATTTCTTAAAATACATACTGAGTCCAGCTGCGAAACCTCTCTTTCGGAGTTATTTCACACATGCTTTGTGACTAATAGTAATACTAATGGTAAATTCAGATTATTTCACAGACGAGATGCAGATATCAGCCAGCTAAACACTGTTCACGGTCCTTAATAGACTCTATCCGCATGCGTTTGATCACTGAAGTAATTGTGCTTATTTTGTCAATGTGCCTGATCTCTGACCTTCACATTTGTTTCTCTTTGGAATGGTCTGTGTTCTGCGTGGTGATTACCAATCATGTCTGCGAGACTGACAATATTTAGATGTAAATAGAGCAGTGCAAGCAGCACACGGTTGTGGTCTAATTCAGCAGCGTGTTTGTGACATGAGTCACATTTTAATAATTGGGAGGGCAAATTACATGACAGCTGTCTCAACAGAGAAAATAAGAATTGTTTGCCCTGTTAATTAGCATTTCTTTTTTCTTTAATTACTGCACATTTTGAACATATTTAGTTGATTTTTTTGGCACTTTTCAAAGGGCTAGAACATGTGTTTGTTTAAAAAAGAGGAACATACCCTCTGGTAAGCTTTCAAGACCTGTGAGTTGTAGATCAGCGTTATATGTGTAGCTATTGTGGTACCAAGAGGGAAGGGAAATTTAGCAGTATTGTTCTCTGAGTTACTGGACTCCTTGAGGAAATGCTGTTAAGGGTGATATTTGTTGCTCTGTACATGTTGGCATTTATATTTCTATGTAATTGTATAGGCTTGGGGCTGAACTGTAGTAATTTGACAATTTGAAACTTCTATAATGGCAATGCAAGAATGGACTGCTTATGATGCTTTTAAGGGAGGATTAAAACATTGTCCCTAGAATGCCTAATATTAGCAAAGCCAACGGGTAGTCTTAAATAGCCAGACCATCGACTGTTTAACTGTATTTCTTGAAATCCAAAGTGAAGCCCACATATTACTCAGGCTTGTGTTGTCTAGGTTTTATAGGCAAGCTAAAGTTGCCACCAGTGATACAGGGACCCTCTGCTACTCCTTTTCACAGGGTGAGTTTACCCTGAAATAATCTCTGATGTAAATGAAAAGAGTTGCATTAGTGAGGCAAGAAAGTGTGTCCTTTTTACAATTCTAGCTTTTAAGAACAGTCTAAAAAAATTTGCGTTTCAAGTTTGGCCATATCCTTTTCAGAAACAAAATGTGGGGAAAGTCATAGTTTTTAAATAATAGATCCTGTAATTAGTTTGGATGAAGGTGGATTTACAACAAGTGACAATTCACTGTTACACCTTTGCTTTCAGGATCCGAGGAAAATCTCTGGTACTGTATGTTTGCATGGTGTTAAAAATGCTTAGAAATGAGGAGCAAAATAAAAGTGCTTCAGACAGCGTGAATGTATCATATGCAGTAAGTAGTAGAGGTATTACAAATGGTCTCAGAAAAGATGTTGCAAACAGAGCCTTTGATTTAAATTTCTTTAATCTCACTGTGTGACAAAAAATCCCAGAACCTCTAAATATAAACACAGGATATGGGTGAGGAGAGAACTTGTAGGTAGGTCAGGGATCCATATTACTGAGATACAAGGAGTAGTATCTACACAGGTAGATGCAACACAGAGTTGCCACAGTTGTTATTGCTGTTTTTCAGGGCAGGTAACTTGCATTATGCAAAAAGAAGATCTTCACAGTGTTATGTTACAGAAATAGGACAAGCTATGTCTACCAAGAAAAGACTGTGTCAAAGAGATGTTCTGCATATTAAGAGGCAAAACAACTCACAAAACTGTTTCCAATGTTTGAAAGAAAGTAGCGAGAGGCCTATTTTTTTTGCCTTCACAAGGTTTAGCATTGATTTGAGTAGCTGGAGAATACATTTTCTTTAACATAAGTAAATAAGCGACAGGATATATTTGGAGTACTTAGAAGGTATATTTAAGCCTTTCATACTGGAAAGGAGTCTGCTAAGTCTCTGTGAGACTCTGGAAAAATTGCAAAGTCAAAATTTTTATTGGAGCAACCAAAATTTTCAGCTGTGACAAACCAGAGAAGATCAGATGTTCCTGCCATAAGACACCACTCTCCAGTTTGAATGAAGAGATGCTAATGGCTGGTATATTGCTCGTATGGTTTTATTTCAGTAGGACATGATCAGATTAGTGTCTTTAGGCTTCTTTNTTTTTTGTTTTTTTCATGGCTTCCTCCTTACATTTGTTTGAGTGTATGAACCTCATGTATTTTGTCCCTTATGAGCTGTACTCGGAAGGAAGAGATTCTTCTCACTTGATTTCATACATCAGTCATCAAAGGTCTGTGCTTTACAAAGTCGCCATGTTGTCTTTCTGCAGTCAGTGGGAAGAGTTAGGGATTTTTAGGTCACGATTTATTGGAGCTATTTCGGATGAGAAGAATCCCATTCCAAAAATGCCCATTTATTTCCTTCAACTACAGAGACACCACTGAGCCATCAGCTCTGACTGTGTTCAGATGAATCCCACCCAGGATGATCTCTCAGACACTGGGGTATTTGGTTCTTCGTGGAGATGCAAATCTGTTTACAAGTGGAGTGGGACATTGTGGTTTGAGTACCGTGCTGTCTTGACAGACATTTTAGGCCATTGAAGAGTGGACATATGCTCTGTTTAAGTAGACACAAAGCCATATGCTTCCCACAGTGATAAGGAACTAATATGTAGTGGTAATCATATGCCAGAGAGCTATGTAGAATTTTTAGGATTATTTCCTATGTGTTACCTCAAACCCTTTGTAGCATTGTATTTTCGATTAAGCTTAGGACTGTCCAGATATTCCTGTGTTTCTATTCCACCATTATTTTTAGTAAAAGCTCTTTTAATGTAGCATCAGAATGGACTTTCAGCTTTGAGGTTCTCGGGAACAACTAAAAAAAGTGCTTTGACATCTTGAAATGTAGATGTATATTTGGTATTCGCAACATCTATTTGAGTTTCACTTAGTGTATTGAGAACAATTGATTAAGCCAAACTTCAGCCTAAATAAGACTTTGCTTAGATACTCACATGAACAGAAGAAATCTTTGAATCTGTTCAAAACTGTGCTGTAAAACAGTATGTAAAAATATATGGAGTGAACAATTGCCTGTGTTGGCAAAGATTGATACAGAATGCTTGAAGAATATAAAATTCAGTTTAAAATTTAACTTAATATACCTGGCCTTTAAGGAACTTCCTAGAGCATTCAGATCTATTGAGCTGTTTAATGTTTTTCTGTGAGGAACACTGTAAGCTGTGTCACTTGGGAATTTAAAGTATTGCCAGAATAAAACATTAGAAAATACACTGTAGTAATTTATTCTACACTGGCAAATCAGGAGGCTGACTTACCTAGAAGGTCCTTCCCAGCTCAAATCTAAACAAGTTTGTGATCAGAAATAAACTTCTACTATTAACGGTCAGCTTTTTAGTTTATATTTAAGATGCACCAGCTACTGCTGCTTTTCGTCTGCAAATATTTTAATTTTTTTTTGTCACTTGCATCTGTTTCTGTATATATAAAAAATATTTATAGTCCTTTTGCATCCCTCTTTTTTTTCCTTTTTTTCTTTCTTTTTTTTTTTTCTTTTCCCCTCAAACAGCTGTCTCATGTGGTCAACTATCTCTCTGCTCTGCAGTCTCTAGCTGCTTGTAGTTTCAGCCACGTATTTGTTTGAATCGATCAGATTAATTGCAACAGACTAGTCTGGGCATGGATAGAATACTGAGGCACCAGGAGTAGTGGAGCATTGCTTGCAGTGTTTAATCAGAACCCATATGTAATTTCCTGGGATAGTCGTGGGGTTCACCTGTGAAGACTGCCACTAAAAAATATGGAAATAATTAACTTGCAACTTTTGAAGCACCCATGAAATTGTCAGAGACATGTTCTGCAAAGATAGGTATGATTTTTTTGCTCTATCACTTGTAACAGGCAGAGAGTTAAAAACGTTCTGAAAAAGCAGCTGGCTCTTTGATCCAATGGAGTTATTTAGCAAGTCATGGTAGACCAAGAGAGGCTGTGTGATTTAATGGTATTTTTAAGATTCAAGGATTTAGATTTATCCAAGTGGGGAGTGTAAGTCCTCATTTCCAATAAGGTAGGGGAAGGAGATTTAACTGTTTCATGTAAGAGTAACTGGTGAATCTTCAGGATTCTGTTTCTGTGTCTGAATATATAAATTTCCTCAAAACAGCAACGTATGTGAGACTAGTCTGTGTTCCTAATTGTCTTACTTGCAGCCTATGAACCAGAGAAAACACGCCACCCCTTGAACAACACTGCCATTTGTGAAGTGGTAGCAAACTTTTAACCTATGTGGGATGTTGAGAAATACCAGATATATTAGTCTCCATAGAGCTATCATGTATCTAGTCTTTTCCCAAAGCATGATGCCTTTTTCTCCCTGGAATTTTCTAAAGTGGACAAAAATAAGTATTTAGTAATTTGTCTGGGATTTCCGGTGTCTTGGCAATCTGTTTAGAGCAATAGCTACAGATGACTACAAGTCCCAGAAGAATGGCCACTGCTCAGACAAAGACCAGCTGCATCTTTTTTTTTCAGCCTGCAAATCAAAACTTAAAAGCAACAGAAAAGAAGGTTTAATAGCTCCCTAGGAAACAAAATTTCAAAGGTATGAAAGCTCTCTAGTATTTTTGATTAGCCTTTCTCTTTCTCATGAGCCTCATAAATTTCTCTGTGCCATTAACTGAAACAGGCTCCTTATGTAAGAACACTGTTTAAGATCTATATAGGTGTACTTGCACTTTTTTGATTAAATTATATATTCTTGCCTGCTCTTTCCATAGCATACCTGGAATATGAGAACATGCTTTCAATCTTTCCCTTCCAGTTCAGTGCTGCTGGTTTTTTTTTTTCCTAATATCCCATCTGGATTGTTGGTAGGTTTTGCAGCGTTACGTATCTTTCTTCTTTTTCAAGGTAGCTTTTTTGTTGTACATACAGCGTTATAAATAATAATATAAATATGGTAAACTGTTTAACATGTACACAAATAAGAAATATTCATTCCTTCTATGAATTCCCAAATATTATAAATGTAAAAATTACACAATACTGTTTTCATGAGAAGACGTATCTATTTCAACAATACAGAGCAACATTCAAATCAACTTTGGACAGCAATGGAGAAATATCCCACTGAAATTAGAGAGGGAATTGAAATAACTATTCAAGCTGGAATTTGTCCAGTTGCAGCAGTTCTGCAGAAGTGCTGTAAGGCACATTGAAATGTAGACATTTTATGTACTGCTCAAGAGACTGCATATGTAGCAAGACAGTGTTGGGTACGATAACCAAATTTCGTTTAGGTTCTGCCGCTCATTTATGTATCCTGGCACAGAGTACTGTGTATGCAACAAAACTGTCAGCCCTTGCATCATGTCTTTAGGAGAGACCATAGTAAAAGGCTGAATTGGACTGTCTCTCAAAATATACTTTGTATTCCCTTTCTTATGCTTTCTCTGATGCTCATTGTCCAAAGAATTGGATGGTGGAAGAGAGAAGGCATTTCTGTCTGGTACTAGTTTCAAATTTGAAATAAAATTGACACACAATAGCAGCTCTAAATTCTGTGCATGGCATTCAGCCCGTTTGATGGAGGTTGCTATGAAAGATAAAAAAGATTTGAGAAAGCCAAAAGGATTTGAGTTGCTGTACCGGTTATAGCAATGGTTTCCGAGAATATCAAGATGTAGAACATTCTCCTTTTTTATATATATTTATTATTTTCAGCTTTGCTTGCTAAATCACTATGTGAACCGGTGTTAACTTGTGCATTCAGTCTGATGTAGATGCAGTCCCGCTTTACAGAACAGCATCGCGAGAATATTAGGTTCCCCTTTATTTTTTTTTTAACGTGTACAAATCTGAAAATACGTTTTAATTTGCATTGACTAGAGCCCAGAACAATGCCAACAGTTGTAATTCATTCCTCACTGATAATGCGATGACTTCAACACAGCATTCTGTGCTGAAGAGGAGTTTTGTTCTATGAAGAAATGCAGAAGATAGGATGACATCACTTACAGAAATAATACAAAATATTTCAGCCACACATGCACTTAACATAGGAAGTATTATCTCTGGACTTGTCCTTATGTAGTCTCTTTTAATCTGAGTAAATGCCATTGCATTGCTTAAAAAGAGCTCTGTACACCGCAGCTTTTTGTATTGCTGTGGATCAGGAGTGTATTTGGACCAGTTTTACTGCTGTTTGGACCAGAATTAATTTGTATCAGAAGAAATAATTCTGTAGGCAAGCCTCACTGCTTGGAAATATTTTGTTGGTTTACCAGCTGCCTTCCCAGGCTGATTTGATCTGGTTCAGGCCAGCCTTTCTATGGCACTTCTATCATGCATGTTTGCAGAGAACAGATACTGGCTTTCCATTCCGAAGGCTGGCTAAAAGCAGTGTGCTTTGACAGTGCTCTCAAATCCTCCAAGAGTCAACATCATCTTTTCCTGATAACTCTTTGTGTGCCTGATTATTTTTGCAGTTAGACCTATACAGAGACCCTAAATGCTTTCTCCCTGTGGGGAAAAACAACCTACAAAGAAAACTAAGAAGTTTTCATGATAAGAGATAAGCCTTTTTTCTTTTTTTTTTTTTTTTTTTTTTGAGAACGTTATGAAGCTATTGCTGTGGGTAAGTTTTTAAGAGCCATACTGGGGTGCCACATCACTTAGAGGTTTCATAGGAGCATTATCAAGGATGGAAGTTACATCTCTGGTATCCCTGAACTGCCTGTCTTCAGCGTGGAGCTGAATAGCTTTGCAATACTCTGTAGAGTGTTAGTGGTGTGCCTCATTTTTATTGCAATAGCCTGAAGAATCAACCTCAAGGACAGCAGGGTAGATGATGCCTTGCACAAGAATGTACTCCACTGCTCATCTCAAGGGAGTCATGGGGCCTTGACAGTGTCCTGCCTCTTCTCTCAGCCACGATGCTATCCCTGGCAACACTGGCAGGCAGACACTAAGGCTGATTCGTTTCTTGCATTTTCTTCAGCTGTATACTGAGATTTAGAGCTGAAACCTGCTTTTGCTCCTGGCGTAAACACTATCATGTTTGAAAGAGGTGAATGGGCATTGTCTTCAATTTCTGCTCCTTTCCAGCCTCCAAGTTCTGCATCATCGTTATAAGTGCATGCAAAGTAGAAGCTCCATTTTGGTAATGAGGTATTAACCCTGAAATTTGGTATGCTTTCCCTCTAAAATTCTCATTGACTTTCCCCTCAGCATACCCAGAAAATAATTGCTGTATCAATATTTCCAGAAATGCTTTAATAAAATCATAACTCTCAAATGCTCTTAGCCACAAACCCCTGTCAGTGCTGCTGTTAATACCCAGCACGCAGCTCAGTTGGCTTATCCTATACACAAACAAGAAAAATGGAGAAGCGCAAATTACAGTCACAGTTTTATACCTGCACCTGCCTCCAGTTCACTGCAAAGTTACATTAATAGTGTGACAAAAGTCAAGAATGTCCACGTAGGCACAACAAGATTCTGTGGGGGCTCTAATGTACACCTCATCCCCATCCTTGCTGATGATAACTATGACAGAGCAGTGTCTTGGTAGCTATCTGAATGCACTTTATGAAGTAATGGAGTTTTAGTTCATCAGAAGGCAATGGGAGGAAACTCAGGAAAAAACCTCATTATCTAGATTTTTCCTAAGCATTCTAGGACAACTTTTCATCTGTAAAACCATGAAAACTGACCAAGACACAGCAATTTCTTACAACTCTGCTCCCCAACCAGGTTGACTTGCAACATGCGGACTCCCTAAGACTCCCTGAAGATATATGTTAACTTCCACGAAGTATTTAGGGAATGTGCCACTTACTTAAGAGGAAATAATAATAATTTAAAGTACCAAGAGTCCTTCAGAGAGCTTGAGAATGCTGGTTGTTTCCTGAAAATCCTGTCAGTGTAAACTTCTCAAGAACTACTTGTGTCGATTAACAAAAGTAGTATAAAAAAGAAAGATATCTCTGGCTAATTCTCAGAATATAATCTAAGGTCAGCCTCCACTAGTCTATGAGTAACCTGTAGCTCATCATGAAGTAGACCAAAAAGTTTGTTCAGGCACATTTCACCTCAATTAATCCACCTGAATTTAGGCAAGTAATAGAGATACCTAAACCTGGAGCTTAATCCCCCTGAATACCTTCCATAGCATGCTTCTAGAGGAAGAAGTCACTAACCTCCAATCAGAAATACTTCTGAAAAATATTTTCCTACTTGTGTTGTTTAACAAGATACCGTAAGGATGCTCCTAGCTTGGATAGCTTGCTCGCTTCCTTTAGGCCTGTATTTGCAGTGCTAAATGTTTAATCTGATGGACTGTTTTGTTATGAGTATCTGTAAATGGTTAGAGAATATTATTGAATAACAGTTACTTGTCTGTTAAGGGCATAAAATTGTGAAAAAACTCTAATTCCTCTTGCCTTTTACATTTGTAGATGACCTAGTAGAATCTGTGTTATTTAGTGAACGATCACTAGGATTTCTAGGACTCTTTGGATATTTTACTCTGTGATTGAGTGTACATTAAATATCAGTGTAAAATGGTGAGAAATAAATTTGGTGCGACTGTTAAAAAAAAAAAAAAAAGCCAGCCAAGAGCATTTAATTACAGCTGTTTATGTTGAAAAGGCTGAAGACCGCGAAACAATGTGCTGAATGGAACGAGCAAGAATTGCCACCCAGCGCTTTGCATGTTAAAAGTAATGAGGGCAGTCCAAACAAAATTATTCGCATTCTGTCCAGCTTTGGCTTGAAAACACCATACAGTTCCACAGAATAGCTTAATTGCCTGGTGTAGCATAATTACCAGGGATGGGGAGTAATATAATTTACATGTCTGACCATCAAATGAACCAGGGAAACTGCTGGCTTCTGACAGCTTGGTTTTGACTTAGCTGAGTCTTACAATTGTTAGAAGCATAAATTCAAATGTTGATCACTACAGCGGTACCTCATGTTTTAACTTCCTGCATCCTGGACTTAGGAACTTGTGGGTTTCATGGAACCTCGAAACTGTCAAATGGGGGGAATCGCAGATTGTACGTTTGAGGCTCTGGGTAGGGGTGGGAGTGGTCTGTGCCTGAGAGCAATGTCTGGTTGTGTCCTGCTGCTCCTCAGCCTCTGTGGAAATAGGGTGAGAAAAGCTGTATGTGCCTGAGGAGGTTATAGAATGGTGCTGAAACTGATACACTTCTTAATCCAATAAAAATTCTAAGTTACGGATTTTTTTAACAGTGTGCCTTTAATGACTCCCATCTATTTTCTGGGCGGTTAACACGTGTAATAGTCTTGTTATTTATTTCGGTGACTTCCCCAGGATGCTGTAAATAATGAGTAGAAAGATACTCTCCAAGTATCTTGTAATAAATGCTTACCTGTGTCATTTGCAAGAGGAGGTGATCTCAAAAGTTAGAAGAGCAAACGAAATTGGTTATATGCGTAGGTGAGATGTATCACACTAAAGCTGTGTTTGGGGAAACAAGCTTCTCTCTGGGTATGCGTTCTCTCCTCTCGTAGCTTTGTGTAAAATTGTTTATATGCCTATAATTTCACAAGGCAGATGGATCTTCTGTTTGCTTCTAGTTTTCTTTTGAATGGACTTGTCCTTGTTGCACAACAAATCCTTTGTTGATATCGTGTTCAAATGTATGTGAAGACAAACGCGAGTAAGAAATAGGTGCCTCACATTGTAGTGTTGAGAATAACTCCAATTTTATTCCTTGGTGGAACACTATGTGGTGTGGAGGGGCAATTTTATCTTGTATGGTTACATGCTGTCAATGTTTCATTGTATCAACATTGAGCTCTTGATTTTGTCTCACTGTTGGGTTTATCCCACCCTTGTGGAATCACACAATGCTTCAGTCTTTCTCCTGTTTGTAACTGGATCACAGAAAGAAAGCTCACTAGTTTAGTGGTGGGACTAGGCATCCTCAGGGCTTTTTTTGTTTGTTTGTTTTTACTTCAATGTTA
>VWZK01006463.1:265555-497710 GCA_013396935.1 Baryphthengus martii | reverse complement strand
AAAAAAAAAAAAAAAAAAAAAAGAGAACCTTCCATAGACCATAGCGTGTTTTGTCTTTAAGTCCTGGGTGAAAAATGCAGAAGTGAGAATACTCTGAGAAACCCGAGATACCATCAACAACCAAGCCAAGAACTAAGCAGTATGAGTTGTTTGGAATGGCATGAGCAGAGTGACATCTTCCATTAAATAACATAAGTGGTCTTCATTGCATATTCAAATAGTTGGTTCAGATCATCCTAGAAACAGCTGTCAGACTTGACAGTTCACAGTTTCTGTTTCTGAACCTCAGGTTCAGGCACATGAAGGGAAAAATCCCAAACCAAAACATACCTAAATATGGATTTGTTTCTCTGGAAGCAAATTTCAACCATCAGGTTTACAATTTTTGGCCTTAAGTATCAATCAGTTACAGTAGAGTAACACTTGCACTTTAGGTCTGATTAGAAGACTGTTTAAGCTGATGGTAATATTGATAATGACTCCACTGAATTTTGGACTTACTAATTTTGTTATGAGAAAACAACCTTTCCAGTGTCATTTTATTACAGACACACTGCATGACTAAGCATGTACCATTCATTACACTATCTAGACATATTTCTTATTCCATACGTGTTAGCGAAGACATGTTACATTTGTCTTTGCATTACGTGTTTAAAATGAATTGAAATTTATTATTCAAATTATTTTTATATGGGCTTCATCTACTCAGTTAATGCAATTTAAACACAACTGTCTTTCGGTTGCACTGAAGGCTGAATATTCTGTGATTTTATTGTAAAAAGGGACAGAAGACACATTAGCTCTTTCTCTTGCTCTTAGGAGAACTTTAAAGTTTCTGGCAAACAAATCTTATTTGTAGATTTTTTAAATTTTGTTTGTTCCCTTACAGTTTACAGTCTTCAAGGGAATTTTTTTGAGGGAGATGTTCTTTTTTTTAAAAAATTTTGATATTGGCTAGGACTTACTATTCTGATGACAGGTTTTTTCTGTCTGACCCTGTCAATGTTATACTGGCTATTACTTTTTGAAGGCACTGAGTAGGAAATATATAATGATGATGATGGAACTTTTTCACCTATGCTGCCTTTAGTCACCTAGTCTTCTCTTTCCTTTCACTTTTACTTAATATCTCAGTGAATATTTTGCATGTCCGCTGTGAGGTAGAGGGGGATGAGTGGGATCATGCATAGATTCATCCTGCCAAATATTAAGTTAAACCCCAGTATTAGTTGCTTTTAAAAACAAAACAAAAACGAAAACAACCCACCAAGACAAATAAACAGACTCACACACCTGAGGAAGGCAACTAATCAGTTATAAAGAATGACAGCAAATTCCAAATCAATCTTGAATTTTTTTTAAATTTTTTTTTTTTCTTCTCAACAGATTCACACTCAGGATGTAACCTTCTGTAAAATGGAAACCTGTGAAGAAAGATACAGATAGCAGTTGGAGCTAAAAGCAGCAGATGAATATTTCTCCTTTTAAGCATCAGCTTTTTAAAACGCTATGGTGATTTGGAAAGTCCCAGGAGTGAACTGCAAAATTTTCCTCAGCTCAATCGATGGATTTCTTAGTCATTTCTCCAAGTCATTGATGTTCAGAGATGGTGTGTGATGGAAAAAACACCATGTCTCTGTGTTTGTAGCCCCGACTTTTTGGATTAGTTTGCTGTATTGTTGAACCGATTTCGTTTTGAAGAGCAAGGAGTGAATGTGATGGATTTATCTTCAGAGATGAACAAACATGGAAGGAATCCAGTAAGTCATAAACTCGAAGATCAAAAGAAGGTAAGATTATTTTTAATGATACTTAATTGTATTTGAACCACTTGCAAACTCTTTGATGATTTTTAGTAAAGTGGAAATTAATGTGTTTTTAAGGATGAAGTAGTCTGCTATGCTCACATACTATTGCGGTGTAGTGAACTGCTGTTATGAGACTCAATTTCTTCATTGTCTAGTAATTTTCATTCTAATATTACTTGATTGCCTGGTAATTTGGCGTTAAAAGCTCTCTGAATTTGTCTAGCAAATTGCTTGGCGAAACCTTTACTCCCTATCAATGCTGAGTTCATGGCAAAGACTTGCTGATAGAAAGTAAGTATCTGACATCAGCCTGAGACTGAGATTGTCATCTTTTACAGTGGATGTATGGATAGACCCTTCCCATTGTCTCCTACCAGTAGTTCTGTTTAGTTTGGTTTTCTGATAATTTGTTATTCATGTTTTACCCTTCAGTACCCAATACAGTTTAAGCATGTAAATTCACGCTTCCACAATGTGAAAAATCCGGTCAGAAGTCTCACTTCTGCAACAGGCTGTCCCAAAAGCCTCACCTTCCCAGTTCACCTCCTTTACTTGCTCGCACTATGGTCTGAAAATTTTTTGAATGCTTATTTTGTAAACCTCAATTTGATGCTTTTTAATATCTTTGGGTCCTCCTTCTATTTTCCCGTGCTTTATTGGTCTTTTGAGATCACATTCTTAGATTTTTCATGAAAAAAACTTTTGTGTGGGTTGGTTTGGTTTTTTATGTTGTTATTTTGGGGTGATTTGGTGGGGTTTTTGTTGCTTTTGTGGTTGGTGGGGTTTTTTGTTGTTGTTTTTTTGTTTGGTTGGTTTTTTTATAATATCCAATTTATTAGAAGTTCACAACTCTGTAATACTTTTTTTTTTGTGCCTGGACTCTAACATAAGGTCTGCACTGAATGACAGCCAGCAGAGAGAGCACATTCTCCTGTAGTGTTCTGTGGCTGCAGTGTGCTTCATACTAGGCCTTAAAATTAGATTTGCTGGCCTGTTTGAATTACTGTGTAGGTTCAGTGGGACTGTTAGTGTCCAAATCATCGTTGGTGTGCAGGTTATGTACCTTATTATTACACAGGCTTATTATAAATAATGCTACTGGATTGGGTCTTTTTTCTTTGAATTTTGGTGTGAAAGCTACTGACTAATATTTTAAATAACCTTGATCTTTGGGAAAAATACAAATTGGGGGAATTTATAGGCAACATGAATGAAAACAATTTTAAGACTTAGAAAAATCAAATACTTATATTAATACATACAAATCTCAGAGGCACTAAAACCAGGTTGTTCGATCACAGCTAATAGCCCTTTAAAGTGCAGAGAATTGCAGGAAATACGCCATAGTAATGCACATGATGAAATTATTATGAAAATATATTCAGCCTTTCAGCAGGTTTTTTGTAATAGAAAAGACACAGAGGTATGTGATAGGAGATAAGTGGTTTAGAGCACAGGACTCTCTCCAACTCATAATTCCCACCCTTCTGTGGCACAAAAGAAAAAATGAACTGTTAGCATTAATCTCACCATTCAGTGAACTGTTTTCTGAACCATTATTATGTGATCTGGAATTGAGTATGCTCGGGTCCTTTCTTCCCCCAACCCCCCTCTTACTTCAAAAGGATTTTTTTCCCTTCGTTTCTAATAGCTGCAGATTCACTTCTCGAGACTGACTCTTTAGATTGCTTAGGAGGAGAAAGTTTGTTTCAAAGGGGATCTGTTGTACCTCAGGGTCAAATGTTTTCTTTGAGCCGTTCTGTGGGTATTTTATCCAGCTGTAGAACTATGCAACAACCACTGAGGGCTCTGCGACTGCTAAAAGACTCTGCTCCTGTGGTGTTGCTGATGCTGAAGAAGTAAATGGGATGTTAATACACATAAGTCTGGTTAGTTTTCATTGCATTCAGGAATCCTTACTAGTCAGTTAATATCATTGATATTCTAGCACCATGTTCCTTAGAGGAAGCTAATTATTTTAATAAAATGAGGCTTTAAAAGTAATGGAGAAACACAAGAAGTGATAATAATTTGGCCATCTCTTTGTGTTCCATTGGTTGTAAAGCAAATTTTGAAATATGTCAGATAGATAGATAGAAATAAATGAAATAAAATTGAATGACTTTAGGAAATACTGGCTGACATACTGGCTGACATGGATGTTCAACCACAATTCTGTGACAGTTCTATGATTCTATGTTGCTCTACCTGGATCACATCAGGCAAAAGTCAAGCTGAATCTCTTGAATAGCTCAAGTTCTATAAATAAATGAAAAATACTGTTTTCTAGGAAGACCTGACTGTTGTGTGGCTGCAGAATGTATTGTCACTGGACTGTTTTCTGTATTGGGAATTTAAGAAAAGAAAGAAGTGGAGAAAAAGCTCCATGTTAATTAAGGCTATAAAACTTCTCAGGTAGTTTTAAAAACACAAACTGTGCTTTGGCACTTATCTTTCTAATAATTTCATAGCTGTATTGTATACAAGTTACATAGTTACTTTTACTTATGGTCTGGATTTGGGCTTGGACAACTGTTAATATAATTTTCATGTCGTTGGCATGTGAACTGTCATGCCTATAGGACACTCAGATATACTCCTTAGCTCAAAATCCGTCGAATGCTATGACCTGTTTTTTAAATAGGTGCATAGTCCTTTTATGGCTGCAGAACTGTCAAGCTCCTCAGCCTTTCTGTAGCTGCAAGATGCAGTGAGTTTTACTGATTTCTGGCAATAGTCTGTTTAAGTTTGTGGGACTGGCAGATGTCTCTGGGCTGATACTTGGGTGTTTGACCCTCTTGAGTACAAAATGAGGCTCAGGCAGGAAGGTGAGAGCTTTTGGTAGCTGTGTGGAAGCAACAGTCCAATGCCTGTGGTTGAAATGCTGGGGAAAGGAGAGAAGCAGGGTAACAGAAGGCAGTGCAGAAAGGGTAAAGGTTCTAGGGAAATCATTGTAACCAGTTAATTTCACCTCCTACGAAAAACAGGCATAGGACTTCCCTCTATAAATTCTTCTAGCTGGGTGCAAAGCCTTAGGAAATTAGTAATGAGCTGGAATTGGCAGTTCTTTATCTGCTTCACTACTGTGTGTCCGTGGTGTCTCTGTCCAAAATGTGTCCTTCACTCCTCCATGCTAGATGTGTCAGGTGTACGTCTCCATCCACGTAGAGATTTCAGGTTAAGTAAGTGATGTGTTTCTACATCTATTTGCCATTCCCGCAGTGTACTTTAAATTCTTATTTAAATAGTATGATAATATTAAAGGCTTTAGGACATAAATACCAGTAAGTAGTAAACACACGTATCACTGTTTACAGGTGTGTGTGCAGGTTCATGATTTTAACGCGTAGTAAGTGGTAGAGAGAGCTATGAACTAGCAGGTTTAATAATGGGTTTCTGTAGGCAACTCGCTGCAAATAATCATTTTAAAACCCAGAAAATAATGCCTTATCTACCTGCATTTTATCGTTCAGCAGGGTTCTTCTGTTCTCAAAACCAATATAAATTTTTTTTTATTTGCTGCCACATGCGTGGTTTATGCTAGTCAAATCCATAAAATACACATCCAAAATTTCCTGACTACTCCAGTCTCTTAAATTTAATGTTTGCCCCCACAAGAAAGTCCCATTGTGGCCATTTCTTTGACAGACTATCGAGGTTACTTGGTATCTTCGAAAAACACCTGCTTGCTGGAGGCAGACAAAGCCAAGCCTTTGAAGGATGCTGCAGCTGTGACCATGTTAAAGTCTAGAGACTGGGGGAGGGAGCCTGAGATTGCACTTCACCGTGGGCGTACGGCTGTGGGTGAGGCAACCCACAGGCAAATAACACAGGTTGCAATACACTCAGGAATCATTTTATGTACTTGACCCTTTCTAAACCTGTAAAATTGTTTCAGAACTAGAGTAATGTAGAAAATGCTTCCCGGTAACAATAGTACTCCATCCCTTAAAGCTTTGGCAGATCTGCTTTTCCTGCTAACTCATTTACTGCTTTCTGTTCCAGGGAATTTCAGACAAAGCCCACTGAGTCCCTGTCCTGACTCACACCAAAAGATATGTGCCTAGATGTAAAATCCGTCATGCGTAATACGGTAGTAATGATATTCTGGCAGAATTGCTGCTTTCAAAAAGGGGAACCATTACCTCTTATGACGCCACTGGCACATGGCTTGGAGTTCTGCGCACCCAGAGTGCTTGCTATGGGTACAGGGGTAGTTTTTCATCACATTTTCCTTTAAAATCTCTCAACCAAAGGCCTCGGTCCTTCTTTTTACAGGCTGATCCAAACTAAATGAAAACGAAGGCAACTTTTTGGTACTTCACCACCACTATCTTAAATAAGTACTTTAAAATTAAATACGAGAAAGTGCAAGGATCTCTTTTGCTTTCAGAACAAATTACATTATTTCCTTTGGTGTTGTTTTTGTAGGCATATGAGCCATTGAACTCTGAGGGTTTTTTAATAGACACCAAGATTCTATTACTGGACAAAAATTAAATGTAATTAATAAGCAGGAATACCAAACCAACTTTGTCTGCTGTTGGATGTTTTACTGTCTCCCTGGTAACCATTTGGATATTAAATAAATGCCCAATAATTAGTAGTTTAGATGTCAAAAGCATCATGTGGACTTGTCATGGAATCCTTTAAAATTCAAATCCAGAGAGAAGATTTAGAGAGGACAGATGACATGGGGGTAATCATCATGTATATCACACTTTTCATCCATCCCTGCCTGCTTCATTTTAGTTGATATTTGGCGTATGGAACAACGTTTTTGGAAAATCAGATGTCGTCACCATGAGGCAGTTGGGCCAGATCCAAGAGCACAATTCGTGCTCCCAAACGTGCTCATATTGCTGTGTCTGTGCTCCCCATTTTCACATCTCAATTCTCATTTTTATGACTAGTGCTTTGGTCACCTGATGACTGTTTTTAAAAATAATGGCATTGAATATTGGGTAGGCCAGGGTTGTTGCTATTCTTATTTAATAGCTCATTTTCATTTGGGGATCTAGGATCTGGATGATTTTGCTTGTTATCTCAACAGAACAGTTTTTCTTCTCCCATCCTGTTTTAACTTCTCCCTCTGAGGCAGCTCTAGCAGAGCTTTCTCTTCTTCCCTCTCCTCCCGCTCTCAGTCCCTCCTACACATATACACACACACATATATATATATGTATACGTGTTCTGTGCATTTTTTTTTCCATCTGCCTGACTCTCTCTCTGTCAGGGGATGCTTTGCAAACAACTGGAGCTCTGAAGATCTGGCGAAGGGTCAGAGACTCCTTAAGTTCAATGTTCACTGTTATCCCTTATCTCACAACATCTGGCAGTTGGTTGTTTTGTTTTGTTTTTTTTTCAGAATGTATATTCAGCGTTTTTACCAAAAATAGCAAGACGAGGGGACAGTGAGGGAGGGGTCTTCAAGGCTGAGGGGAGAGGCTTGTTCTCTTTTTGTTTTGCTGGTGTTTTTACTTTAATGCCTTTAAATTAGGCTGAGGTAGAGCCCACACAGCTGATAAGAAGAAATGGGCTGTGGGAATAAAACTACAGTTGCTTTCCAAATTCTTTGCTCTGTCAGCCTGTCATCTATTACCTTCATCTTCCCCTTAAGCTGTCTCCCTCCATACTCCATCAATTTTGTCTTTCAAAAGTTGTGTTAGAAAGACTTGAATTATTTCTCTTTTTGTCAAACCTCCCTGGGGCCTCACCACCTGACTCCTCTCGCTCACTGAAATTGTTCCTTGCACTCTGCTAGTGCAGTTGTTCCATTTTAAAAGAAACACCAACAAACAAACCCTACTCTTTACAGACTCAAATAGTGTTAAATATCATTTTATGAAGTATGAAACTCATATTTAATAATTCATAAAGTAAATTCATGTCCTCTGCTGCATGTTTACAGGGTGTTTTTTTCTCCTCTTGGAGAACCATGATGTAAACAAGATAGTAAACATTGCTTTTTTATGCTTTTTCTTTTGCGTTGCCTTCCCAAAACCACTATCTTCAACAAAGTCTCAATTGTACAGCAGTACTCAATTGCTCAGCATGGCACCAAAACAGCTGAGAAATTAAATATTAATTAGCTATTTTCTTAAAAAGATAAAGTGGTGTACTCAAATACAAGATTGGTTTCTTAGCTGGTTGCTTTTCTTCCCACACAATGTTGTCTTTAAGCTCTTACTGTTAACATATGCCCAATAATTGAATAAAACTTGTTTAAGAACACCAGCTAAAAGTTGTACCAGGATGTCATAGCTGCCTGGTTGGAAGGAGCTCAGCTGTTTTGCAGTTGTTTGTGCTGGCAGATTTTTGCGTAATCAGATAGCTGGAATGAATACTATGTTGTATGTACACATACATAATTTCGGATATATGCTACGGACTAGAGTGAGAGGAGGAAAACTTTTCATTTGAGTTGGTTACTCTTGCCTTCCCCTTCACTTACTACTGAAGGCACCGTTTCCCATTTCTTCCCGTTGCTGTGCTATTGGTACATATGCAGAGGTGAATTTAAGTATCTTATCGCAAATAATCTGATTTAATTTGGAGTAAGATACAATGGCTAAGAAGCAGGAAACAGTGCAGTTCGTGGAGGTAATATCTTGTGATTATTCAGCTTGCTCTAGGATGTCTCAATGGTTACAAACTATCTGTAAGGTTTTCATTTGTCAAGTATGAAAGCAAAAAACGCTAGAGGGTTTCTACCATAAATCCTGACTTTGATTGCTGTTGCTCCTAGCTTTCTCAAAGAAAGCTCTTATTATCCTCAGGACAAAGAACAATTTAAGTGATAATAAATAGCTTATCTAATAAATAAAATCACATGACTTTCTTCTTTGCTGTTTCTCTGCAGTGGCATTGCAAAATACGGAAATCGCTGTAATTGTTCTTTAGCATTTCCCTGCTCTTATGGTTGTTATTTGTTGAAAGTGTTACAGAATAATATTTGTTTCTCTGCTTTTATCTTGAACTTGTCATCTGGGAAAATCTGCTGTACTTTGAGGATGAAATGCAGATTAGGAAAGGGTTGGGCTCCAGAAATAGTATACTGCCATGGCCTGTCTTTTACCATCTAAGAAGGAGCACACGCTTGAGAAGCAGTTTCACAGAGCATTGTACAGTGGAGAATCTGAATGAAGGCTTCTAGGTGATCTTCCACTGTAACGTTGTTTAGGCATTTTTATCACCCAACTTCATGAAGATCAATACTTTTGAAAAAGCCTTTTGAGGGTTTTGCAGCTTGAACTCTGGTCTTTGAAATGGGGATGGTCCCATAATGAGTGGATTAGGGGTCAACTATCCTGCTTGGTGACTTTTCTGAAGTATTTCTTTAAATCCTGTGGACGGTCGTGTATCAAAATCTGCATTCAAGGTAAATACCTATTCTCTTGTCTCCCTTTCCTTGAATTTTGAATTTTCCATAGGATTTTTTTTCTACTCTGATCAGGCTGTGTACAACATAGACTGAAAAATGTATAGCCAGGATTTCTCTCAAGATGTTGGTCAGGGTAAGTAAAAATAATTTGAACCTACTTACCCCGGTTCCACACTGAAGTTGATTATCTGAAAGACATGACTAGATAATTTTAACACCAATGTAACTGTTTTTTTGTACTTTGATATTAATTCTGCTTTAAAGTGAAAGACACTGCAGTGCTTATCACGTAGCTGGGAAGACTTTTTGTTGTTTGTTACCACATTTGTGTTGGGCTAGTTTCTCTAAATCATCCTGTGTTGTTACTTTGAGATTTTAACTGAATAACAAACTCAAGTCAAGGACTCTGTATCTTCCTCATTATCTCTGCATTTTTGCAGAACAAGTAAAGCATTATGAGTACTGCTGTTGAATGCCTGTCTTGTGGATGGAAGTCCTACCTATTTGCCTCTCTGATTCCCCTGGAACTCTTAATATTGAACTTGAAAGGAGAAACATCTGCTGCTGCTGTATCAGAAGAATGAAACCAGTGAGGAACTGTACTGCACTGTGCCTTTGTGGGAGGGATTTAAAGGCCTTTTTTAGACTGCATCGTTTTTTTATATGCTAAAGCAAGAAATCTCTCGAGACTGTTGTGTGCCTGATTGTAAAGCAAGGTTAACATTTTAAACTCATTCTAGTTAAGTCTAGCCTTGAGCAGCGTATGAGGGTACAACCCTGTTTTGTATTGTGGCTTTTAGCTTCTGTATACAAGCATATGGTGGAATCACTGAGTGATTACCAACAGCACTTAATAATCCCGAATTAAACCAGGTCTTGTTTCCCTAGACACAGTATGTAAATATGTGCTTTAATTAGAGAGATTGAGAAAGGCTTGATAAAACTTGGTACAAATGAAGACATGATGCGCAGAAAAGTTTAAACCCATGCTTGTACAACTGAGTTTTCTAGGGTTTTGTTTGTTTTTTTTTTCTTTTGCATGTTTACTAGATGAAAGGCGGGAGGAGGGGGGAAACCGCCCAACCTGTGGAATTGGAGTCAAGGTATATTCATTGCTGAGGTTACATTATTTTGTCACATTAGCCTCATAATTCAGACAGACCTTAAATGTGAGTCTCTTGAGTCTGGGTATGATACCAGAATGGGAGACTATGCTTTTTTACACCTTAAACTGAAGTGTCAGGGTGCATTCATGCTGTGTTCCAACAAAAGCATACTGCTAGGAAATGCTTTATTTTTATTTTTTAATGCCTGTGTACTGATATTAGCTTTTTTTTTTCAGTGTTGAGGTACAAAAGAATGTAAAGGCAGAGAAGAACTCTGGAAGTGGTTATAATTTTCTTTTTAGTGCAAATTTCATTTTTGTCACAGTTGGTTACCAGCAAGCACATGCGCATCTATTTTTGTTTGTATGTTTCCTTCAGGTAAATGAGCAAAGATTCTTTGCTAGAAGAGAAGGAATAGTTGGTTTAGCTGACTTTAGTATCACTTTATTTCCTCTACTTCATAGCTATGTTTTTAGTTTGGTTTTATTTTTTTGTGTGATTTGTTGTTTTTTTGAAAAAAATAATTCAGGATACTCCAGTGTTAGTGAAGG
Organism: Baryphthengus martii; assembly: GCA_013396935.1. Classification (NCBI taxonomy): domain Eukaryota; kingdom Metazoa; phylum Chordata; class Aves; order Coraciiformes; family Momotidae; genus Baryphthengus; species Baryphthengus martii. The sequence continues at coordinate 486,858 of VWZK01006463.1, read as the reverse complement.
GAATGTTAGAATAATTATAAATTGTTTTGTGTTTTTTTTTTAGTGTGTTTACATGTAATAAAATTGTATCTCAGTAGGCACTGCTGTATGCAAAACTCATACATTTTTTAGTATTAAAATTTCTTGATGTCTTCTAGATTTGTTAGGATCAAGAACAACTATTTCCCGTAACGGCACTTTTACCTGAGTGACCGAATGTAGGTTTTTCTAGGGAAATGCATAGCTCATGGCATCCAGGATGCTATCTGAAGGTATGCAGCAAAGCAGCTGCTGTTCAAGTTTGTTTATTATTCTTGAAGGAAAAATAAACCTGTAGTTGAAATGCAAGTCAGCATGCTGTCTTTGTTAGTTGGCCTCTTTCGATTTTCATTGTGTGTGTGTGTGTCTGCTCCTCCTTTCTTTTTGTTGTTGTTGCTGTTGTTTTCTCCTTTCTGTCAGGTATATTCTCCTTACCTGTCATGTTCCCTCTATCCTTGCCGCATGTTTGTTGCCCTCTGTATGTTTGTTTTCATTTTCCTTCTTTCTTGCTCAAATTAACTCAGCCTAATTTATTTTTTTTCTGTATATGTGTGGATACAAACATGCAGATAATTATGTGTGTGAACATGCATGTTTTCACATATATTTGTGGGTACAAATATTTTGAGTGGGTGCTTGCATATAAACATGTAATATAGACAACAATGCTTAGGAAAATCTCTAGTTTGATTGTGTGTTAAAATGTTTTGCTTTCTCCATATTACTTTTGTTTCTTTTTTTTTTTTTCCTGGAAAATAGGCTCCTTGGCTCAGGGTCTTTGTCACCCTGTGCATATATATGCATGTGTCTGTGGTGCCTAGAACAGGAGTTGTCTGTCTATAACTAAAGGCCCTTCACTCTTTTAAAGGAATAGTAACAGTAATTATATGATTTAAAAGTTTTGTTTTGTTTAAATTGGGAATTTTCGGTTTTTGTGTGGTTTCTTGGTTGTGTTTTGTTTGGTTTTTTTTTTTTAAATTTGCATTTCTTAAATTCTGTTGGTGGTAAATTTGTGTGTTCATTTGTTTCCTCTTGCTGAGCCTGTCAGTGTTCTCCAGCTCAGTCAGAAACAGTCAGAAATGTGACAGTTGCTCTTAGCTCCTGGTAGAAGAAGCAGCCTTAAAATACTATCAGTCCCCATGTTATCTGGCAGATATGGAGCAAGGGGAGCAAATGTCCCTCTTTATCTGAGTCCCTGAATTGATGCCAGGAATAAGTTGCATGATAAGTCCATGACAGAGGGTGTAGTTATTTGTTAAGTATGATGGAAGCATTGTACCAATAAAAACGGACTATGGGGAAGCTGCCAGTAATTATTTTTTTTTTTTAATTGCCTCATGTAAACACTGTGTCCGTAATTTGTCAATTGGAAGGGATAATTTCCAGCAGGTGTTCTTCTTGGCTCGATTGCAGAGGTCAGATAACTTTGGATTTATTGTTGGCATCATAAATGACAACCAAAGGAGACTACAGTACACAAATGCACAGTGATTCAACATCATAACTTCTAGAACACTAGCAAGTATCCCGAAAGCAGTAATACATGAGACCCGCAATCACGGGGATCACTTAAAACCAGCTTTTAGCTATGATTACTACAAAATAACGCTCTTATATCTTGAATGTGTTGCCTGATTGATGTGTAGTGATTGAGGTACATATCGACTGATGGTGATCTCTCTCTTTCTTATGTTTGGTTGTTTGGGTTTTTTTTTAATATGTTGACTTCTTAAAAAGAAGTTACCTTAGGCACTTGTCATTTTTAATGCTGTTGAGGTAGGAGATCAGTATTAAAACCAAAATTCTGGAAGATGGTTAATTTAGTTTACCTTAACCTACTCTGTATCTCTGTATTCAGAGTGGAACAATTACTGCTTTGTGAAACACCATCTCTATCTGTAAGTGATATGCAATAGCTGATTAATAATATAAATATAACTATTGCTATATTGCAGTTGCTGCTGTATTACTTTTACGAAGGATGATGTATGTACGGTTTGGAGCAGAAAGACTAAAGGTCTATTTATTTCTCTTCTCGCTTTGTCAGTTTTCTTTCTCCCCTCAGGGAAGTCGCTTCTTAGTTTATTCCATCTGTAAAATTAAAGGATCTTCTGAATCATTGATCATTGATTTCTCTGAGAGCATTAAGGCTGTCAGATGGAAGGTCAAATATATTTGCTTAGTGTTTAAAATAAATACACTGTGCTTATGTCTATTCATTTGCACCGTGGCAGAGGACAAGAGACCAAGTCGTGAACCAGGATATGGTTGTGCTGCTGCTGTAGAAACACAGTAAAAAGGATTCTGTCTTAAAGACCTTACAGTTGTCATTTCCCTTGATTTCACTTTTGTATTCAATCCCTTATAGTGGAATGTCTTTTTCTTGGTAGAATGTGATCTCTGCAAACCATCCATCACTTAGAACTCCATTGTACTGTGTGCAAGAGAGGAGGGAGAAGCTTGTGTACACAAAGGAGCACAGAGGCTTTTTCTTTCTGTCATGCTCACCAAAAACTTATAATGCCTAAGCTGTTACTGCATTTTATCTATATTTTCTCCTAATTTCCTGATTTTTCTTCATCATAGTAATCTAAGCATGCTTTTGGGCCTGCAGCAGCCCATTTGTTGTGCACTAGAAGGGGGAACACATGCTTAATTTGTTCTGTTCAGGTGGTAGTTAAAGTAGATGGTACTTTCTTGTCATTGTCAGCTGCCACATGACTACTTCTTACAATGACACTTGCTCTTTCTTTGTATTTCCAAACGGTCACTTAAAGAAATCATTTCAAGAGGAGCAAATGGATCAGTCAGGGAGATGGAAGAAAGAGATAACAAAAGAAAATTACAGAATTTTCTGAACATCTTCCTATGGCAGTTGAGATAAGCAGGATTTTGTTCTTCTCTGAAAGCAAATAGAGATTGTTACAGTGTGCTCTGGAGCAGCATCAGTCCTGGTGTAAAATGAGCTTTCTGTCTAAAAATCCATTCTTAAGAAATGGACCAATAATGCAATCAGATTTGTAGAATTGCTGTTCATACAAAAATAATAAAATGATGCATAAAACCAACACTAGCGAGTCAAACCTATCTGGTGGGAGTCAACATTACATCAAGATTTAATTTGCTTCACTTGCAGAAAGACTTCAATATTCCATGCTATCTCATGCTCAAAAGTAATGAGCTAAAATGATATGTAAACTTTACAAACAAAGATGATCCCAGGAGCAAAATTCCTAAGTGTATCTGTAATTCAAAAGTGCCAAAGAGTGATTTTTGAGACCTCAGAGCTGATTTTAGCCCACCGTAAGCAGGAATAGTGCACGTCTTCTGCTTTGCTCCCCTCTACTCTCCCCTAGTTTGTTCACTTTTGGTTAGTATTGCTATAAACAAACTACTAAGCATAAAAAGAGATGAAAAATACCTTTAATAGTAGTTAACCTTTTTCTTGTCCCTTACTTATCTGTATACATCAATCAACTGATTAAAGTAAACAAAGTCATTCCTCCACGATGTGTGTAATGATTATGGCCAGTGCGGATTTGATCTGTCAAAAATGTTGTTGTGTTATCTTGATATGTCAGTTCATGGCACAGCCAGAAAGAAAGGCAGAGTGTCATTTGTTAGCAGAACAGCTGGCATAACAGACTGGAAGTTATGTTCTCCAGGAATTAATGTTTTACCAAGGTAAGTTCAGTTGCAGATTTTAAGCTGTTAAATTTGCAGCTCAGGATGTGCTGTTTGCCTGGGTAACAATAGAATTTCAGAGGAGATAAAAGAGAAACCATGGAACATATGTTTAGGGGGGTGCTGGTCTTAATTTTTATTTTCCTCCCCTGTAAAGGCAGTTTCTGTGAGTGAGGTTGATGGATCTGGCAGCTGCCCAGGGAAACCAGAGACTCTTCTGTGTGAGAGTCAGAACGTGTGTGCTACATAATTGTTTATTTTGTGTCTTTTCCTATTCCCTTCCTTAGCAGAATTTTCCTTAATAAAACAACAACTGAAATCTCATTTAGAGGCAAAAATGAATCATTGCTATTTAATATTTTCAAGATGTACTTGTTTTTCTCCCTATCATGAGATACCCATTAAGACAATGTATTCTGAGTATGTTGCACTCCATTTTTTCCTTCTTTCGTTACTGCAGCGTATGTTTAGCAATGCTGTGGACACAATATTACTAGAAGTACACCACTTGAATCAGGAGGGTTCAAATAAAGAAAAAAAATGAAGGATTGAGAGTTCTCCATGGCAAAAACCCACCCCTTTTTAGCCTTGAATATTTATTTCTCTGTGTGTTTTTAATGACGTTTAAAATTTTTAGCATTTAATACTATACATGGTGATTGAAGTGGGAGGGAAGCACTTGTTATATTTGCAAGATGCTCTCTCACTGTCTTGGTGCTGTTATCTACAAATGCATCCTAGTAAGTGCTCCAGGCATGTGCCCATGAGTGTTTGCAACGTCATGTTTCTCCTAGTAAATTATGCTATGAAGCAGTTATCAAAATCAAATCAGTAGCTGCACATGATTTTTTTTAAAGAGGTGTAGTATTGGTGACAATCTCATAGTTAAGGTTGTGTTTAGATTTACACTAAAATACTTCACAGTTATACTCTAAAGGTGTAATTACCCAGACCTCTCAAATAACAGTGGGAATCTTTCCAGTGTTTTTTTGGCAGGCTTTCTGTGGAGCCTTTCAATTTTTGATGTAACATCTTTTCTTTTTTGCAAAAAGTCCTTACTGAAATTTTAAAGAAAAAGCAATTAATATTGATCTACTTTATTTTTTTTCTTGTTCTGAAAAAAGCACCCACAACAAACAAGCAAACAAAACCCCCCCAAAAAACCCAACTCCCAACCCAACCCAAATGTGGCTACTCCCAGCAGGTGAGAATTAATCATCATCAACTGCCAGCGCATGCAGTATGTCTGTGTGTGTGCAGATTGTGACAAAACTTGGGCCCTGGAGTCACATTCAAGAAGTCCTATGTCTTGGTGAGTAAAGACTGAAGTTGTCTTCAGGAGGAGAAGATAGATGACAGCACGATAGAGAAGGAACAGTTTTCCCAGTCATTCCTCCTCTTATAAACATCATCTTTTTTTTTCGTAGTAAAAAGCAGCTTACCTATTAGGTGGAGGATGAGAAATGTATGCGGATGAGGGGTTTTATTTGTTTTTAGAATTTGTGTGAAAAGAATATTGGAAAAGTTCTTAAAGAAAGATCAGGGTAGCATAATGAGACTTGTGTTCTTAGAGACAACTATAATCATTCCTACTTTTCCCAATATCAGGTCCAACTTTATTTGCACATTATTTTCAGTTGGTTCCCACTCTGTGATGCTTATATTATTGTGCTTGTTTTATATCACATTTAGTAGCTTTTAATAGATGTATCAGCTTTTAGTAGTGTAGAAACTTAGCTTCTGAGTAGCAGTGAAATTACCTCGGAACAGCTCATGCCACCAGTGTACTATCAGTTGCTGCCTTATTTTTCATGTGCATTACATACTAGTTTTGAAAACCCAGCTGTAGTAAACCTCACAGTCTGGGTACTATATATTACACTCTGCCTGAAAATACACTGACATATTAGTATTTTTGGCAATTTCAGATACATGCAAATGTTAGGTTAATTTTTTCTACTTTCATGAAGTTCAGATTTTTTGTGATCTTTGTTTTTTGTGTGGTGGTTTGGTTGTTTTTTTTTTTTTGGTTGGTTGATTGGTTTGGTTTGGGTTTTTTGTTTTGTTTTGGTTGTTTTGTGTTTTTTTTGATTGGTTGGTTAGTTTGGGGTTTTTTTAGCATTGTAAATGTCCAGGATTCCATTCGTATGGAGGAGATGATAGTATTTTTTTCTACAGTTTCATGAGGATGACTTCTAGTGAGGATTATATTAGACTATTAAGACAGTGTGACTCGAAGGCCACTGAAAAGAAAACCAAGCAGCAGATAATCAAGGAAAAAGAATAGATTGTCTTCCTTAGTGAAATTCTAGAAAAACTGTCATTTAACAGGCACTTTGGTTCTTCATCTACAACCTGGAATTTTCAAATGAGCTTTTTCCTTTTTTTAATATTCTTGGCACAAGTAAAGAGGCATCCAATTATCTGGTTTCAGTAAACCGTAAGAGTGATTGTGAAGAGAAAGGTTATTGTATTAAGAGGCGATGGATACTTGCCTTTCCTTGTAGTTTACTGGTTTTTTTTTGAATAATAGATGTCCATACATGTTCTTGTACTACTAATTTTAATCAGTAATGCTGCCATTGCCTTACATTATTTGTATGATATTCAGCGTCCCCATTGACTGATGATTTGGCAAATAAAACATTTGCTCTTCATATATGATGGGAAGAAATATTTGTAATAGGGAGAGAGCGAGATGAGAAGTACTTATAATTGGGAAGAGAGTAAGATTGTCTACTCGTAGAATTGAGAAACGGCTGAATGAAAAAATTAGAATACTAGGAATAAAAGTAGCAGCTCTGAGTTTATGCAGTGCAGTAGCTTGTGTGACTGACAACACTGGCAAACTGAGGAAGATATACAAATAGAGGCAGCAATGCCTGTATTCTCCCACTGTAGGACTAACTCATAGAAATTGCTGTAACTATGATAATCGTCATGACCTAAGCTTGTCCAATATTTATCTGAGTGTTGCTGATCTCAGGAGTATGTCTCTTTTTATTATTGCATTCTGTTTTCCTTCTCTGTCTTTTTTGTTTTTTGTTGTTTTTTTTTTCTTTCTTCTTAGCCCCCTTCCCCCATGGTATTTTATCACCAACTGAAGGTGCAAGCTCCTTGAGACAGTGACTTCCTTTTTACAGCTTGTCTATGCAGTGCTTGGTTAAACTAGGCCTTCAACTTTATGTTTCCCTTACAGATTGCTTATCTTAAAGTTTGGAAAATACAATTATTAATTATTTCTTTTTTTTTTTTTTTTTTGTAATTCTTCTAAGAGAACACAGATGGATCCAGCTCATTCATTATTATAACACAGGGCGGAGATCTGTCTATGTTAGTGCTGTCATTTTGCAGATAGGCCCCCGCTGTACATTTGCTTGCCACGTGCAAATACCTGTCTTTGGCTTGGCCTTGACAGCAGCTGCCCCAGGGAAGAATAAGTAATTACTAGGATTATTACTATTTCATAATAATTTATATTCAGGAAGCTTTTTGGAGTTACAGTCAGGGCCAGGAAGTCCCATGGTGGTAGGTGTTCCTCGTATGCAAACAAATCATAGGTTGAATTAAAAAACTGGCAGTCTAAACAAAGGTATGCAGTGTATTTTGAGGAGCTAGTCTACTTTAAGAGCTTTCCAATATCAGATACCTTCTTTTTATTTGAAATAAAACACATACCCTCACTATACACAGATACATATACTTGTAAATGTCCTAAGTAAAAGGTAGTATTTGAAGGCTATAAATCTGACCACAAGCTGGATGTGTTCTAGCATGTTTTTAGTGTACAACAATTTCAAAATTAAAATTGTGTCAGTAATTCAGAGTGCTACAGAATGACATAAATTAGTGGTGTTTGTTAGTGCATGTACAGCTGTACTTTCATTTAGAGACATGGTCAAAGTAATGTAGCAGAAATGTCAGCTTTCTCTGGGGAAGATAATATGCCGTGTTCAAGACTTGCACTTACCAGATTTTTATTTTTTTTTTTTTTGGTCGATTCCAAAGGCTTGTCTCAATGTTTTTAGCATTTCCTCTACTTTGTTTTATAAAATAGAACACATAGCTTAATGAAAGTGTCAGTTAATCATGCGCTAGCCTTTTTTAAAAACTAAAAATTAAATTCCTTAACCTCTTCTTGTCCTTTTTTGTTTTATGTTGATTTTTTGGTTGGTTTTTTCCAAAGCAATAAATGTACTTAGAGGATATTTGCTTAAGTGAGACATGACGCCTTTCATGCTTAATTGTAGTGCTGTTAATTAATGCTAAGATACCAGAAAAATATTTTTTTCTTCCTTTTTCTCTGATTTAAGTGAGTATAGGTGCTGATGACAGTTGGACAGGAATAGGCTTTTTGAAGGAGAAAATGGTAATATATAGAAAGACTTTACCTTTTCTGGGTTTTGCACTGAAATCGGTGTACTGGGCCAAAACCTATGTGAGCAGATTGAGACATTATAATCAATGTGTATGATTCCTCAGTATCTTTGCTTGCTTTTTTTTTCTTTTTTTTTCAATGAATGCATTGTCTCAGTCATGATGCAAAAGGGTGATTGTAGTTGGAATCTGTCTGAGAAAGAAAAACACATGGGACTTTAGGCATTACTGACTTTGAAGCCGGTATCATAAGAATCATAGAATGTTTGGGGTTGGAAGGGACCTCTAGAGATCATCTTGTCCAACCCCCCTCCCAAAGCAGGAGGGCAGGCCACGCAGGAATGCAACCAGGAGGGTTTTGAAAGTCTCCAGAGGAGACTCCACAACCACTCTGGGCAACCTGTTCCAGTGCTCCCTCTCCCTCACATTAAAGAAGTTACACCTCATGTAACCATGAGGAGGAACTTCTAGCTTGAGCTAGCAGGGAGGGAAAGAAAATTTTCAGATATTATGAAGTGGTAGACATTTGAATATACTGAAAAGGACCTTTTCATTTATCTACTGGAGTCCAGGATATGATTTCATGGCTGTCCTTCAATCTCATGATATTTTCCCAAAATTAAAGTGACAACTGCTAGAATATCAACAGGTTTGGTGAATTTCTCCCAGCATGAAACAGCAGCTCTTGTGTTTGAAGGGAGATGACCCCTGAATTAGAAGCATGTATAGAAGTTTCTCAAGAAATTCAAGTGAAGTACAGATTTTTATAATTAATAGGAGAAGGTAGTACGTTGTTACGTGTTCTCAGCATAAAAGCCTCTATTTAGCAATAGAGAATTATCTTGACATCAGTTACATTATCTTGTAGGTGTTTCTAAAGAAGGTTTCTTATGCCTCCTGTGATTTGTTTATGTAGCTTGTAGTCTCAAAAGTCTTAATTCAATTTTCTTTCCTTTAAGGAAGCATTTTGGTGGCTTGGTACTCACATAGCAAATTCTGTCAATAAATGTTTCTTATATTATTCTTACGAAATTTTCTTCTCAGTGTTCTGAAGGCTGGGAGATAAAGTCATAATGTTAAGTAACAAATCATGTGAGGCTGAATTTGTAAGAGGTCAGTACTGAGGAGAATGGAAAAAACTTTCTCTAGGTTAGATCACCGAACAGTTTAGATGGCCAACTGCTTATAAGAGAATTTGCCCTGGTTAACTGAAGTCAGCTGAAGTCAAAGGCATCATTGTTACTCATGTTTGCAAGTGTCTGCATCGTTGCTACAGTTTTTGTGATTATTTATGGTTATACAAATGAAATCATCTTTGCTGTTCTCGCTTAAGCTTTATTATACAGTGACTTCTAAATCAACGTACTCTGTAGAATTGTTGATACTGCTTTGAAAAAACTTTGCCTTTAGCTAAATGTGTGCTGTTGCACTGGAAGATAAGAGCCTGTTGTCTGAGAACAGCTGAAGTCAAAATGTAAAGACCTTTAAGTCATGCATATGCTATCGAGAGTAAAATTTGATCTGCAGGAGTTATTTTCTGCAGTTGGTGTTTCACAAGCTGAAAACAAAAATTGATTGATTTTCAGCTTCGAGGTGGGGTGTAGCACATCCCCACTCCTCCCCCAGTACATTTGATGTCTGTATCGTGGGATGAGTCAAAAAATGTTTTACATTTTGCTTTCAAAAGTGTTAGTAAGCACTGTCATTGAATGCAGCAATGGAAACTTGGAGAGTTTAGTATTTCTAGCCCTTCCAGTGTATATGGTCCGCCCATTTGCACCGCTACCATCACGGCACACATCAACATTGCTGCTTACAGAGCCTGTCCGTGTACCACACAAAAGTTCAAAGGGAGGGTATTTTTGAAGGATTTTTTTGACGATTCTGTGTTTTTCATGGTGGTTTCCCTCTCTTCCCTCTTCCCCAGTAAAGAAGATATATATACATGTATGTATAAAGATTGCTTATTACCATTTATCTAAATGGCTACTGAATTAAAATATATGTACGTTTTATAGATCCCCGACTCCCATCTCAAGAAGGGAGAGAATAAAAAGGAAACAAGAGCTTTAAACATCCTTCCAGTTTAGGTTCCTAGCATTAAGAATAGCGTTTCTGACCTTTGAGCAAAAGAACCAGCGTATTGATAGGTATGCACGCTCAACTATTTTAGTAGAATTTGCTTCTGATCCAATTGAATTTATGAAATATTAGTGACGGTGGGTTCTATGCATTCAAAGTAAAGGTTTATTTGGTATTATTAAGATAGAGATATTATTTTCATCTTTCTTCACAAAATTCAGTCTTCTGATTTAGAAGGCTTTTATGTTCTCAGTTTATTTTTTTCCCTGGGGCTTGATAGCTACAGTCCAAATTGTCCTTTATTAAATGAATTTAACTACCAATTTTCAACTTTCTGTGCTTTACACTGTATTTGAACTCATCTGTCTTTCAAATGATCATTAATCTGGAATGTATCTTTCTAACAAAGATGTGATGCTAGCAGTCTCTTTGCCATACTCCTAATCTTTTTATGTGTGGCTGGAGTCTCAATGAAAAAGAAAGACTTTTTTTTCTGAGTTTGGTTTTTGCTGATAGCCTTTTTGATCTAGTATTTGAAACTACTAAACGTGAGATAAACATGGAAATAGAGATTAAAATTTCAGACATATAAATATTAATTCAGTCTTTCTTGAAAACACATTTATAGATTTAAAAGTGCATCCTAAATGCAGTAATAGCTATAGCAGTGGCCAAGTAATTAGCTGAAATTATACTAAGGATGCTAATTGAACATTAGCAGGTTTGCGATAATCATTTGTTGTGTTATTCTGTTACCGTGTGTATATATTTATATATATATACTTAGATTTTTTTGTATGNTATTTGATTTAATGTAAATGTACTTTTTGGAAACTTCTATGATTAGACCTGAAAAAATAAATAAATGCATAAAAAGAAGAAGAAATGACAGGAAAAGAGACATTTGGAAGATTCTGAAGGAGGATAACTCAATTTGCTTATGCATTACTGCTGTTCTGCTCATGGTTTTTAATGACTTTCAAGCAGGTAGCTGGTACAGTCAGAAACTCATGCAGGCGTATCGCATTAGGCCTACTCACAATGTACTCATAAAATTCACAAATATGATAAAACTCCAGAATTATGCCGTTCTCACAGTATACTTTAATAGACATGCAAATAGCATTAGAGATTTTCAGGATCATTACTGTTTAACATCTGTGAGCCGCTGTAAATAGCAAGAGCATCCTTGGCTGTTCGGAGGTTGTCAAACCAACTCCTTACTGCCTCAGGTCATGTGAAGGGCCATGCTGGCCTGAATCACAATGTTGTCTGTGATGCTCCTCCAACCATCTCTGTGATAGAATGAGGATGGGGCACCTCATGTACTAAAACACCTGTAATTTATCTTACTCTGTACTAGAAGTATCTGGACATCTTCCAGCCGATAGAGGTCTGTCTCTGAAATACTTATGGCCATGCTCTTGTATGAGAAGACATAACAGACCAGGAGGAGGACATCCTGTGGCTTTTATCACCTTTGACAGTGAACAAAAAAAAAGAAAAAAAAGAAGGTAACATTGGCTAAGATGTTTCTGAGAAAGTCGTAACAATTTTGTACTCATTTAAATTAACTGACGTGTTTTGATTTTGAGCCTATGCCCTGCAGGTTCTTGTGGCCAGACACACAATTCGAACACAAATTCACTGACTTGTCTTGGTAAAGAATCGAAAAGTGCAACAGAAAACTGAATGTATAAATCTGCCCACTCTACAAAGCAAGTGCGAGGCATCAGTTGTGCCCTCTGTTCACAAGGTCTCCACTAAAAAGAAATTCATCTTGAGACCTGTCCTGAAAGGCAACAAATCAAATTTGAGCCGCTGAATCCACTAAAGGGGTAGATTGTAAAACTATTAGGTTCACAAAATGAAAATTCTGTAGAGACTTTCCATTGGTTTTGACTGAGAGATGTTCAGTTTTGGCGATACTTATTGGGAAGAGAATTGGAAAGGGGCTGAGGAGCCTTAAACCAAGGGAAACTTTGTAGCTAATCCTTATGCCTTTAAACTTCAGGTACAAATCCTCAAGTAAATTAGGTTATTTTGTTTCAGCCTTGTTTTTCAAATGATTGTAAGCACTGTAGGAAATGGATTGTGGTAGTACAACATGTATCCTAGATCATGGCGACTTTTCTCTGAAAAAATGGTTGCAATCAAGGAGCAGGCGGTAGAAATCAGAACTCTAACTGAGCCTGTCTGAGGACAATCTGATCAAACCAAGCTAGAAGTGTCATTCTTTCTTGAAGATCTGGTATGATACTCTGATGTACTGACTCTTTTTGGGTTTTTTTGGCTGGAAAAAAATTATTTCTTTGGTTTAAGTTGCTCTATATAAGATTGTTTAACATTTTGGTTGCGTTTATTTTCAGAAGTGAATTAACACTCATAGAAATTTATACTAAACCAGGGTTTGGCAGACTCTTGTCCTGGAATAGATGTTTGACTAGAGAGACTTTTTTGAATTGGAGGTTGTTTTGGACAGTATAGCAATCCTAGGTCTGCTATTTAGACACTAAAAGTAACTAATTTTTCATTATCAAGTGATGAATACACATGCAAGTATATAGTAGCATCAAATGTATCCCTCACTTGCAAAAGTGTATGTTTTCATATACATTACTTTCAGCACAATCAGCTTACAGGATTTACACATGAGAATTCAGCAATTTTTGTTACTTTTGAAGTTTCTACTGTTTCAGAAAGGTTACCTTTGAGTACATTGTTCTTTTGGTTGACCTTGTCTTTTATTTACTTCTCTTATTTAGACAGAAGTTCTCACATTCTTCATTCCTTTTCCCTCTCTTCCTTCATCTGTGCTGCTATATTTCAGTGCTTATGCTGCAAGATGTTCATCAGTTGGGCCTGAACAAATAACTCTGGGCCTACGCTTTTATTATTGTTGCCGCAGCAAGTTGTTATAGTTTGCTGTCAGCTCTGTGGACCTGAGCAAAACCAAGAACTTTTGCCATTTGAATGTCAAGATCTTCAGCTCTTAAGGACAGTGTCACCTATCGATGCTGGCAACTCGTTGACGTCTGCAGCCACATGTACAGTTGTGCTGTGGTCAGTGGCAAAGCTTCCCTGTGTTTTTACAGCCAGCTTTCTGAAGGCATAGTTACTTTTTTGGGTTGTTTTTTTTTTGTCATTTATGCTTTGGTCTGGCGAGATACAGCTCTGGATTAGCATGGCACTGTGCCTGTGTGATTATTTCATGCAGGTACGACTGGGCTTTTAAATGCCATCTGGCAGTGCTAAGGGGCCAAATCATATCAGAGCATCCAGACAATGAAATGCAAAAAGGTTTCCTAGTAAACTTGCATCACCTGGTTTTGTGTGCCTTGTGTGCAGACACCAAACAGATTGTCTAACATTAATATAACCCTTAGAAATAAGGGCACGGTGAGCTGCTTAGCCAGCTGAAGTCGCTTTTAGCTTAAGATCTTCTCAGTTCTGTGGTGATATTCATAATTTAATGTTGCAGTTACATGGATTTATGCATTTAATTCTTAATTATTTTATTCAAGTACTGCCTACCTGAAGACCTAAAACCTCTCTCTAGTGAAGCTGCTATGTTAAGATTCATCTAAAACCTGAGCGGTAGCAAGTGCTTTTTGAAGTCTTTGAACGGAATGTAGCTTTAGTTTGAGCTCTGTCTACTTCAGAGGAAAAGGAAACACTTTCCTATTCTGCTCACAGACAGCCTGTGCTGGAGGGCTGCTGCCTCTCTTCTCACAATGACTGCAGCAGCTAATCATGTGTAATCCCTGTGTTACTGCTCACAAAGAAAATCTGTGGGAACTGGAAAAGCATAGATCAGTGGATATACACATTTTACATGGGTAGATGCTTATATTTTATTTTATAAGCCATATCCTTTTGGACCTGCCACTATTCTGGTTTTTGTTTTGGTTTTGTTTTTTGTTTTTTTTTTAATGTGGCAGATGTTATGATTTCACTTGCAGTGCTTTGCCGTTGTGGGTTCCTGAAGCACATAACTTGTAATGCTTGATGAGATACAATGCTTTTACTTTCTCTTTAATGAGATGCAAATATTTTTGGGGGGGTTCACTTTCATTCTTTAGAATAAAATGGTGAACTGTTATAAACTGTTCACTGATAGTGATGTTATATGCCTGGGTCTTCCAGACATGTCTTTTGTTACACCTCTTATGCAAATACTGTTCCTGGATGTATCTTTGCTGGGCTGCCAAACATATGGAAACCTTGGACAAATAGCCATTGCAAATGCATTGACTGATTTTCTGTTGCAGTGAGTGCAACGTATCAAGTTTTGTCAGAATTTCTGTGTATGAGTTATGCAATGCATGTTTCCACCTTAATACCCAGCATTTGCCAGACAGAATTTTAAGTCCTCCTGAGCGCGATGGATTGTGCTTTTCCTTATAATATCAAAGATCTGAATGATTTTATACTCCTAAACAAACATGAGTGCAGATTTTCAGCATTTTCAGGTGGTGATTTAGATAAGATAGCCTGTTTCCATAATTGTATTCCAATTTGGTCAGAGCACAATTTTTTTTTTTCCTCTTGATTTCCTGATCGTTTAGCTTGCTGATGTTATCAAAACTCTAACCGTGAGTTGGCATTTAGGCATACAACCCTGCTCCCTGCAGAAAAGTACAAAACAGGTTTTCTCACAAAAATGCAAGGAATTTGTTTACTTAAGGGATTTGGGATTTGTCGTGGGATTTTTATTATTTTATTTATTGATTTTATTTTTTTTTTTGTACTGATTTTTTCTAGCATTGGATTTTAGTCTGTCCTTTTGCTGTTGCATATAGCCAGGTTTATCAAAAGTGTCCTATGAATACGAAGTAGGTTATTATAGGATTCAGATCTCTCTCTGAGACATAGATATTCATGGAAAGATACTCAGATCCTGTACCAAAAAGTCTGAGAGTGTATACATTCAGAATAAACATTATGTTTTAGTGTTGTGGACATTAGCCATAAAGGTCCATCTGTACATGCATATGCATACAGGAGCAAGATGGGAGAGCTGCCAATTGTGGTTCATTATTGCTGCAGTTTATGAATACTTCAGTAAGGCAAATAGGTCTAATTTATCTCCTCCGTGCAATCTGTCAATTGCCTTTGTAATCACAGGTATTTTTTAAAATTCAGGTTTTAATTGTGATTTTGGATTTTAGCAAGTGATAGCAGAATGGTGATTAGATCTTTCCCTTTGAAGGAGATCAAAACTGATGGCTTTTCTGTTCTGCAAACACTATTATGCCAGTTCAGGATTTAAATTTTCACCTCTTCTAATGACAATATTAGGTCAAGCATGTTTCAACCCTATAATTACATCTGCGAAACAGTTCTTGGAAGGATTTGGGGTGTAGCTGAGAATCTGTTTTAGTCCAAAATTCCTTTTGCCAAAAGCAGTTTTCAGTGAATGTGAGTTTTCTAAGTGAAATTAAGGCAGAGGTGGAGATTGTTTCAGCTTTAGTCTAAATCGTGTTGAAGTAGTTTTGACAGATGAACAGAGTATTTGTAATTGACAGAAGTTAGGTTTGTTCTCCTGAAAGATTTTTACCGATCACTTTCAATAAGTGAGCAATTTATAAGTCTTGAAAATCACTCCCCATATCTTTTCTAAAATAGATGCTTTAAATATGTCCTTAATTGTACTTTATCTGTAAAGGGTGACCTTTTCTTCCAGATCAGTCTTTACAATGTTTATCCTTATCTTTTTCACAGCCAGATTGGATTATGATGTTCTAGCCTGATTTTAGTAACATCTAAAGGCCATTCAGAAATTCTGTTAAGAGAGAATAAGTCCTCTTTCTTGCTTAATCATGTCTCATATAGATCTGTGCTCTGTAAATAATGTAGCTGATAATTCATTTACAGCCTTTTCCTAGTAAAAGAAAGAAAAAATCAAGCCTGCTGAGATTGATTATAAGAGAAACTAAAACCAATGAAAATAAAATAAAATGAGAAGTACAATTGGCATGTATTTATTGACATTCGAGTCTGCTGTTCTGGATAATGCATGAGGTGGGATAAGGAAGATAATGCAAACCCAGAAATTTAAAACAAATGTTAAATATCTGCAAGAGCATTCTGTCCATTATTTACATTTAAACATGAAATGAAGATATGGAGTGGGGTTAAGAATGAAAAGGAAGATGTTTAGATCTTTTCTGTGTGTATTATGATTGGTCAGAAACCTGGATAGTTTTTCCATGACTAATTGAAAACTGACTATATTTCACATCCGTTTTGACCTAACTAAAATATGCTGACTATGACTTACACTCAGCACACAAGTTATCTGTCCTTGCTCAAAGGTTTACTTTACCTGTGTAGTATTTGTTGCCTTCTGCAAATTGGAGTCCAGGCCCCCATTCTTTCTCCTTTTTCTTGAGCTATTGTGAATAACCAAAGTGATTATTTTAACTGTTATCTTTGATCTATGTTCCTATTTTTGAATTCTGTAGTTCTAATATCTATTATAAGGTACTAAAGGAATTCTGTTTTTCCTATCAAGGCTGTTTTTACACTACAGGCAGACTACTGTGAACAGTGGTAAGAAAATCTGACCATCTTTAGTCTACTAGACAGATTATGCAAATTTATTTTATTAATTTGCTTCTGTCTTTTAAAAATCTCTCACTGTCTGCTTGTTCTTTAGGTACTACAAATAATGGCAGACTGAAAGGTACATTATCTTAAAAATTTAGACTAAGATGTTTTGTATTATTTTTTTGACATGATCTAATTTGATTTGTGCTTTTCAGATGCTTCAATCACAGTCACAATAAATTGTGTTATTGTTTGCTGTTCAGCCAAGATGTACTCACTTCATAATACAAAATTCAAGCTATTCTTTAGATACTCTTCAGAACATACAGAGTAAACATGAGATTTTTATTTTTTTAATTAGTTTTAGGAGATATTTTTACGTGAATTTCTGTTCTGTTTTAGAAAGACCCTTATTCTTTATCTGAAGCTTCAAAATTTTCAGAAAAGGAGCAATCCACAAGTGCAATTTTGCTGCCTGTGCTAGGGGGAAAGGTGTGACACTGCACCTTTGCAGTTTTTGCAACTTTTGAAATATGGGAGCTATCCTTAGGAAGGATCATGGAGGAGGTGGGAGAATTGTTGACTGTTTAGGCGATATCACGGGTTTCTGACTTCTGAGCTTGATTATAACTGTAAGTGCTCTACTTAAGTATTTCTTGCTGAGACAGTTGTTCTTTTAGGTACGTTATCTTCAATATTTAACTGTATTCACTATTCTTCTGAACTTTGATATAGTTATCTGGTATTCTGTCAAGTTGCAGTAGCTTCTTTGCTTACTGAATCTCTTTTGCTAGAAACAGTCCAATCTCTGCTGGCTAGGGAACATGGCTGTGCATGCACGTACATGGCTGTGCATGCACGTACACTCCGTGGGGAAATGTGAAGGAACTGTCTACATTAATCATCTTTCAACAACTGTTGTATCTCAGTCAGATAAAATGTTTCTGAAAAGGTCTGGAGGAAGGTGGTGGAGGGTGATTCAGACACTAATTGCCTTTGCAATAACACCTTTAAGTAAGGTGCAAAATCAACATCTGTACTTCAAATCCTCTTCAAAGAATATAAGACTACAGCAGTTCACTGCTGGTTTAAGATTAGAAAAGAAAAAATAGAATCTCAGTTTAGAAGCAAAAATTAAGAGAAGGCGGGTGGTCTCTTGTTTTGCTCTTCAGTTCTCCTGTGCTGTCAGAGTGAGCACAGTCACACCCACCATGCGCAGAACATGTACCTTCCTCTCCAGATCCTCACCATCCTGGGCAGGGCTCAGAAGTGCTTAAGCCCTGGAGTGGGCCAGGCACCTTTCCAAGGAATGGCACCTGAACAGT
Source organism: Baryphthengus martii (assembly GCA_013396935.1). NCBI lineage: Eukaryota > Metazoa > Chordata > Aves > Coraciiformes > Momotidae > Baryphthengus > Baryphthengus martii. The sequence continues at coordinate 468,820 of VWZK01006463.1, read as the reverse complement.
CTGGCTGTATCATAGACTGAAATCAGCGGTGGGTAAGATAGAGGAGAGCTGAAGATCTTGCTCTTCCCCACCACCTTTGCAACATGACCTGACTCTGTGAGGGAATGAAGTGCAGAGTCCTGTACTCACAGAAATGTATCAGTATCCCTGTCATTTGGATGGAAAGTGCCAGTACAGCGTTTGCCTCTCCTCCTGTAAGGTTCCAGTTCAGCCCCATCCCTTTTGTTGCAAGCGTGATGGCGTTGTTCCCCTTTAAGTCACTTAAATCACTTGTGGTGAAATCCTAATTTACAACTGTACTTGCTGCAGAATGAGTGAATTGCACCTCATCCGAAAGAAAGACAGCAACATAGTTTATTTATTGAGGTAGTTTAAGAACTTGACAAAGCTTAAATGAATTTGATAGAATTTAGCAAACATCAACAGAGGTTCATCAAGGTTCAGTTTGATGGCAAGGTCACGACATTGCTTACTGTAAAGCAAGTTGATTAACATAATTGGATTACAATTCTTGTGCCAATATGTATGTGCAGACACAGTGAGAGTGACTGGGAGTTGGGCTAGGGTAGTTTTCATGGAATTGGGAATAGAAGGGGTAAGAGTTGTGCCTCCCATTGACTTACCAGATTTTCAGAATGGACACTCTTGCTCTCCAAACTCCTTCTCAGAGAGAAGCCTAGGTGTTGCTAGATCCAATTTTAGACTCAGTCAAGAGTTTGTGACTAAGAATATCAGGAAGATTGGAATATAAGAGGTAAAGGAAATCCTCCCACTCAGTCATGAGGTTCAGATTGGATCCCCTTGGATCCTTCAGAAAGTGAGGTTAAATCCACCCCTAGTCCCAGACCTGGTCAACAGTTTCTGCCTAAGAGGATTTGGGTATTGGGACTTTAGTGTAGTGGTTTAAAGGAATACTGTGTTTCTTATGTAAACTTGAGGTAGCAGCAATCTAAAGAAATAGTAGCATTTCAAGCATATTAATAATGTTGCAGTAACTTATAAACCAGCAATACTTAATCAGTCAAAATCAGTAACTGGTTATAGTAAATATAGCGATTCACACAGAACTTAATGAAGCTCACTAAGCCAAAGCAAATAGCACACACACACATACACAGAGCAACATACAGATGTAGAGGTTAACCTATTGTAATAAATTTGGGTACCCAGGAATCTCTAGGATCTTTTCAAAAACATAGAGATCACAAATACTCACGTCTCCCTTCATCAGCTTATCACAAGCAAACAGTCTTCCCTGTCGTTGGTCTTTGCAGATGAGCGGTGAGTCCCTTTGTCAGCTTATCACAACCAGTCGGTCTTCCCTTTGTTGCCTTTACCAGCGAAAGGTCAGAGTTGAGCATCCCAGCTCAGGGGGAGATAGTGAGACTCAGCCCACTGAGATACTGCAGAGCTCCAGTGGGCCTCACTTTAGGATCTTTATTTATGGGATTGCAAGATAATTGACTTTGGTCAGTGCTACAGCTAGTACTTTTCCACTGCGGCCGTTAATCTTGTCAGACAAACTTGGCTCTTCTCTAATGGGGCTATGATCTTTTATTGGCACCTTTCCAAGATATTGAGGAGTTGCAGATACAGTTAGGGGGTGCATAAGTATTCCAACTCACTGACCCCATCTCTGGGAGGTGCAGGTGTCTGTTTGCCTTGCTGCTTCACTCAACAAGGGTCAGAAAGTACCAAGGTCTCCCAGCCTCCTACTTTGTGAAACTATGCAATAGCACAAAGGCTGGTACCAATTTCACAAAGCAGCCAAGAAGTCAGCCTCACAAAGTGACCTGGGGAGCGCTAGGGACAGTATCTTTACCACCACACCCTTCCTGTTATAACTATGCTGTCCCTTGCCACCACTGGGATCTCTGAAGTGGTCTGTGTACGCTTCTCTATTATTCAGATCTCTGTTCAAAATACATAGTGAAGAAAAGATGAAGATGCAGGTAGGTTTCAGCATCTCTCTCTGTGTGTTAAATATTAGGAACACTCAGGTGCAAATATCTGTCCCACTGAGTTTCTCCTAAACACAGAAATCATCAATCATCCATCAAGCATGAAAATTATACCAATGTTAAGATCTTCATGGATCAGAACAATGGAAATAGAAAAGTACTCAAAACTTTAGTTCTTCATTTTACTTCTGATACCAGACTGTGGCTTTGATTTCAGTTTGACTTCACCGGAATTATTAATATGCCTCTGTTATGTTGCACGTAGAGCTTAGGTGATACCTTATATGAGGGTGGCCCTGCTTTTGTAACAGTAATTTTTGCAATATGATTTAATTCTGTCACAGATAAGTGGTACTATTGAAAACTATTAATTTCCTTAACTGATTGCCAGCAAACCACAACACTGCCATTTGATCTTTGCACTTAGACGTAAAGTCTTTTCTATGGATTTCAAGCTTATATTAAAAATTATTTTTCTGCACATTGCTTAATCTATATGATCTTGGGCAAAGACTGTGGAGCTACTGTTTTGAGACTAGAATTGAATCTGGACAGCTTAATACCTCTGAATTTAGGAAGTGCTACTTAAATAATTGCCTCATTTTAGATTGGAAAGGTGGTGTGTTTCAAGAATATGAATAGTTTAATTGGGCAACCTCAAATTTATCAGCTATTGTTCTACATTTTTTGAGCCACTCTCTTCCCCACATGCAGATCTCGTTTCTGAAAGGTTCACTCACAAGGCCAGAGGTGAGAAAGTATTAATCTTTTAAATTTTAAAACAGCTTTCCTGCTTTTATTTTAAAATCAACCTTTGTGTTTATATAACAAATCTGTCCATACAGTCAGTAGTTATTGCCAAATGAAACTTTTGTCAAGTTGATGTTGGGGGCCTTTCTGATACTGCCTCAGTGGAGAGAAGCAGAAGTCACTTTGTATGGGTGGGTGCGTATGCAGCTGTATACCCCACATAAGCAGAAAAGAATTATCTGTGTAAGGAAATACGGTATCACCCAAGGGGCTCTCTTCCATCCAGTAGTAAATTTCAATGGCCAGAAATACAGCTGAAGCTGACTACTCTACTGTTTAGGAAGTTCACACCGTTTGGAAATTCAGACATCACACCAGTGCAAAAATCAATGCACATATGTTTTGATTCGGCCAACTCCGTATGCAGCACTGACAGCAGCACTACAATATGATTTCTTTCTAGGTAAAATTGCTTTGGCTGATGAGAACAGAACAATTTATTTATTTATTTTCTTGGGGGATGCTTCCCCACTGAGAATAGATGCTCAGAGAAATTGGGGTTTAGTTTTTTAATAATGTGGAATACAGTTTTGTGGAAAGCCAGGGTTATTCAGAGTCCTGGAACTTTCCAGGAGGAATTCCAGCATGGAAACTGGACCACAATGCCAGCTGAAATAGTGCAGGAGAAGATGCCATTTTGCAAGTGACAGCTGGAAGAAATTCAGGATGCAGAGTCAACAGCTGTCTTCAGTTGTCCCAGTACTATATTTCATTATTGCTTCAGAGTAAGACTGGTGATTTTTGCCAGTCTGTCTTAGTTTGGGAGAAAATAACTACTTATGAGAATGCTGTAGCTGGATGGTTTTGGGTCCTAGGGAAAATCATAGAGTGAGAATAGATTTCTTGTGTGAGGGTGTTTGTGGTCTTGGTCTTGTTTGTGGTCTGACAGATGAGAAAACGGTTTGGATCATTTGGTCCAGAGAGTAAGTAGCAAGCGGAACGCTACAGGGATTTTTTCTGGTTGTGTTCAATATCTTCATCAATGGCTGGGAGGAGGCAATGAAATGCTTGCTCATAAAATCACCAAATTGAGCTGAGTGACCTGTCAATACAGTCAAGAACAGGGCTGCAATCCAGGGGGACCTAGACAGGGTGGAGGAATGGGCCAACAAGAGCTTTATGAAATCTGTCAAGGACAGACACAAAGCCTTGCTCCTGGAAAGGAACAATCCCCCCCCAGCAAAGACACAGGCTGAGGGCTCGCTGTCTGGGGAGCAGATCTCTGGAAAAAAAAGACTGGGGCTATGGTGGGTAGCAAGGTGAGCCTGGCCAGCAGTATCTCTTTGGAAGCAAAGGTGGCCAACAGTCTCCTGAGCTGTGTAAGCAGGCACATCACTTTAGATCAAGTGAAGTGATTATTCCCTTTACTCAGCACTCCTTATATCCCATCTAAATTACTCTTTATGGCTTTGGACCCCTCTGTACAGGAAAGGTATCAACAAGCTATAGTGAGTTCAGCATAGTGCTACCGTAATGGTTGATGCTGGACCGCATACCCTGTGATGACAGCCCAGTGAGCCCAGGCTTGCTCAGCCTGGAGAAGGGATGGCTTTGGGACAACTTAACAGCAATCTTTTAGCACCTACCAGGAGGTCATTGAGGAGATAGAAGCAGGCCTTGTCTCTCATTTTCCTACCATGTTCAACAGGGTTAAATTGAGAAAAGAGAAGTTGCACTGGTGCAAGGAAAAGCTTTTTCAGCATGAGGACAGTCCAAGAAGTGGAAGATATGACAACTGCACAAGCTGTGCAGGCAGTCCTTGGAGATTTTCCAAACCCATCTGGGACCAGCCTTGAGCAACCTGATCTGAGCAGACCCTGGTTGGAAAAGGAGATTGGACTAGAGCTCTCTTGAGGTCTGTTCCGGCCTGAATTATTCTGTGATTATCCAGAGGGGACACTTTACGGAACAAATGGAACAGCTGTGTCCCATTCTCACCATTAAAAAAAAAAAATCCCACGTCACCAAACAACACAAACCAAACAACACAAACCAAACAACAAAACAAACAAAAAAGCCAACAAACCAACCAAACATAAAAACCCCAAACAAAAAAAAAACCAACCACAAAAAATCCAAAACAACACAAAAGTCCCCCATGGAAAGTCAGGGGCATGAATAGATCTGTACATCCCCAGAACAGAATGAAGATCTCATTCCCCCTCAAGGATAGTACTCCACCCTGTTGCCAGCCATGCAAGATGAGAAAGAAACATAGAGAAGCTCTGTTTGCAACATCTGAAGAAACTCTGAGTAGAGGCTTCTCCCTCACCCCTCTAACTATTCCACAGACTTATATACCTTTCTCTGCACGGAGGGGTTTTTTTTCCCCTTTGGTTTGTATGCGTGCTTCATTTTATTTTTCAATAACTTTGATCACTACCATTTGATCTGACAAGAGCTCCCTCCCCCAGGGTGTTTTCCAGGACCGTGATAATGTATTAATGCCAGCTCTAAGGAAGAAGGAAATTAATGTGTGCGTTTATGTGTATATATGTAGATATTTCCTGATTGGGGCTTTGCAAGTTGGGGACAAGGAACAGGATGTAGTCACTGCAGAGCCCTGCATCTGTCAGGAAAACAGACGCAGAGTGCTAGGGAAGTCAGTCACAGGCACTAAGGATGCATGTTCAGTCTCAGCTCATCTCAAAAGGACGTTAAATAAGAGAAGACAAGTGATGGCCACAGAAACCAAGATCCAGCTCTTTGTGAAGCATACTTGGAATGCTGATCTCCTACACAGTCATGGGTTATTGAACTAGAGTTCCCATGCAGCACTCCCTGATCTTCCTGCTATACCTGGTGCAGCTTAAAGCATTGCTACTGTTGGCGAGGTCAGGGTCCCATCATCTATATTTGTGGACCGTTAAATACAATGTGGACTGGGAGCTCCATCTGTTACTGAATGCGGAAAAGTAATTTGTCAGAAGCTAGCTGTAGTGATCAGGGTGATAATGAACTTTCGTTGCAGAGGCTGAGTACCAGGTAAAGAGGAGACAACGTGTGCAATGATTTCTGAGATGCGGAGCTGTCATTTTTAGAGTTGTATCTTTGTCCTGTTGACAACAATTAAGAGATATAAGCATTAATCATGTGGAAGGGGTATGATCAAACTGTCCAAATTAAAAATGGACAAACAAAACCCCATGCACTTCTTACCTGGATAGGACTAAATGCCTTACCACTGTTCTTTGTTCATCAGCTATTTGATGAGCCTACATGTTGATGTGCCTAGATGTTGGATTGCAATGAAATCTGCACCTGGAATTTTCCTCATTTTATCATAAGTAATTTTTATAGTTTCTTGCCATATGGCAATGACAATAGAGTACTTGTGGCCTCCTCCAGCTATCAGCACTGAGAATACAAATTGCTCAATCATCTTTCATGGTGCTGCTTTCAAGTTCTTCCTATTGCTATGTACGTTTTCTGCCTATGTACATTTCCCAGTCATCTCCAGCAGTGTAGAGAAGGTAGAGAGACTACAAATTGAGCCTTTTCCCCTTCCTGAGGAGATCTGCTATTGCCAAACACGTTCAAAACAAAGTGACTGCTGCTTCACAAACCCTAAAAAAGAAATTAACCACTGAGATTTATCTTTCCTTTACTTGAAGCAATGTCCGACTTCCTCCAGGAAAGCTCTTGATGTGAAAGCCGAAATGGTCATGTTATTTCAGTACAGTATTAAAATGATCGAAGAAGAAACAGAGTGTTATCTGCCAGGTATTTCTGTAGTATCTACCCCAATTCCAGTTTTCTAGTCTCACAGAAGACAACCTTTGAACCTGTATTATTATTCTCCCTGCCTTATTCCGGAGACGGATGTGGTGACACTATTCATCTATTGCAACCGCTCTCTAAAATCACCAACTCCAGTCAGATGAGATTGTCCAACTGGGTATTTTTCCCAGGTTAGGTCCAATGTTATGCCATCAATTCAGCAAAGTAGATTCTGCCATAGAAGAAGGTCACTTCCCAAGACAAATTCAATGCGTATTTTACTTTTTGTTAGATATGAGTTCTCTTGCTAGAAGTATTGTCAATATGAAAGTGAAAAGGTCATGTCTCTTGAATGAGATCCTAGTGACTGGTTCTTAGACACTCACATAAATTCATCAAAATCTCATATAGGTCCCCTAATACGGAGGGTTATGTGCTGTTTGTGGCAGGTACCCTTTCTGTTCCTTATTACTGGCATTTTGGGTGTCTCATGTGGACTCTAATTTTGACTTCCAATCGAGAAATGCACAGCTATTCAAGTCCCATTATAACAGTTCTCTAGACCAGAGCCTGGTGAAATGTGTATTGTAGCTGAATTTACCTCTTTGAGCACTAAAGCCCACGGATATCACTAACCCCTGTAACAAAATCTGATTAAGCAAATTAGTTTTGTAGTCTGCAGTGGGAGAGGATTCTCTGAAATAGATTACTATGAACTAGAAACATCACAGTCTTTTCCAAATAGTGAAAAAAAAAATCTTTCAGCTGAAAGAAATTTTGTATACCTTAAGTCATTTCTGTTTGTCATTGACAGACTGATTGTTGTCCTTAAGGCTCAAGGAGACCAGTAAGTAATCTGTAATTTATCTCTGGAGTTTATGACTTGAAAGAATTTTCAGGTATTCACATACAAATATTGCCGTTCTGTCTGTATGAAAACCTCAAAAATCTCTGGTTTGCTAAAAACCAACCAACCAAACAAAAATAAACAACAAACAAAACCCAAACAAAATACTTGGGTTTATTGCTTTTATTTTTTTTTTTAATTATGAATATTTTTTGTGTTTATCTGGATTGCCTTACAAATACATCATTATCCACAGACCCTTAATCAGAACATGAAAGGATCATTTTATCTCCTGTACTACTTTTTGTGCTGTATTTCCCAAGGCTTCTGTTGTTTTGTTGTTTTGTTTGGGTTTTTTTGGTTTTTTTTAATGCAAATAACTTAAAGCATTTCATTTTAGTTGTTTCAAAGCTATTACCTTCAGTTTGAAGGGTTTTAATTGTGATTTTTCTTGAATGCTGTATTGGAATTTCTTCAAGTTCTTCATGTTGTTTCTATATTTTAAATGAATTAATTATGTGTGCTTAAAAATAGTAAAGGTTTTTATTAGATAAATATCCGTGGTTTAAATATTATTAGAGTTCTACTAGTACTGTATGAAGATTCCCAAGCTGTCAACTGCTTTTTGATGAAATTTTTAACAGATGTGTTTCAGATATACTGATTTTTTTTTTATGATAGCCTTCCACAAGCACCCTTATGAACAAATTTATTGATAATAATAGTAATTAGCACTAAGTAGTCTGAGGATAAAGGCTATGAACATATGTTTAATTATATTGGCATATAGTGTATCTAAAAAAAATAATTGAAAATGTATCAATTTTCATAGACTTCTGAGACAACTGGTCATGTCCTGCAGCCATATGGAGAAATGTATAGTGCCTGAATTGCCATTTTATAACTACTGGTGTAAACTGGTTTTACTAGTATGAGTACATTTTAAAGTTGTATGGAAAGCGTTGATTGCTCCTGCGTAAGGATTACATTTCTTAACCAATTTATGTTCCAGTAACTATGGTGTTTTCACATGAGTTCTCCCCTTTGCCTTTTCAGCTAAATCTCATTCTCTCAGATTACACTATTGTTCCTCAGAATCCTTGTTCCTACAGGATAAGAAAGCATGGATTTAATGTAGGACACCAGAGAGCTTTAAAGCTGTTTGCTTATGTTCACGTAACCTGAATATTATCAAACACAGCTCTACTACGGTTTTAGGTACTTCAGATTTTTCTGTGTGATTTACATCTGAAATAAGATATATATCCCCTTACAGTAAACAATACTGTTGAAATGTGTTTTGCTATATTGAGAAAATACTTACAGAGCTTGTTTCTTCTCATATATCCAAGTCATCAGTCCACACCCCTGTCTAGTGTCGAGGGGCCCTCAATCTTGTACAGGCTAAGGAAACACAGTGATTACTGGAAGCGGCAGAAGGAAGCCACGTGGTGTGCAGACAGGATGGCTGTCCTGTGCTAACAAGCCAAGATGCAATTATGGCTGTACTGGTAAATGGGCATCGTGAGCAGAACGCCAGCCGTAACTAAGCACCATGTGGCCGTGCACTCATTCCTCTCCCATCCCACTTGGATGGCGAGAGTTGGAAAAAAAAAGTAAAACTCGTGGGTTAAGATAAGAACAGTTTAATAACTAAACTAAAATAGAATAATAACAATAATAATAATAATGAAAATATTATAACAACAACAGTAATGAAAAAGAATGTAATGAAAAGAGAGAGAAATAAAACCCGAGAAAAGACAAGTAATGCATAATAGCCTGGCATCAGCTGCTGCCATTTACTGTTAGCATATCAGGTCTCCACAGAATCTGTGCCGCTGACTGCTGGGGCGGGGACCAGGCAGCCCGAGTGCAAACGCATGGGCTGTACTCTTCTGCCCTAGGTGGAAAGATGGTTATCTCTAGGACAGAAGGGATAGCACTGATAGGTGAAAGCTCTTGCATCTGAGATTACTTCGAGTGTACATGCTTCTTCTAGTAACCACTCAGTAGATATCAGTATCTCTGCCCCACACCAGCTTTCTTGGATGAGGCACCAGGGACAGGCAAGCTCAAATATGGACCTACAGATACTTGGGACTGTGTCCAGAGCCAATGAAATGCGGCAGTCTCTAGTAGATAACTGAGTTGGGAGAAGAGCACCTAAAGTGGGACTAATGTGGGATACAGGCAAATGATCCAGTCTTCTATTCTGCATCTCCCCCAAATACTTGGGTTTCACCTGTGTAGCAGAGTGAAGAGCTTTCTACCAACTCTTTGTTGCATCTCTTATCCATAAGTCAATTATGGATTAAAAGGAAAGTAGCAGGAAGGTAACTAAGATAATACAATTCATGTCCTTCCTTTTCAGAAATGCTGTCATTCTTTAAAGACCACAAATAACCAAGGCCTTGTTTTATAGCTCACTGTGAAAACAGCACACATTGGTACCGAGATCTGTAATAACATTCTTGGGGTACTGGATTTGCAGTCAAGAGTACGACCTGCAAAGGTGCCAATGTCAGTTCTGGGGCACTCTAGATTTCACCCGAAGTGTCTTGCAGCACAGTACTGCCTAAATTCTATTGTGTTTATTCGCCCGCTTTTTTTCCCCAGACTTGCGCAACATCTTTAAGTGCCTGACCCTTTCAAGTGCCAGAAGCAGCAGTAAGGTAGAGAGCACCTGTATGGGATTATTTGTGTGAATTGCAAAGACACCTTGCTAAGGCTTCCTGGACTGGCCTGAAGATCCCCTGTGCTGAATCAGGTGTGGACAGTGCAGAAATGCAGCTTTTCCAGCATCATCAGACAGGGACTCCTGTGTAAGGTATAGGGGAGATTTCCAGTGCAAAGATCCTGTTGCAGGCAGACGTGCTGGTGCTGCTCCCCCAGTCAGCTCCAGCAGCAAGGCAGCCGCTCAGGTGCTGAGTCAGAACTCCAGGACAGACCCTCTCTATCCTAGTTAAGGCTGGAAATTTAAGGTACGTTTTCTTTCCACCTTCCCTGTTACAGCAGTTGTTTTGGAAGGAACTTGTAGCATAGTTATGGAGTCAAGGTTCCAGGGATCCCAGTCTTTGTGCTTGGTCCTGTTTCTCTCTGTCCTTGCAGTTATCGTCCCCTACTCAGTTGTTGCTCACTTAGTGGTTCTGTTTGTTTTTCTTGAGATGTAATAGATTATATCACATGAATGTGGGATTTTCAGAAGTGCTTGCATTGGTGTAAACTTTGCTCCTGTCAAAACAATAGTTACGGATTTAAAACCTGTCCATGTTGCTCAATATTGTTTAAACTTTTTTTTAAAAAAAAAAAAAAAAAAAAAAGAAAAAAAAAGAAAGAAAGTTTGCATTAAAAAAATATAAATATTTGTTCCTTGCACCAATACTAGCCAGTTTCTGCCAAGGGAGGGAGAGTTCTGTAGAAAGTGGGGTATGTTTCTGCTGACTTTTAAACCCATTTGAATCTGTGGCACCTCGTTAATACAAGTGTGTTTCCCACTACACTACCCCAAAAATTGTCACTGAATGGTGATTCTTCTGCTACTGCCCTCTCGGCTTTTAACTTTTGACCAGACACTGTCTCTTCAGAGGTTAACTTCTGTTAGCCTAGAATAAATTTTGGGGGATCTGGGCACTTGTCAAAGTGTCCTAGATTTAGGAACTGTCGGGAAAGTGAGGACTGAATGTTCTTTTGTCTCGATGACAAATGCCTTGTTTTCAGCCAGATGGCTTAAGTCAGCCCTGATTCAAATCCTGTTGAGGTAAAATACAAAAATATACCCTGTTTTTTTTTTTTGTTTGTTTGTTTGTTTTTTTTTTAGAACATCAAAACAGATAATCACATTTAAAAATTTGATCCAGATATGAAAAAATTAAAAAAAAGTAACCTCTATGAATCCATAGTCAGTATATTCTGACATCATCTAAAGATGACCCCTTAGATTAGGCATGGACATGCTTTGCTTTTGTTGTAAGTGTGCACCAGAAGAAAATACGGAGTCCATCTGATCTATGCTGGTTAGGGGAGGACAGAGAGTAGTTGGTTTGATGTGAATCCTTCTAGTACAAAGCTGTAAGTTCACAGTGAGTTTTCATGAGTGTCAGTGGCTATATCAAAAGCGGAGTTTTGAGATTACACACAGATCTACTTTGGGGATCCTCTTCCTCTCCCCTCTTCTTGTAAATGAAGTTCAGACCATTCTATGTCCTTCCTTTTTCTTTCACAGTGCAATACCTGTTTAAAGGAACAAAATTATTCACAAATATTTTTCTGAGACACTGACAGCAAATTCAGTCAGAATGCTCTCAAGTGGTAGTTGTTTAATTATTTTTATTCGTATCTATACCATCATTTTTCTAGCCAATTGTGCTCTTTAAATAGAGGGGTTTTAAAAATAAAATCTTTAAAGAAGATTTATGAAGAAAGCAAATTCTTAAATTGCTCGCTCACAATTTATGAGCAACAGAAAATGCAGGACAAAAACCTTTCCTTGTGTAAATGAATATACTTTGTGTTTAGCAAGAAGATTGCTATTGGTGGTTTTTGTCTTAAAGTAAGTGTTTAGATAATTTATTTTATGCAAGCTGTCTGGATTTGATAGATAGCAGCTGTATCATAATTTCTCAAAAGTGTAATAGAGGGTTTGTCCCACCTGGAATGTTTGCTTTGGGAATAAGTTTTGGGAAGTCGCTATGAAGAGGGATTTTATAAATCATGTGAGAGTAACAGTGTTTTTGGTGAAACTCTGGTAAATATTTGGACTTGTTCTGTGATTTAGTAAAACCATTTATGTGAGAAAAACATATTTGTGCAATTAGAGAAAAAACCCAAACAAACAGTATGCTCTAACACTGGTCATCTGTTAGGGTGAGAAAAGCGTGAATACTATACAAGCTAGTGGCTAGTTTCAGACTGTTGGTTTCAGAGTGGTAAATCTGAATGCTGCTCCTCCGAAAGAGCAGAATATAATAATTTTGCCATTTTCATAGAAGTGCTGAGATAAAGCACTCTTCAAGTTTATGAAGGGAATGAAGTGTAGAATATAGTTCTACACTGGGAGATGATTACATTGATGTAGAAACAGGGGACTCTACATCTTTATTTCTTGCTTGTTTACAAAATGTTGCTTGTGTTCTACATTAGAATTCAACTCATATGATCTGCCTTTCTGAGTGGCTGTGGTTTAATCATTAAATACACAGAAGAACAGCAACCAACTATTACAATTTGCCTGAGGAAGGAGTCTGCAGTGAAGAATGTCTAGAGCCAAAAACTGTCTGACAACTCCACTGACATCATGGGAATTGCAGTCTAGGCTAGAAAATGCCACTGATCACAAGGTCACGTAATAGAGATTACTTATCAGACATGTAGTCCTTAAATCTCCCTAACTCCCCAGCCAGCTTTAGAACTGCAAATTACATTATTTTGCTTTAAAATCTGGAGAAAAAGATTTCCTGCAAGCCTGCAGATAAAAATTTTGGACAAGGAAACGAGAACATCTGCAGCTAAACTCTTCTTAATAAACCAAACAAGTCCTGGTTAGATGAAAATTCATCTTTGGATATACTGATGTCTATATACAGGACTGAACTTGTTAGGAATACTTAGTAAACTGGATATTGGGGAAAGCTGGGAAATATGTTCATCTAACTATCGGATCATGCTTTGTTTTGTTGTGGTTTTTTTTTTCTTCCTCCAGCCTGTTGAGGTATAGCCAAAACTGGATTTAAAATGAAACTGTAGGTAAAATTAATTTCTCCTTATCCCACACTTACCAACATTCACACCTTATACTGTATAGAAGCTCATTATTTTATGACAATAAATAAAGCTTATGATAGTGCACTAAATTCAGGCTGCTCTTCATCAGTGTTCTAACAGTTAATGTTTTGCAGGGCTAATCATAGCAGGTGATAGTTGCATACATTCAGTCTCACTCATTTTTTGGTAGCTCCTTGATCTTTTATTCCTTTTAATATTGCTTATCACTCAAGCATTTTTCTTGTTTCTTCAGACTCTCCTGAGCTTTACCTATATTTTCTGGTATGCTGATGGTACTATGGGACAGGAATTCTCAATTTGATCTCTAGAGGCTGTTTGAAAAGTGGGAACCTGTAAAGGTAGAAGAATAATTCAATGCACGCTTTATGGTCTATCACACCCGTGAGAGGAAGATCTGCTTGTTGCCATAGCAGTGGCTGTAAAGTTAGGTCAGGATTGCACTAAGTCTCAACTTTAAATGTATGTCTTTGGATTTGTGCCTGATTATCATCCCTGATATGCTTATGCTCCTGATAAGGAAATTTATTATGCTCCTGATAAGGAAATTTAGGATATAATCATGCAGATTCATCATTTTAAAGCTATGTTCAAGTTTTGAGTACTTTGATGATAGGCCCTTAATCACACCTTAATTTTCTGTTGAGACAGAAGCAGGTTGCACTGGCATGCTTATTTAAGCTATAAGACATACCATATAGTGGTTACTGACAGTTTCAGTGGAAGGCAGTCTGTTCTTTCAGGCTATGTTAGATAAAAATGGGAGCTGCTGTACTCAGCATCCGTGAAAACAGAGACAGTTTCAAATTATCCGCTGACGTGTTGAAAGAGCAGGTCTCCAGACTCCTGGAGGTTAAAGGGGAGTCAGATCAACAGTGGAAGGTAGAGAGTTTAAATGTGAACAGGTCTGGTTTTCCTTAACATGTTAACTTAAAACAAGTATTTCAGATTTTAAATTATGCAAGGAATAAATAAAATAAAAGATAACGAGAGATTGTAAGATCTTTCTCAGTCTTTATTTTTTGAATGTCAGTCCAGCTGTATTCTGCTTGTGTCTGTCCCTTTAAATATAAGAAATGTTATTACGGTGGTCTGACCTTCTAAGAAGGGAAAGCAAGTGCACAAAGGGTTTTGGCAATAACACTGACAGTGCATCTTCCAGCAATACACAATATTATCTGTTGCAACCTTAATGAGACAGGTAGACGTTTTATGTTCTTTGTGACTATTTGGGCTTCATGATGTGAAGGTAATCTTAATTTCACATCAAAAGCAAAATTGAGGCAAGTGGATTTTTCGCCCTATAAATTGTGTCTAATGCACCCTACTGTTGAACTCGGGGCTGTAGTTCCCTAACGTCATGATAATCTTGTCAATGTTTGCAAATACGTAAGTCCTGTGGGCTTTGCTCAGTAATGTATTGTGGCTCACTTTTAGCATGAGAGCAGGTAAAACTCCACCTTTGTCACAAATCTGTTCATTAGCTGAACTAAACATTGAAAAGATACCGTATACAAAAGGCAAAAATACCATTTGCTTGGTGATAATTACTGGTGTTCGTTTTCTCACTTAAGTGATAGGGCACATCACACTGTTGCCATAGCAACCCCGATTCTGTCCCATTAACTGCCTAATGTGAATTTATGAATGCAAGTTTCAACGTGTGGAAAGCAGCTGAAAATAGGGAGTGATTCATCATGTACAGCACAGACAGCTGAGTTGCAGACTAAGTCAGGGCTGTCTGCTTTGGTTTGCAGTGTTAAAGTGGTATGCTGTGATGTAGGTATCCAATTAAAAATGAACCAATTTGATATTTAGTGAGATTTAAAATGGTGGTTGAATAGCTAGTTTAATTTTTGAAATGTTCTGTGCTGCATTACAACATTGAAAGAAATACGATTTAAAAAAATGAATACTATGGAAGATACTTGCTCTATCATAATTATTTGATTGAGACTTGAGACATTTCAAAGGTGAAACCCATTTCAAGTTCGGTTGCTAATGTTGAACGTGCTCCTGAATCCAGTATTGTAATGGGTTTACTCCTTTATTTAGTATTTCCCCTTGTTTACACCTCAAGAAAGCAAGCCTGTGAGTAAGGAAGTGGAAAGAGCTCTGGATTCTAATCTTGGCTGTTCCATAGACTTCATGTGTGATTTTGGGAGTAGATAAATATCTAAGTCTCTTTCTGTGCATCCTTTTCTCCTATAAAATAGGAGGAAAAAATAGAAAAAAAAGCCCATCCTTCCTAGTCTTTCTCCTGTGTGTCATAGCTACTCAGACTCAATTCCTGTGCCTATTTGCAATTTTAACACTTGTGATAAGTCTTAAATATATCAGCAGTTGTAGATGTAGTCGTCTGTCTAAAATAGAAAATATGTTTCCACTTACAGTCTGTTTGCTCAGTGCCCAACATCTTGTCCCTGTACCATTCATTAGCTGGGTTCAGTTCTGAGGGCTGTTATGAAATGGATAGTGTCGAATGCAGAAAAATTGCGTGGGTTGATGAATGTGATGCCAGTCATTTTGAGATGGAATTAAGGTACCTCATGCAATTTTATTTTGCATCTGTGCATCTGCATGATGGTACAGTTCTTTATTACATGATTAAGTACTATTTTTAGCAAGTTGTTTTGGGTTAAAGATGTACTGTAAGTCTTTCTCTGAACAGCATGTTAGACTATTCTTTGGTGAGTATAAAGGTATAGGAAGTGCTCTGAGTTTCCTGGGAATAAAAGAAATACACTGCCCTTTATATTGGCTACCTTTCAGAAATAAATTCATACTACAGGAATGTATGCTCTATCTTTATTGCATGGCACAGAAGTGGAGTCAGACTCCAGACTTTATTTTCATGCTTTGCTTTTCTGTGTATTATTACATTACACTGAATCATTCAGTTCCAGAGGAAGATTTCTGCTTTATTGTAGTCAAGAAGTTTGCCTCTCAGGGTTTTTGTGTATGGAAGTGAAAGACGCATTATTGCTGCACTCGTGTTACTAATACATTTGGTCAAACACACCTTGTTCTCTTCCTCTTGCCATTTTTCACGGCAAATTTCCATTGTTGCGCTGCTCCTACGTGTGCCTACTCAGCTCTTCCAACCACCATCGGCTACTGATAACAACATTTAGTGAGGATGACCCCCCCTTAACATTACTAGTCTTCCATCCATAAAGGCTAATTGTAAATCCTTAAACCCAAACTTTATTTTGCACTTAGCAGTATCTGTATCAGGAATGAAGGATTAAAGACACTTTGGGAGCTGATGATGACACGTGGTTTCATAAATATGCAATGTTTCCATTAAAGAGAAAGGAAACAAAACCAAAAACCAAACTAACCCTTTAAAAGCAATCTCAAGTCTTTACATGGAGATTAAACACATGACTGATATAACCATTAAAAGTTTGATACTAAACGTGCTGGTAAATTACTAAGATCCCAGAAGTGGTGGATTTTAATCAGAACATATCCATCCTGTAGAATTTAACAAATGTGAGGGAGGTGATGGCAATTACAAAACTTAATCTGCTTACATACAAATAAATGGGTAAATTAGGCTGGGGACAACTGTCGACTGATGTCAAGAAAATCCATCTTTCTATTGTTAACCTCGTCTACTGAAATCTGAGTATGTGCATTTTATATATTTAAAAAAAAATAAAAATCATCTAACTCATATCTCCAGCTGATCTGGTCACTATTTTTCTATCTCAAAAGATAACAGTATATGGGGCTTTTATTCATTTAAGTGAGAATCTGTAAACTGAAAAACATTTCTCTTTAAGAAGTCATTTGACAGTGTAAGGAAAGAAAGCAAAAGTACTTTGAAAAGTAGACTGGCAGTAATCTATTAAGAAAACCACCAAGTTGGTTCTCTTTGCTGGTTGACTGAGGCTAGTGAAAGTCATCAAGTTTTCAGAAAATATAAATTTGGACATGAAAGTGATTGCCTGAATTGATAACGGAGGGAATAGCGTGTTAATAGAAAAAAGATACCACTCAAGTAGTTTCTCTATCCATGGTACCACTTTACAGTGCAAATGAGTGGGAGACTTCCCACTTCCATGTATGATACAGGATGGAGTCTCCCAAATCCCCCAGAAACACAATATGGTGGGTGTAATTCTGAATTCTGAGAACCAGGCAAGTTGTGTGAAACAGGGGGATGGTTGGATTTACAAATTAATTTCCAAGAGTGAAATACCATGTTTTGGTATGGTCTGATAATGGACAATCTTACAGTGCTTCTAGGTGGAACTTGGTGATGTTTCATTGAGCTGGAAGTTAAAAGAGAACCGATATTTTGTGGATGCTGAAGCTACATATGGATCTGTTTTGGCTTTTTGTCAAAAATGTAAGTTGATAAAGAGTATTTCTGTTTGATTTACTCATTCTGAAAAAGTCAAAATAAAGGATTTAATTTCAGAAATGCCAGAACAGTTTATACTAGATTACTTTTAACAATGGTTTTAAAGTTAATTTTGGAAATACAGTTCTGCTAACACAATTAAGAGAATTAATTAGTTCCAAGTCATTCTAGAAGTAGACTCCCCCTCCCCAGTTTTTGGGATTTCCATTTTGCAGCAAAATAAGCACAGATGAATGCCCATTTTGAAGAAACACCAACTAAAATCAGTTTGACAGATCCATTTTTAATATCTTATTTACTGGTTCAACCACTGAATGAAAACAGGATTTGTATTTTGCTTTGCCCTTTATGCCAATGTCCTGAATCATCCAGGGCTTTGATGTAAATGTTCCTAGTCCTTCTACAGTGAATGCGTAAAGGATGGGGGAAAAAAAGAGACCAGTTTTAATAGAATATCAAATAAATAATAATAAAAGAAAAGAGTAGCCTTTAGAATAGAGTTCAAATTATGTCATAGAATTGAAATGGAAAAAAAAAAAGCAAACAAAACAACGAAAACCCATCAACCAAGAATCTCTGTCATTTTGCTGTTCTAGGGTTCAGCTTCCAAACTTGTTTTCAGCTTACTTTCTGCCTTTTTGAGATTTAGCAAACTCAGTCCAGATTTCTGTGGGTGCAAGAACTTTCTTCCCCATCTCTGAAGCCCTCCTGGCTGTTCGTGGCAGCTCTTACTCTTGCAACTTCTCACTTCAGCTGTGGTATCTTTCTGTGTTTGCCCCTACTTCTTTAAGAAATACATGCCTTGGGGTATATCACACGTAACTGATTTACACAAATCACAACTAAACTATTATCTCAAATGCATGGTTTACAAATGTAAAAATATACAATGTCCATCTGTCATGTTGCTTTATGTCTTCTGATCAGCTTTTGGGAGTGTACAGTGGGCAGCACAGACAAAGAAATTCTGAAGGTTTTGTTACTTGGTGATAGAAGAGGTGGGAAGATTCCTCGGAGAGAAGCAATTATGACGAGTTCAGCTCATCACAATAGTGGTGTCTTGGGAGCATTTTCTCAGTTATGTAGAAAAGGTCTCGTTTTCTTTAACTCATGAACTAGGAATTGCAGCGAGTGCATTCAAACCTCTTGCTGTCAGGATATGCAGTAGAAGTGTGTCACTGCTTAAAAGATTAGAAAAATCACATAGTCTTAGGTGGCTGTTCAGACTTAACAGATGATAATTAGGAGGAGATATTTATATCTTTGGTAAATTGTTCACGAAAGCCCTGATATTACTGCAACACAAACATGTTCAGGCAAATACATTGAGACGTGTAATGATACATGTACCTGGTTGCTGATACAGGGGATCTGTTCTCATCGCTTTTTAACGAAGAAAAAACCGATGAATTTATGTGAATTTATTGGCTTCTACGGGGTGCGAAACATGGAAGTTTAATCCCAGAACACAGATGGACGTTGAAAATATCTCGAAGGTTAACAAAGACATAAAAGGAAGTCCCGCTATTTATATACAAAGAAAACATAGCCCTTTGCAGCTAACTGGGTGGCCTTCTGCAATGCCTTGGCCTCACAGCTAACATCTTGACTGCAGACAGTTCACATGTGGCAACACAGGGAGTTGTTGAAAAGTGTACTGGACTTGAAAAGCTGAGAGAGGTGAAGGAAGGAGGGCACATTGTAAGAAATGCCAAGGAATTTCCTGCGTTTCAGTTACTGGAAATTTTATAGAGTTGGTTAACAAGAGTGTCTGCTAAGGATATATGCTTGATGTGAACTTTTTATTTATTTTTAATTATTGGAATTGGCATCAGGAAAAAAATGTTTAAATACTGGCAAAGGAATTGATAAGTTTTGAAGAATGCATTTTCTACTAAAAGTTGCTGTGTATGTACGTGTAATATGAAGCTCGTGAAAGGTAGTAGCAGCTGACTAACAAACATTTACAAAATGATTTATGGCATATGGAAAACTCGACAGAAGGTTTTCTACATGACTTACATGATTAAGTATTTCAACCTTGATGTTTGGGGCCCAGAATTAGTAATGAGTCTACTTAAGCCTCAATTACTTAATGCAACCTAAAAATATTTTAAAGCTTAAAGATATATTAAATACTATCTGAGTACCTAAGTATTCTCCTTATCAAGATTGCAGCAATTTTTCACTAATTCTTATCAAATTTATCTTAGAGACCCACAAATTGCAAAGAAAAACAAATGTTCATTTCATACGAAAAAACGTGTTTACAGCTGCTTGTGCTTTAGAAATGCCAAGAATACTAACTAATAAGGGAGCTGCCAGTTGCAAATTCAGAGATTGAACAGGTTTTTACACTTGGTTCATATCCTATGTAGCATATCTTTTTCAGATAAATGTTTCATCCGCTGTATGTGCTTGCTCTTTGACAAATGGTGATAATTTATAAGTGTTTCTATTTAATGCTGTGACATAAAATCAGTATTTTGTTCTGTGTCTTAAAAAAAAAAAAAAAAAGTAATTGTGGGCATATTTTGTTCCAGATACTCTTAATGGTAGAATGACATGTATTGCTATATTCCCATTAAATTGTCTTACTGAAATCTAGCAAATCCCTTACATTTACAGATTTTTTATGATGATTATTTTATTAGTCATTCTTCTCCATAAGATAAACATTTTTTCAGTAGGAGCTAAATAAGATTCTTCCACAAATAAAGACAGTAAAAACCTTGACAATATCAGAGGACTGTTCTCATCAGTCAGTGTGTTCAGTGATTTAAGTCATCTTCAGGAAATAGTGCCTTTCAAAATGGCAGTTATTTTTCATGAAAATTATTCCAAATTACCTTAATGTCCATCAAGAACACTTGCAACTTTCAGCGGTTCTAAATGGAGTGTTCCTCTGTAGTATTTTCAATAGCACATTATATTTCTCCTGCTCTTGAGTGAGTTTTTTCTATTATCCATAAAAATGAACTGAAGATACCCTACAATTAATTCTAAGCATTCCAAAACTAGCTGTTGTAAATGGTCCACTTGCTGCAATGCAGAGGAATGAGGAGAGCAGATGAGTGGAAGCAACCTAAGCAACCTGATCTAGGTGAGGATGTCCCTGCTTACTGCAGGGAGTTGAACTTGACCTTTGGAGGTCCCTTCCAGCCCAGAGCATTCTATGATAAGACAGGAAAATACAGAGGTTGAGATGGGGAAGCTGGATAAGACAGCAAAGAACTGGTTGTTTGGTCTTTGTGAAAGGTTCAAAAAGTACTTTTCACTTAATTCAGTAAATGACATACTCAAAATGATATTTAATGACTAGTCCTGAACGTTTTCATATGAGGTTGCAATAATGATACCCCAACCAATGCCTCCTCTGTGGAATGTTAAACCTGAAGTCTAAGACTTGATGAATATGAGGCTGCAAAGGAGGAAAGTGGCAACTGATTATTAGCACTGAAGACGTGAAACCATATGAACACTTCCTCCATCAACCAACTCTCACAGTTCTTCCCTGGCTGCCTTTTCCACTTGCATCTGGGTTAAGCTGCCAGTTAAAGTGAATACTTGATTTGAAAGCAAATTTATTTCTGAGCCCAGTTGACACTAAATAATATTTAGAATTTGTAGGGTTGCTTGGGAGGTTATACTAAAATACTTGGATGGATCTCGGTACTTGCAGGAGAGACCAGGAAGATAGCTCAGCATTAGACTTGCTCTCCAAGGAAGCTGAGTTGAAGTTACACCCAGGCAAGATGTGCTCGAAAGGGAGTGTATGTACGGGTCGTCTTCATATATAGCCCGTGCTAAAGGGCTCTACAGAGCAAGTCCACAACTGTTCAATTTGTTCATCTCTTCCAATGCCTCCTCTGTAAGCCTTTGATGCTAATACAATGCTGTTATGAGAGATCTGTGTGGCAACCCAAGTTCCTTATTTTCAGGCTCAAACTGAAACTTGAGAGAAGCCTGTACTTTCTGAAAAATCAATGTGCTAGGAAGTAGCCATGTGTTCTATAGATAATTATCTTTATTGAAAAGATTGTACAGCTATTTGAAATTACAATTAGTAAATAAAAGGTTTTCACAGATAATGGGCTTCCTTTGATAAACCAAGGAGGACCTTTGTCTTGCTGCTTTTTCAGCTTTTGCCAAGTTTATTTGTGTAGTATAGCGTAACATGGACTAAGATCTCCTTAGGGGTTTATTCAGCAAGTGACTGTTAATTGAAAAACTCATTTCAGATAATCCCTGTGAGTGAAATTAATCTCTTGGATTCAATGAAGTCATACATGACCAATTTCATTAAGGAAATATATTTTAAATTTATTTTTATTTGCCAGATTTGTATGCTTATTTTTTCATTGGATATTATGACATTACATTCTTGATACTTTAAAAAATAATACAATTATTGCATCTTTAAAATAAAGCAGAATATAGTTCTTCATGCTCTTACTGCATCACAAGCTTTGCAAAGACTGTAACTGCCCTTGATTATTTTCTATCCCATCAAAACTGTTCCTAAACCTGATTGACATAGAGCTCAATATGTTTTAATCTCATTATAAATTGTGTTTTTCCACTAATAAATATGTAGAGTTAAGTCTAGACAGGCATCTTTAACAACTCTAGCATAAGATAGAGTAGGGTACGTAGGAGAATCCTTCTAAAATCTGTAGGGAAAGCTTGTATCCTGAAGCAGTTCAATGTCATGTAATTATTTTGTAAAAATGAGCAACAGTGCTTTCTTCTTCTCCTGCCATGTTTTTAAAGGTGTTAAATGTTGTGCTCTGTGCTTACTCATGTATCATATACAGGGCCTTAGTATCCAGTGTGGTGCTAGATGGCTGCTCTTTGGTACCTTGCAGGTGAGAGACCAACAAAATTGCTCACTCGGTACTATGTGTTTTACGTAAACGAGTAGCATTCTAGTTGCCATGCAATTTTTATATAAAATTATACATTTACCCATATGTTGTCATATTAAAAGTCCAGTGTCAAAATGGCATTATCAACTCATCAGATGTTGGCAAAGGCAGCAGTTGAAGCTGCTGATTCTTCTGAAATTCATTGCCTTAGCTGTGCTTTCTGATAATGTGGGTACACATCGTTTTCCCCACTGTCCTTTATCACCCAAGGCACAGAATGAAATTACTATTTCTTGTGGCTTATTCTCTGATATTTATCATTATAGCGTCTGAAAACTTGCCCTTGAAACCTACGTCTGTAACAGTCCTAGTGAGGGAATAAGGTGTTTTGTTTCTTTGTTTTCAGTATTTTATGGATTAGTAGCTGAGGGACTCCAACTGGAGATCCTTGGGCCCTAATTTTTCTCAATATTTAGAGTTATACAGGACTTGTTAATTCAGAGTATAGACCTCATTGTCTTCCACGGCAGCCGTACCAGCTCAGCACTTCTGCAGACCAGATCTTGGGGTGTGCATCCCGAAAACGAGGCACGTACTATCAATGAACATTAAGTAAAGGGTTTGATTTGTCTTATATGACTACCAACACACAGAAACTTTGTGGCACAAAGAAGAATAAAAGTCAGTTCTCCCAGTAATCCTGAACTCTTATAGCCATGACACTTGATTTTCTTGTCCTGCAACTCCTTGCTTTATTCTCTACCAGTTTCAATTTAGTCATCAGATGATGCTAGGGAACAGGAAAATCAGTTCGTCTCAGAGCACATGTTTGCTGTGTATTTCATACTTTACTGTACATTCAGCAATTTCCGTCCTGTCTTGGTGCTTGCTTTTTCGTAGCTCCCACACACTGCTGTCACTATTAATTACTTTGTATGTAGCTGCTTAAGTACAAAAAGTACAACCCTTTTTCCCTCATCTTCCTCGCCATGTACCTAAATGGTGATTTCAATGGAGAGTTAATTTTAACCTCTAGAGTTCCTGTACAAAGCGTAGTCACTTTTAGAAGATGATGTGGCATTTTCTCCCGTGTTGGTGTTATAAGAGACTAGGTCTTGCTAGGACCGATGTGGTCCAAAAATGCCAAGAGCTCAGGAGAATATTTTTATATAATGTTTGCATCTCTCAAGTCATGAAGCTGCTCAGTGAAAATGGGATCTTGGAGAGTTACCAGGGCTATCAAAATTGTTTCTAGTGTGCAATATCTGATTTACCTCATTGATGCTGAATAACAAATTTGGGCAAATTTTCACACCAAAACCAAAAAATATGCCAGCTTCTATATTAATACTCAAAATGATGAGTACTATGCAGATCTTTCCCTAAATGGAATTATTCCTAAATGAGACCAAAAATTATTCTAATTGGGGAAAACAACCCTACGCAACTTAATGCAGAAGCTAATGAGGAAATTTGCAAGCCAAACAGCTGAATTTTGGCAAAACCACACACTATTAAAGTACAGATTTTGTAGCAGAATTTCAGCAAAATTAATACTCTATGCTGCTATCACCATGGTTTGTATTGAGTTCATTTTCAACCACAAACTCCTCTCAGCAAGATTATATAAGAATAAAGAATTTATGGGGCCAGTCTGGATAATTTTAACCAAACGTTATGTTGACATAAATGTCGTGCTGTGCCCTTTCAATCAGAGACAAAAGAATCAATCCAGAATCAGGTCCTTAGTGGCTGGTGCTGCTGCTTGCATAGAAACATCTGGATGTCAGAATTTCCACCTGAATTCAAGTATTAGCATGCATCAGTGTGGTCACAGCATGTCGAGATGATATGGTTTGACACTACACTGTCAGCATAATTTATAGATAAAATTGTATAGAAACAGTCCTTTTAATTTTGTTACGCTCGTGCTGAGAAGAGGCTGAAATAGGAATCGACACAGTTATCTCTCTGGAAATATTTTATCTGCATATTTGTTGCAGTACGGGGCAGCTTTACTTATATCTAAACACATTATGACCCCCTAGCAAGGAAGATTTGGACCGGAGGCAAGAGGAAAATTTAATAAAATATAATCAAGTAGTTTACTGTCGTCAGCGATATACATCTACCTAAGGTAAGTACCTGAAGGTACTTTGGTAATTTCAAGACTTATTAAAATGTTGAACTGAAGTAACTACCCTTTCTCCATGGATGAACAGATGAAATGACTGAGATGCTCCTGACTCATAATTGGTTTGGTTATGTGAGGAGTAAGCAAGACATCTCATTTCTTTTCACTGCAGAAGACTGTGGCGTTGCCAACTTGCTAGTGCTGAGAAGACAATGGAGGCCCCCAGTCTGTAAACCTAATTAGAGAGCTTTTCTGCTCCCCTATCAACTGCAACTGTGAGAGGCAATCTCATTAGCGCGTGGCCTGCTGAATGCAGACAATATTTGTGCCTTTTCAAGCTGTAATGCATTTTTGCTGATCACATACTCCTAGCAATTATCCTTTTCTCCATCAATTTTGTGGGTGTCTAGGGCTTTGGAATATTAGCTCTTCTTTATGTCTGTCACTGTTAAAAACATTTTAAAGAAATACACTGTGCCAGCCTTTGGCTCATATGCAGCTGATGGGAAATCCGCTCTCACTGTCTAGTCCATCTGTGCTGGCAGTACGAACGCTCCTACATTGATAAATACAGTGTAGGTGTGTGTGTAAAAGTTTGTCGGTGTTGAGGACCAAATTCAGGTGTTGTGAACTCCCTCCTACAGTTTGGTTTTGGACACCTGAGACAGAAGCACAGTCTTTGAATCACGGCGCATCTATGACTGCTATTGAAAATAGCAATATTTATTTATAATTTTCGCTTCAAAAGTAACAGGTAGCATTCACTAAAAGCAGCTGATTGCTTAGAAAACCCACCACCACAATAAATAAGTAAACAAACAAACAAATAAATAGATAAATAATCACACACCCCCTAAAAAGAAGGCAATCCCAAAATGACTAACCAAAAGAACAAAAACAAACAAAAAAAACTAGAAAAATAATTGGGTTTATACACTTTTTAACTTTCCTTTATTAACAGAGTCATTTTTCAACTGTACAACATTGTTAACATGGGAAGAATATATGCTTGCAAAATGAAAAAAAAAAGAAAAAATAGAAATTCCTCTCCTCCCATTAGCTATTCTAAGCTCTTTTCACTGCAAATAGTATAAAGATTTTTTTTTTTGCAAGTGAGACAAAATATTCTTTTGTTTCTATTATTTGATTTAGTGCATTCTTTACTGACGTGATAGAAACTGATATTTACAAAGGTAATTCAATTAAATAGTAAGTCCTTCTTACTGGATTAGAGAAATGAAGAAATTTAAGGATTTCAGAAGAAAAAAGAAAATAAAACGTTATTAGTGTCATAAGTGATGCATAAACCAAAGGCAGTTTTGTAACAAAATTTTATGTAATTATAAGAGCCATATATAATTTCACTACAAGCAGCAAAAATCAGTTTCTTCTTCTGAAGACTATTTTCCTAGTAGTAACAGTCCCTTTCTCTGAGCTAATGGAGGACCTGCTTTGGAAATAAGGTACACCCAGAGATTCCTCTCTGGTGTTATGCAAGACTGCAGGTGTGCTAAATTTGCTCTGTTTTTTTCTCCTATAAGAGAAACTTATTAGTAACGTAAAACAATTACACACTAAAAAGTAAAATTAAAAATGGGACGTTTCAGAACTGATTTTCACCTGCTAATGCTTTCCTCTGATTAAATAATTTATTTGTAAACAAACACAACACATTTGAGGCGAATGCCCTTTACATTTTCAATCAAAACCTAAATTATCATTTAAAATCTCATTAATGTTAATAGCAATATTAATGTTGCTATTGGTTATCACTGATAATGAAAGAATTACTATTAATAGCAGTTCTGATCTCCTTAATTAAATATGATTCTTTTATAAAATTAATTTTTATAGATACATCAGGTTCATCAGTGGGCTTTTTAATTGCATGGTAGAGAACAGTCCTCTTAAACCTTGAGTTCCTTCAGGTTTATTATATTATTATTGTACTTAGATGGAGACATAGCTAACCTAATCTTAGCTGTGAAAGAGTTAGTTTTCTAGTCTGTATTTGTTGTCTAGCATCTCTTCATGGCAAACACAGAAAGATGGGAACGCAGAGGGAGGGAGGGGGTCTCTTCACCTCCCTCTTTCCATTCATTCTAAGAAAAGCTCAAGTGTAAGATGCTAAATTTTTAGGTGGCTGAAATTTGATAAAATGATGCTGTCATTAGGGCTGGGCTCTCCATATTGATGTTTTCTGCTTTTCCTACTCTTCCTAAATAAGCATTCAGTAGAATTTATATGGTTTGCTTTATCTTTCCGGAACAGGCTGCTTCCCATGATGATTTCAGGGCAATCAAACAGAGCAGTTCCCAAGTTCAGTTTTCAGACTTTCTCGTGATTATGAGCCTCCTCTTGGATTTTGCCTTGTCTGTTTTGGCTTGTGTAGTGGAGCTGATGATATATGCTGTGATGGTTTACAGGTTGCAGGGGTTTTTTTCCCCTCTGTATTAAAAAAAAAAAAAAAAAAAGCAAAGAAAAAAAAAGATGATGCAGGTTAATAAAACGATTTTACAAAACACCATTGACTCAACAAGAGCAAGAAGATAGTATCTGAGGATTCTGACTTTTTCACTAAGTTTTTGATGGAAAAATAATACTTAAATTCAGGCAGCTTTGCTTGAGAGTGCTGTTTATAAAAAGTAAGTTTGCTGCTTTGCTGTTGTATCACATGGTGGATCGTAGAGCTGGTTTTATACTGCTTGACCCATTACTAAGCTTATCAACAAGATAACCACACATTTTTAAAGGAAAGAAGTGATGATTATATTAAAATACAGGACCAAGCTTATTTTTAAGAAAATGGACTTTTCCGTTCTTTTCCCCCTGTTCTTGGTTCAAAATGTTACCCAGCAGTGTGTGGCTCTTGCTGAAAACAGAACGCATTCCACACTAGCATCACTCACATCTCAAAACAGGGAAGCTTTATAGTGGCGTAATTGAATTTCATAAATTTGCTAATGAGCATGTCTTCTGAAAAAATCATTAGTGAGACCAAAGTCCTTTCTGAGAAAATATCCCTCTTGCTCTCTGGGAGGAAAAGTTAACTCACTGAAAAGACACCTTGACTCAAACAGTTGATGGGAGTTTTGCGAGTAGTGGCTGGTACTCCTGCCTCTTTTCTGGGATGCAGGGAGCAGTGGCTGAAGGTAACACTGCCACCTTGGGCTCGAGCACTGTAAAAGCACAAGTAGGAAATTCTGCTAAGAAAATAGTTTTCTACCATTGGAGAGCTGCTTGTTCCCATAAGGGGGGGAGACACAAACCTTCTTGACGTTTCTTTTCAAGCACAGATGTGTATCCCTTCTCATGGACAGTTAGACAATGATGCATTACAATATTTTCTTGCTTGTACTTTAGTGGTTTCTTCTGGATGCTTCGTGGTGCCTTTAAGAAATTACTCTTCAGTGGATGCCTACAAATAAGTTCTAACAGCTGTTTTATTTCCAGTATCTCTGTAATTTAAGGAAGTCTTTTTTTTCCTATACCTTCTATAATCACATGTTTTACTGGTTAGAAAACATGCTCTTTTTTTTATGTTATTGTAACACCTAGATAGCTTATTTACCTTCAATTTGCATGAACTGATGTTGCAGCAAATGGTCCATGTATAGGCAGAGATTTGTAAGGTTATGCTTTCTAAAAATTTTGCCATAGGAAAGAAAAAAATCTCTGAGATCAATTGTCCAACATATACTTTTGGGTGATATATTTCTGTGTTCATCCCATGGAGTACAAAGAAAGAAAAAACATGTTAGCACATCAAGATTCCAGAATTATATATATATATTTTTAATAGACTCTGAATTATAGCTCATGAAACTACTCCAATAGCTAAGGGTCTATCTACTATATCTCTAATTATTGAGAAGATATAAGGAAAAGTAAGGACAAGCACCTCCTTGCATGTGGCAAAACCCCACCACACTTATGACTAGGGTAGAAAGGGATGTACCACCTCAACTCCGTGTTGAAGATGTTGAAGCATCTAGTCAACTTCACTAGCATAATTCCACTATAATTTTGCACACGTATTATCTTACCACTTGCTGCTTGCACTGTTCTGGTTGTGATTTGTAGCTGTGAATGGTCAAGGACAAATGACGAGCTGTCTGCAGGGGAAATAATTACCAGGGGACACACAGTTGGGGAAAAAAAGAAAATTTGAAAGGTCAGGTATCTAATTAAAGATACTAATTACCTCTATAAAAGGGGGCGAAACCACCTTCCCTCTGCATAGTAAAGCATTCCCTTCATCTGTTCTAGTAAAAAAGAACATGAATTAATTCCTTTCAAAAAATAAGTACGGTTTTCATATACCATAGAAGTGATCTTTGAAAACTGCCTCATCTTATTTAAAAGGGTACATGCGTAGCTTCTGCATTTAGTTAAATCATAGTCATAATTATATTCATATTTGACAGAAATAACTAACGCAATATAAATAGTATAGAAAACCTCCTGCACAAATCTTATGAGATCTGTTTGATGGGTTGGTTATGCTTAATTGCATGCTTGTGAAGGAGAGCTTCACTGTTGTAGCTAGTGTGATACAGAAAGAATATGTGTCAGAAATGAGAGATCTCAAATCTGTTTTAAAGAAGTAGTAAGGATTAACAATGGCATAAGGAAAAGATAAGCATTTGTAGTTCTGTATTTTGGATATTCTGAATTAGTAATGGGGAGTTTTGACCGATGGCTTGCAAAGCGCTCACGAGGGAGTTAATAAACCATTAACATGATGTTCATTTTTCTTACACTGGTCATCTTTTCACTTGAGTGCCTGAGCCAGTCTGTCCCTATGTCACTTAAATAAGTTGTATGTTTTATTCATTCTCTTAACAGACATTACGGTTACTCTCATATGTAAAAAGAGTGGCAGAAGGGTGACATTTTAACGATTTTTTACAGTGATGGAGAAGTTTAGTCACATTTATGTGATTAGGCAGATACTATAAGACATCCATCCTATAGCCTGAGATAGGCTATGTTCATGTGTGGAATAGCAAATTGCAGCTATTGCTTTAATTGGCTTCACTTACTGTATTTATGGGAGATCATTGCAGTATTCTTACTTATTTTTACTGTTTTAGAGGATACCGATCTATGGTTACGGCCCTTAATGTTGTTTACGAAACGAAAGAATTACCTTTCTGCTCGAAGATCTCTGTATAACCTAGCACCTGCATGTTACCTCAAATATAATCTTGCACCCACTGTTTCAAAATATGATTAACTATATTACACATACAAGACCTAATCCTCTCTTCTTTGAAAAGCTGCTATAAACTGTCTTTGAGCATGGCTTTGCTTTGTGGATAAAGGGAAGAGCGCTCCCCAGTGCTGTCTGCAGCAAGGATATCTGCTCTGTAGTTGCTATTATGCTCCAGGAGCTTCTGCACCCCTTGCTGTGGCCTCAGGTCAGCCAGGAATGCTTACATCTAGTTTCAGAAAGGCATTTAATTGTGTGCTTAACATGAAATTCAGCAAGACTTATACACGTACTTAACTTCAACACTTGCTTGCCATTATCGGGGAGAGTGGTTTGCTCAATTGGGATTACAGAAAGCAAAGAGATTATCCTGGTGAGGTAGATATCCATGGATGCCTGTGTCTATACCAACATCAAAGAGATCCTTTTTTTTCAGCTCAGAAGCACTTAGATCAAAACCACAATGCTTCCTTTCCAATGACGTGGTTAGCAGAGGAAAGAAAGCAAGCTCTTGCCTCCCTCTAAAAACAGCCCTTACTGTTCCACATCCTGCCTCTTCCATCAAGACAAGGGAGAACACTTTGGAGTGGCCTTTCTCCCCCCAGTTTTTTTCCCCCTCCTGGCATTCAGAAATGATCTTTGCCATATTGCTATATGCCTTTTCCCCCTTGATGTTGCCAAAGTAGTGGGGAGGGAAGGGCTACAGCTGTGGAAGGAAGTATCTAGTGACTCAGTCTTGCTTCTATGAATTACCATAGTTCTGTTACTCTCTCCGAAAATGTCAGTTCCCAACACTGTACCTGGCTCTTCTCTCCAAAATCACAACTTCCCAGATGCTCACTCAGTGCCTGTCCATTTCTGTGCCTCATGTTTGTAGGATAGAGCCTACTGATTTATTTGTTAACACAAAATTCAAATTATGAACAGCCAACGTCCACTAACTTTCAGTCTGATACTGCTCCAG
This sequence comes from Baryphthengus martii, assembly GCA_013396935.1. NCBI lineage: Eukaryota > Metazoa > Chordata > Aves > Coraciiformes > Momotidae > Baryphthengus > Baryphthengus martii. Next base: position 438,145 of record VWZK01006463.1, on the reverse strand, counting down.
CTCAACTGCCACATTTTCCCTTGGGATCTACCTGAGATACTGCTTTAGTTAACTCCCTGAAGAACATGGGAGACCAGAACCACATAGATTTATGACAAGGTATTTCATTAAAGGCTTCAAAAGAAGATTGAGGTATAGGGGATGCAGGACGGATTAACAATTGGGATGGAAGCATATGGTCGTTTTTTATGATAGACACAGGCCTCCAGCAGTGTCCTCTAAGGATCTGTGCTGATCATGTGTATTAGGTCTGTAAAAGGGAATTAACATTCAGTTAACAGAAGACTGTATGTGATACAACAATTTATACTGTGAATCATTGCTGTTAACTTATTTTCTTCTTTTTATTTGCCAGTGGTATAATTGGAACATTTGCATACATCATGTATATTCTTACTAGGCAATAACATTATCTTTTCTGACATGTAAATGTCTTTTATTAGTATTAATTCAATTAAAGCCTGGAAAAGCCTCATATTCTCTAATTAGAGAGTTTTTGTATCAGAATTCAAATGTAAGTTACAGGCCATCGTTTGATGGCCACTTATTCAGAAATTATACCCAGTCTAACCTCTTTCCCACTGGATCCCACTGCATTACTACACACTCAGAAGCAAATTGTCATTTTGTTTTGCCATGCTGCGAGGAATAGGTTTGAATCCTGGACAAACTGGCACCAGAAAGTTGGAAGGAATTCAGAGAAATCCATCAATGATGATTAAAGATTTAGACTGCATGAAGACATATTAAAAACTAATTATATAGAATTTGTCTAAATGATGAAATAACAATATACCAGTGCAGAATTAGTCTCACAAGAATCACTAACAAAGAAGAGAGGATCCATTTCTATTCCTAAAAAAAAATTAAAAATCCACCCTAAACACTGTCTGCTTAGACCGTTGCTTTGCCAGTCTACAGAAATTGCTTGCCAGTAGGCAATATGATTTGTAGTAGGAAGTGTCCTTGTCTACCTTACTTGTATAATCAACTTAATATTACTTAATCTGTAGTTGTACTCTCATGCCAATTGCTATTTCACACTTCTGTCACGAACTTGGAGGGTGAGGGTCATGGTAGATTATCCAGTCAGTGTGCACTGTGATTGCCCACTGTGATCTTCAGAAGCGTAAAATGACTAGACAGTCAATTTAGTAGAGTTTTAAGCAATCAGTTGGAAAGTGGAAGCTGGAGTCCCTCAAACCTTGCAACTCTTAATCAGGAAAAAAATAAAAAATAAACCAAAGAATTACTCTGTGCAGATTTTAAACACCTCCAGCATAACAGTGCTTGATTCTGATGAGGTGCTTGAGTTCTTTTATAGAAGTACTGAATTCTTGGGTTTTTTGAGGATTAGCCCAAGTACATAGGATCTTGAAAATCATAGTGTAACCACAAGCTCAGTAAATAACAGAAGGAGGTTTGGTTTTGACAGAGCCTACAGTGGATAGATGGAAGGTCCTGTAGGTTTTACTTTTACAAACCAAGCTCGCCAGTGACATCCTTTGCTCTCAATCTAGGCCTCTTCCAACCTGCGCATGAAGTGTACAGTATCAGTATTTCAAGATATACCTGTGACCTCAATCAACATACAAATAGTTTTTCCTATCCTACTTAATCAAAATGGATGTCCTTGAGTTTATTTTTATTTCGAAGAAGTTTTTTCTTTTGTTTTCAGCATGGGTGGGTTGCATTGTAGTATCTCAGAACGGTGAGAAAACTTGTAACAGTTATGTCTGTGTGAAAACTCATTCCATTGTCATGCATATTCATACCCACTTCCCAAGGGATAATACTTTTTAATATTTATATTACAGTGTTGATCACAAGCCATAGTCAGGATCAGGGACCTGTTTGGCTGTTTTTTTTTCTTTTTAAGAAGATAGCCTCAGGGAATGTAACAAATGAAAGATGAGTAATGAAAACAGATAATTAATCTTTACTGATGTGAGATTTTGCAAAAATTAAAAAGTCTTAGGTTTGGAAAGGTAGTGTCATACACTATTGATATCAGCCATCATTGAAAGCGAAGACAGCACATCTCTGTGTGCAGTAAGGAAGATATACAGATTTCCTCTCTGGTTTGTAGTACATCCAAATCTCCTCCTCCTATGGTCATATTAAGAATGCTTATCTTCATTTCTTCTTTTTAAATGTGAAGCACATAGTGTAAGAAACAGAAAATCAAACAGCATGGGAAAGTGAAATATCTAAACATTGAACTTTGTGATAGAACAAAAAATTATTTAAAAAAGGAAAAAATGCAGTGAGGAACAAACACAATAATAAGCTTCCTAGCTATTTTACAGGCATTCTTAGAAGCATGTTGGGAGTAGCCTAACTCCTGCGTACACACACCAAATTCCCTCTTGAGTACTGCGTAGACGCCCATGAAAACAGGCGTGACTGAAAAACAAAAGCCCACGAAGAGCTACAAAGGCAGCATGGAACAATCCAGTTTTTACTAGTTAAGTGAGTTAAAGCATGAAAGAGGGAGCTGAAACTGTAATAAGGTGAAAGATGTGCATGAAATAGCAAAAAAATATTTTAGAATACTAACAGCGATGAGTGGCATAAATGCTTGAATAGTTCAAGCAACAAAAGAAATAACCTTTAAAATTCCTCCAGTTTAACATGGTTTACTGCAATTTTTTAATCTAAAATAATCCACTCAGCAAGTGCTCACCAAATTACAGTTAAAATAATGTCATTTAGAAACCATTTAAATAAAAAGCTTGAGTCACGATGTGTTTGACACTTTTTGCTACAGAAATGCAATGAGATACTTCGCGTTTCAGATTTTCTGGCTGCCACGATAGTCACTCCTGCCACCAGTAGCTTGGGAAATTCATTAATTTTTTACTCATATACATATACACTATGCATAGTCCTTCAGAAGGAGTTTTGTTGCAAACTCTGGAAAAATATTATGACAATATATGGTTATACAAAACCAGCATCCAGTGATTTGAACTAGCATTGTTCAAGAAAGATGAATCAAAAATCATAAATCACACTTAAAAACTTGCTTCCTCATACCCTCTTGTAATTTTCCAGAGACAAAGAAGCACCTTCCACCATGCTGTACAATCCAGTCACACTGACTAAACACCTGATTAAAACCTTAATATCTAATTCACTTTGTTGAGAGAGGAAGAAACTAACAAATAAGCCTGGTTTCTAAGTCTTTAGATCTCCAGATCAGTGCTGAGCTGTCAATGTGAGCTGCATCTTAAATAGACAGGGAGGACTTGATATATCTACAGTGTCTGCTTTGTATGATAAAAGAGATCATTTGACCTAGCTAGAATGTGTTCCTGAGCCACAGAAGATGAATATTGTTTTAATGGCCTTCAAATTAAAAAATGAAATGGAAGTGATGTGAAAAGTGCTATAGTCTTTGCTGTAAGCATGCTCTCAATGTCAGTACATTAGCTGGCTTTTCTTAAAAAGGAAGAGAATACTGGGAAGTTAAGGTTGCAAGAACTGCGAGGGAATTTACAAGTGCAACATCTGATCGTGAGCTATGATCACAACTACAGCATTTGAAGATTTAGTTGGCAATGCAGGTTAATGAAAAGGCTGTTCTTCAGAGACTTTAAACAGCAGGAATGCTAAGCAGAAGTTCTGTTCAGTGCCTGTTATGTCTTCTGGAAAAGTCATTATGTGGGCTTTAGGATAAAATGATCTAGCTTTATATGTGCTATATTTTTTTTAAAAATTGCAGATTTGCATAACCTTTCTTCTGACCATCTCTGTAGACATTAACCTCTCTTGTATGGGATAACGAGTGCAGGGAAGTTCCTTAATTTTCCTCTGCACTGTGTTTCTGCTGCCTTGTTCTCCTAGGGAGGTGCCTTCTCACCCTCCTTTCGGGACTGACAGTAGATTCTTTGAAGAAAGATGTGCAGAGGTGGTGTGCTTCTTAGCCACTTGCAGCCCTAACAGACCTTTAGATCTGCCATCCTTGGGCCAGTCTCTTCTTGGCTCAAATTCATTTACCAGAGGTATATAGTGCCTAAACATAAGGACCCTGATACAAATGGGTTTAATTTGTTCAAACTGGCATAGGTGGTGACATGTGAGATGTTCTAATGCTTTATATTTGTGCTTCTTAGCCTATGCCTTACCTTAGCTGATTCAGAATTGTTTGTACTGGGACACGGTGCTCTTGTATGCCTTGGTCATTAAAGAACTTCAGTGATAAGATGTGTTGACAGACATGGAAATAATGCTTAGATCTGATAGATCTATTCAACTTACGGTTAATTTTGTCTATGGTTAATATGTCTGTGAAGAATTTGCTTTTTATCATTTGCACACTGTATTTTACTTTCACAGTTGCTCCCTTTTTCCACCTCTGCTGCATAGTGGTAACTCTGTTTTTATATTTTCCTGCCCTTTATTTTCCCTGTCTGCTTATCCTATCCCCTTATGTTTAAAGAAGAAAAGAATTCCAGCAACTCAGAGCCTAACTGCAGGCACCATATTTGAATAAAGAAAATGTGACAGAACTTCTGAGAACTGAGAACTTCTGAGAAATTTCTAATTCCCTCTTCCTCTCATTAATTTGTATTAGAAAACTTCATTTGTAGTCTTTTATTTTTCCTTTTTTCTTCTTATATCCTGTCCCAGCATCTGCCGTGATTAACAGTCATGATGGGTTCTTCTCCTCAGGTGTGGACTGATGGTCAGTGGTCACCACATTCACTTTCTTCCACTGCAAGAGTCTGTGCAGTCTCTCACTATTGCCAAGTGCCTTAATGTGAAATATAGGAGATATTCTGTGTGATATTTTTATCAATATTGTTGATTAGGCTTGGTCTCAGCCTACAAGGCAATGGTGCCAAATTTTGTAGCAGTAGAAAACAATGTGGGATACTTGAAAAATCAGTGTAGTAAGTCATTTTTGGGGGGTTATGTATCTTCAGCTGGAAAAAAAAGATGGATATTCTCTTCAGCTGTGGCTTTACATTATATAGATGTGGCTGTAGAGAAACTGTTCCTTCCAAATGGGATAAAATGCTCTACCCCTCCATGCCCATTATTCTAACATTAAAAAAAATCTCACTGAGGAAGCGTTGTTGCATTGTCTTTTCTTTTATGAAGAGTGCATTGATTAATCCATAAATGTATAACTTAATTTTCAGAGTGTCAGCTGTATGTCTTCCCAGCATTACTTCTCTTCTCTTTGAGGGGCAATTTACACTTTAAGAGGTTGAGACATTTTTATTTAATTAAACTCATCTACATCATTAGAGTGGTGTAACATTCAAATAGAAAGCCCTGGGCAGAGACGAGCTCTGCTTTGTTTTGTTAGTTTTTGTGTTCTACTGTGGGTGCTTAGCCGTGCTGCTGGCTTTCCATCTCCTAACAAATAGTTTAATGTTTGTATTGCACAAAGTATTTTTGATATCTTACCTACAGTCAGTGTCAAGCTATTTGAATGAAATAAGAGAGGAAACAAAAATAATAGGTGGCTCTTAAGACCTTGCAGGTGCTCAAAGTGTAGCTGCTGGTCGGACCCTTCCACAGACTCTGAAGTTCCTGTGCAGGTACATGCTTAAGAACACAAGTAGGTAACCATGTACTGAAGTGATGACAAAGTGGAGGTGAGAAAGAACTTTATAGGCCAGAAATATTTATTTTTCTCTAGCAATAATTTTTTTTCTTATTAAAGCTGGTGAGATTGATGACTCATTCTCCTAAAAGTTCGCTGGGGACTGAGGGAGATTACTCGGGTTTACAGCAGAATGCATTTTCACTCTACCCATAAAGTCAGCTGAATTGAGGCTTTATTATCTTCAGTTTTCAGTCTAATCTGTGGAACAGTACTTGGATGAGTGTCGAACACAAAATCTTGAAAACTGTAAATAAATAAAAGAAGAAGAAAGCTTGATACAGTTTTAATGAACAGACATTGGTCTAAGAAATATCACTTAGAACACCCTTTGATTTTCTTGTCTAAGACCAAATAAATGATTAAGTTATAGAGCTTTCTTAATAAAAGTTTTTTCATGAAAATATATAGTCTGATCCTGAATCAGAGTAGATACATATGTGCATAATAAGAAATTAGGTTTTACATACATACCTTGTGCTTTCCCAGTTACTATGATGAATGTGGATAAAACTAAAATACTAAATCACAGTGAAAAATATTAACCTAGGTAATGTGATAACTTTTTTTGGTACAGTAATCCACAAATTCACATTCCAAGTTAGAGTCGGATTGGGATTTTCAGGAGAGTCCAAATGGAAGGCAGAGGTTGAATCTGAAAATGAGAGAGTTATGGGTTGCTTTGGAAGGTCCATGATAAAAACAAGCAGGAATGGCATTTTACCCTATAGATACTTGTATAGAGCTTCTAAGCAGAAGGACTTAGAGAGAATTTTATCTACCAAAAAGTAGATAAAATTAATGTGTTTTCCAAAGCTGCTTCCTTCACACAATCAATATAGTCTGAGTCTGATCAAGATTGGACATAAATCAACAGCCTTTTCTTCCAGCCTCCAATTTAGCTAGCAAATCACTGTCCCACACTTCTCATAGCTTTTGCAGTTCTTGTTTCACGTGCCTAGAGTCTCGCTGCATGATCTTATTGAATAACTGTCTACCCCTTCTGCAGGGCATCAGAAAAGAAAATACAGGTTGAAAATTTCAAGACTAAATATGGAGTTTAACCTATTGTGTTCACTGATTTTATTTTTTTTTTTTCTGTTTTGGTTTGTTTGTTTTTGTTTAGGATGTATCTTCAGGTTAAGGACAGGCTACAGTCAAACAAAAATGTCTGTTGTCTTTTCTTTTATATAAGTTATTCATGGCTAGTGTTCTTCCTCCCTGGCCTATTACTCTTCATATTTCATTCCTGTTGTTCTTTTGAGTGTTTTAAAATATAAAGCAGTACATATTTTCATTCTAACGTGTATGACAGTGCTAGAAACATGTAATTTACTGTGAACCAGTCACTAATCAGTAGTATTGACTGAATTGAGGGGAATTATCACTTAATTTATGGATGCAAATGCTCTAGTTTGACCTGATGACTATAAATTTCTGAGTCAAGTGTCAGACACATTACTAATGAGATAAAATACCCCACAGGAAGACTTTGATGATAGTCACGATTTAATATGCTCTTGCAAAATGAGTTCTTAGACAGTGGAGTAATTAACTTGTCAATGTATAAGCCTTTACATTTACAGCTTAAAGTGTTATCTGGAATTATGAAATCAAATCCTGTTATTGTAGGGCAGGAATTCTGTATGTTGGAGGTATTGCTTAGATGGATTCAACATCTTAATGTCTTTGAAGTACACCGCTGTAAGGCCACAAACAAATTCAACATCTGAAGAGTAGTCTCAGATTTTAAAAAAAGAATAGAATGTCATGGCTAAGAAATTTGGTAGCATATAACTTCCTTTCTTCTTATTCTCATTTAAGATGTTTTAACTAGTCAGATATGAACAACTCAGAAACCATGCTGAACTTTTTTCTGTCTTTCAGGGACAGCTCCATTAAATAACAATAATTTCCCTGTATATTAAATATGCCTATAATATGCAGTGGTTCGTTATACATATAATAAAAAAAAAATCTAAACAATTGGTAGTTAATTAAATATACATGTACTATGTAATGGTGTCTATAATGTAACATATATGTCTCCCCTTACATAAGTTTGAGAAACTGTTTCTACCTGAATACATCTTCATATTTAAGTGAAATGCAATATATTTTTCCATGCACAGCTGGATTTTATTCTGGATTTCATTCTGTAAACAATACTCAGTTACAAAAACATGTTCACCAGTTTACTAGTGTCTCAATTTTCTCTCGCCCTCTTGGTTTGTTTTCCTCCATCCCACCCTTCCTCCCCCAAATTGTAAAAATAAATAGAGGATGAGCTTCTGGTGTTTTCTAATGCTTTCTATAGGAAGTTAAGCTTCACTGACATTGAGTAATTTCTTTTACAGCTCACATGCACTTTGAATTTAAAATTTAATCTGTTCAAATCAGCTAGCATTACCAGGGAATTGTGCTTAGCATGTTACATGAATGATTCAGTAGATCTTAATAGCTACCTTAGTAATTTCTTATGAATCATTGAAAGAGATCACATTAGTAAGCATTAGTGGTAAGTACTGAGCACATTTTTCATGAAATTGTATTTTTCGAGTATTGTTGATTCCAAAATCTGTTGTGTTAGGTGTCACATGAAGAATTGTATGTTGCCTCTTAGGTTTATTGTTTTTAAAGAAAAGGATACTTGATTTTTATTTTTTTTTTTTTTTTAACTCTCGTAAACTGATATGATCAGTGCACTAGCATGATTGTCCCACCATGGGACAATCCAGTGTGGCTGCCAGCTCACACAGAGTGCTACACTCCATGGACCCACCATAAATGTGATATAAATGTACCTCTGACTTTGACATAAAGACTTAATTTTATTGTATTCGGTTATCACATTTGCTACTTCTGAATTTCTAGGAAGACAAATAGTGTTATTAGCAATTGAAGGAATCAAAATAGCTCATGGATGTAATAATTATTAAGGGAAGCTGATGTTTTATAAACTTATGTTCCAAGGACTTTGAAGTAGCTCTTAATTCAGCAAGAAGAAAATGGAGTGCTTTTTCTTAATTATAGTTCCCGTGAATATTTAAATTATGAATGAAGAATGCCATTGTTCCTTGAAAGATGATAATACTTATTTAAATTCAGTTCCGTTAATCAAATAAAAATAAATAAATATTATTCACATTAAAAACCTGCATTAACCTGCATAGTTACAGTTATCATCCATTGCTTGTACTTACAATTTTCCCCTTTATTTTGAATTTATAAAAATCTTAATATAGGAAACTTATAAAAGTTGTTTTTATTTAAGAAAGATAATGCTTCTAAGGAAGAATCTGTAGGCTTTAATATCATCTAGTGTTGTGATGTTTTCAATGAACTGTTTCAAGTGTGATTGTTATTTTAACATTATTATTACTGTACCTGAGTACATAGGCCATAAAACTACAAGAACAAAGAGTGGATAATTATAAATTTAAAATCAGGAGTATCAGGGTAACTACTTATTTATCTTTTGCATATGTTTTACTTAGAATAATTGCAATATAAATTATGTAAATAAAGCAGGCACATTTCCCTTTGAAGTACGAGGTGGAGGGAGAGTAATCCCTAACCCCTCAGCAGAGGAAGGAGCTTAGTAGGGGAGCTGCTGGACACTCAGAATTACATATGGTCAGCACTGAGCAGGATCGGGAGATTGCTACAGAGCACATTGAACCACTCTCTACCATACTACATAGCAGCAATATATATATAGTTATTTTTGCATTTGCATAAATATCCACCACTCGTAACAATCCTATTTTGCAATTTTAGAATTCTTTTAGTTTCATAGCATCCCAGAATGCGATGCAAACAAGGTGCTGCTCTCAATCCCTTCATCCCCCAGCCTGTATTGATACTGAGGATTGCCCCGACCCAGGTGCAGGATCTTGCACTTGGCCTTTTTGAACTCATGAGATTCTCATAGACCTACTTCTCAAACTTGTCCAGGTCCCTCTGGTTGGCATCCCATTTGTCAGGTGTGTCAACTGCATCACTCAGCTTCATGTTGTCTGTACTCGATCCCACTGTCACTGATGAAGATGTATAGTCATATCCTGGTCTCAGTATGGACCCTGAGGGACTCCACTTGTCATCAGTTTCCATCTGGACATCAAGCCATTGACCACAGTCCTCTGGATGTGAGCATCCAACCAGTTCCTCATCCATTGAGCAGTCTACCCATCAAATCCATCTCTCTCCAACTTAGAGAGAAAGATGTTGTGGGGGACTGAGTTAAAGGCCTTACAGAAGCTCAGATAGACAACATCCATAGCTCTTACCTTGTCCACTAATATAGTCACTCTCTCATAGAAGGCCACTAGGTTAGTCAGGCAGGACTTGTCCTTAGTGAAGCCATGCTCGCTGTCTCAAATAACCTCCCTGTCCTCCATGTGTCTTGGCATAGTTTATAGGAGCATCTCTTCCATGACCTTCCCAGGCACAGATGCAGGGCCAGCAGGTTGGTACTTCCCAGGGTCCTCCTTTGTACCCTTTTTTAGAAATGGGTGCAATATTTCCCTTTTGCCAGTCACCAGGAACTGCAGTAACTTTTCAAGTATCATGAAGAGTGACAACTACATCAGCCAGTTCCCTTGGGATTCTGGGATGCATTTCATCAGGTCCCATAGACTTACGTTCAGGTTCCCCAGGCAATCCCGAACCTGATCTTCTCTTACAGTGGGAGGAACTTTGCCCCCTCAGTCTCTGTCTTGCAGTCCATCAACTTGGGACGTGTGGGAAGAGAGGTTGCCAGTGAAGACTGAGGCAAAAATCGTTATCGAGTACCTCAGAATTCTCCTCATACATTCTTACCAGCAGTTCTTCTCAACTTCCAAAGAAACAGCAGGGAGAACATGCAGATATGTTTTGAGGTGTAATATTCTCTCCTCTCTGTGGAAAATTATTCTGTGGGTAGAGGCTGCACAGTTTTGCAGTTATTCTCTTCCACATGACTCTCATTGAAGTTTTGCTTGTATAAAAGTCCTGATTTTGTCCTCTTGATAATGTCTGTGTTGTTAAGTTTGCTAGAGGGATTACGTCCTGGTAATAAGTACTGTGCCTTGTACTGGAAGATCTTGCTCTAATGCCTGACAATGCATTAACTCCTAAGAGTTCACATAAGCAAAGTGAATTAAGGAGGGACAAAAAGGCATAAAGCTGACATTTCCTAGAAGTTTTACTGTTTGGCTTTGCAACTGCAATACATCTTTGGCAAAACAAAACAAAATCTTATTTGGAAGCTGTTGGAAGACATTTCTGTGTATCAGGTGTGAACTTTACTCATGAATGGGAGCGCAATGTAAATTACAAGATTCTAATTTGCCCTTCGTTTTGAGATGTAAAAAGCACATCAAGTAAAATGACGCATGTATCAGTTAACATTCAAGCGAGTTTGTCCTTTTCTAAAAGAGATCCATTGTGCTTAGGTTGAGAACAGGTGCTGTATTTCATCTTCATTCAGGAATTTCCCAGTTATTTAGTTTCTATCATAAACCCAGTATTAACAAAAATAACATGCTTTTCAAGTAAAATCTGCCATGTGGCTATGAACAGGATTATATTTTTAACTTTTTCTTTGGAAGGCTTATGTTGGAGACCATTGCTTTACGTAAATATGATGAAGGTTAATATAAGCAGCAAAAATATTTATCTCTGACCATAAGGAGTTATCACTTTTTCTAATAGTACAGTACACACCCATATTGTTGACATAGTAACAAATACTTCAGTAAGGATTGGATTGGATTGGGTTGGATTGGATTGGAAGGGAGACCTGCACTGGAGTGCAAAATTTGGTACTTTCGGAGAAAGATACATGAAATTATGGAAGTAAAAAATAATGTTTGGCCTTGTCCTTTGTCTTCTGTTCCTATTTCCTTAGCCATTGTAAAATGTTTCAGTATAGAAGAGTACAAATTAAGAGTTTTTTGGTGTGAAGGCTATATTGACAAAAATGAGTGTATAATTTGTTTTAGTTGAGCAAAACTATCTCGGTTCAATAATATTTCCTACAGCTTTTTTTTTTTTAAAAAAAAAAAAAAAGAAAAAAAAGGTCAATCTTGAAATGAAAATCCCTTTTTCAAATAGAAGGTTGAAACAATTTCTTTAAAAAATTGTTTCTACAAAGTCCAAAAAGCTACTGTAGGATTTTCATCCAGCCAGAATTCTTTGCCAAATCTAGCTTGAAACTCTGAGTAATTTGGCCTTGTCCAAAGAGGGCATTTTTACTCTGACTTACTCTCTGCTAAGAAACTGTTTCCAGCTCTGTTGTCATGTCCTGACTGTTAGCAGAATGAAGACTTTTAAGGCGAAGAAAAATGTGCCTCTGTATTCTTCTAGGCCACTTAAAACATGTGGGGCATCACAGTCTGCGAAGATAACTTAATCATGTTGTTTAAGGAACAGTTACAATTAGTTTTGATTACTGTATATAAAATTAATCAGAAGGAGTGCCAAGTGAGAGCTTAATACATACACAAACCTTTTCAGTGTTTCAAATATGCTAAAGTAGGTATGAAAAGCGCAAAAGATAAAGGAGAATTTGGGGCATGTTAAAACCGCATTAATTTTCAGAACAGATGCAGGGGCTTTCTGTTTAGTTGTTTTGAAGATGTTTCACCTACAATAAAAGAGCTGATTTTGCACATGACATTTTTGCAGGTAATTAGTCTGTGATATTCCTATAGTTCTTGTTGATATTTTGGAAACATTTTGAAATAATTCAGCATTTCTTGTTCTCAAAGTGCTAAATGCAAGGTTTTTCTCCTGCATCTATTTCACAGTAATTTACATGTGTTACATTATCAGCATGTAAATTCAGATTCATTTAGTTGGGATGATTACAAACAATGTAGAATTGAATGCACCTGCTGATTTTTTTCTCTCAGCCTTCATTGCATGTGTGCTCATAACTTGCACATTGTTACTGCTCATTGCCCATGGTATCAGCTGTAATCAGTACCTTAAACTGCTCCTAAATTTCCAGTGTAGCCTGACATTTAGTATGCTGTGAGAAGAGGTTAACTGTGCTACAGCCTTCATATTGTAGTAATTGAAATGTCGTATTAGTAGGAATCAAACAAAGGGGGATACGTGTAAAGCTTGTTTCTCATTACCCTGGGCCAAATGCTTCATTATAGCCAGCGTGGCTCCTGCACCGCTTGGAGACAAGTTGGAGACATGCCTCATTGTGTGAGCCAAACGCTGCACCCACACTTGGGATATTTGTCAAACTGTAGGGTGCCTGAGAAGTAAGAGGGATATCTAACTGTACAGACAACGTGTCACCGTAGCATTTCTGCGTGTACTTGTTTTTTTAAATTGCACAGAATGAGTCTTTCTGTCTATTGATGTTGCGTCATAATCCCTTCATCTTTGAGCTCCTAGTGGAATGGGGAGAGCCCACGTTCCCCTGAGGAGCAGTGACGCAGGAGTAGCAGCTCCTCGTGGAGTCTGTGGTGCCAAGCCCCTCAGTGCTCTGCTTCAGTGGTGGGTGTCTGAGTCATGTAATGCGGGCAAACAGAATCTGTCTTTAACGTTTTTATCTTGCATTTTAATCTTCTAGGCTGTGTTTTGACTAAGCCTGTGCTTTCCCCGTTTCAGTCACATAGCTTGAGGATTACTGTAGCAAGAGCAGCAGTGCAAGATACTTCATTTCTTTCTTTTAGAGGGGAGCACATGAAGCTATCAGCCTGAGATGTGGTTTTTTACACGTAAATGTTACAAACATTTGAGGTTACTTAGAGGTAATGAGCTGTGTGCTGCATTTTCGAAGGACTAACTCTCATTGTAGACATTTACTTAAAAAATGTTACGTGTCATTCCTTTCCCAGCTCACAAGAGTTAAGAAATAGAGAGGAGGTGTAAGGCTTGGAGCACTGTAATTTTATTGTGATTGTCACCTCTTCCTTTATTACTGGGAGGTACACCAAGCAGTTAGCAACTGAAAATTAATTATTATTTTGCCAACTGCTTGTTGTGTATGAAATAAATTAACCATTGTGCCAGGTATGCCCATGACATACCACAATGCCAGCTGGTACAAACTGTCAATATAGTTTGGACTTTCCGAGAGGAGGAAACAGAGGGAAAGAACTGACCTGGGCACAAAATTATAGGTTTGTCGGCTCTATTCAGCACTGAAGTTACAAGATGCTGTTGAGGACTACTAAGCCATTGTTCTCTTTTGATCTCTTTGAACTGATCGGTGAAGAGCTTCTTAGTTTTTGTAATTTCTTAAACAATTTTGATTATATTCTTGACTGCTCCTATTTATTCAAAAAATATTTTTTTGCTTGCAACACTAGATGTTTGTGAAATGTCAATTCCTCAAAAGAAGCTACACTACTTTGTTGCTGAGCTAATTATTTACAGTCATACTGAAAATAAGGAGTCTTACTTATTAAAAATAAATGAGATTTATCATTTACTTCTGTTTGCTGAGCAAAGAGATCATATCATTGTATTATTCACCAAGGAAAACACATGCTTTATTCAAACTTGACTTTTATTAGCCTGTAGCAGCTAAGAAACATCAAAAGCTCTGTTCTTGAAACGAGAAAAGTTGTTTCTTTAAAAAATAGTTTTATATAGGTCTGAAAGAATATTTAGGAGCAGAAAGAAGGAAAAGAAAAAAAGATTCAGACAATTATTTTTAGGCCTCTCTTTCAAAACCCCTTAGGCTGAAGCAACTCTAATGTATTTTACTCTTTCATCACCTGTACCCGCAACAGTTTTTCCATTTCAGAAATAAATTCAGAGGTGAGCTTCTATAGAGTAGCACATAATTTCTGATTTCAAGCCCTGTTAAGGGTTATGCATTTTGTATTCTGATACATAAAAGTAGATCTTTGAAGAGTTTTGATGAAGCCAGTATTAGAAATATAAGTCATAATCTGATCTATGCAAATTCATAGATTAAAAAGGAATTTGGCCCTGCTGAAGGACAGCAGGCTCAGTAGGATGCTTTAAGCCGGAATAATTGGATTAGTGTAAATAGAAGCTATAAGTGACATTAGCTGAGAAAAGGTAAAAAACCTGTTTTCTCAGTACTGACTGGTTAGATATTTTTTTCTCAAGAATAATTTTGCTTACATTAATATAGGCTAAGAAATACTGGCAAAGCAATTTATTTATTACAGAGTCTGATACTTAGATATACAACCAGAAGTACGAGTTTCAAAAGTGCCTTTGGAAGGTTCTAAAATATAGAAAGAGAGACTTCATCCTGCCTTTCCAGTTGTGAATAGGGACAGGTGGTACGGAGAGTCAAGTGGGATTTGAGAATTATGAAGCCTGATCACACAAGAGCATTAAAAACTCAATTAATGTCATGAGTCATGGTTGGACAATTCAGTTACAGTCTGTGACCTTCCCCTCTTAATTTCATCAGTTACTTCCGCCCACGTTAGCAGAGTCTACATCTCCAGCTATTAAAGAATAGCTACGTTTCCATTTTAAATGGAAAAAATTTCTGATGGACATCCTATTTTGGCACATTCCATAAGATTGTCTGCCTGCTTTTACAGAGCCAGCTGCGTAGAGTATTAAAGATAGTCTTTATACTTACATACTCTTGAGAATAAATGACTTTATAATTTGAATGAAATTTCAGGGTTTCTTTTTTAACACTCTCTGTGTTTCATTATACTTTTATAAATGTTACAATGTCCCGAAAATTAGTATCATGTTTTATAAAATCATTATATTGTCAGAATTTTTTTTTTTTTTACTTAATTAAATGCTTCTTTGATATCAGGAAGGCACACGATGAATTGTGACTTGTACTGAAAGCGGTTCTATTTTAAGAAAATACATGAAAAATAGTTTCCATTGTTTGAAACAACTGTTAGGTCTGTGTTTCATCTTTGCATGATAATCATTTTGAAATTCTTACTTCAGTACTTCACATAATTAAGAATTTTATATGAGGACATGTTAACTTTTCTTAAATATTAACAGTATTTTTTAGAGGACCTTTCTGTATTTGTGCAATTTCACTGTCTTGCATGTGACACATGCCACCTTCTGGATATTGTCAGAATTGCAAGTCGTTTAAATGATCTTTAAAATAATTGGAAAGTGGGTTTGTCCTCAATGTAGCTATCTGTTACAGAAATGAATACAGCTGATATCCATGCCCAGGTTAACGTATCAGAGGAAGTAGCTCACAGATCTCAGCCAGACACTGTAGTGGTGTGCAAAGGGTTTAGTCTGAGGTCTGGATAAGTCTTAAGCAGTGTTTCTGTGTCCTGCATCATTCTAACACATTAATTACTGCTCTAAAATAGTTATGCGTTTTAACCAAGCAACATTGGAAATAAAAGCAGTAAGCTAACCAAAGGAGAAAAAAAACAACAACAACAACAAAAAACCCCAAACGATTGAGAAGCACACACAGAGCTGTTCAGGTGTGAAAAACATGCCTGTGTAAATGTGGGGTGAAATCTGTTAAAAGTTAGGTGATTGAAGGCAGTTAAATATTCTGGAAAGAATTCTCAGGTTATATGTGTAGCTGGTGGTTAAAAGGGAAGTGGTGTTTGATTTATTGAGTCTAAAAATGAGTTAGAGTGCCTTGTCAAGGCCCTGTAATTTCAGTGCCCTTTCGTCCCTGTCACAATTCAATCTTCTCTATGTATTAATTTGCAATAACCTTTTCCCAAATAGAAATACGCCCAGGCTTGTACACTGCCCTACACTTCACAGTCCACTGTTGGTACTGGAGGTGACTTGATACTCTTGTTCTGCCCCTCAGTCTTATACCTACAGAATGCCTTGTTGACTTAAGATGACAAACAGGAATGATTTCTTATGTGCAAGGATACTTGAACCTGGTTTTGAAATTCAATTGCTACCTAATAACAGCTTGCTGTTTAGAAAATTAGAATTACAGCTTTCCTAGTCAACAGGATCTCTTCTTTAGTCTTTTGCTTATTTTCATCTGTTGTTATTAAGAGGCTTAATTTTGTCTTTTGTCTGTTTCCCATTATGAGCTATTCTCTTTGATAAGATTTGAGTTCTAAAGAGGATTTTATACATGAATTATATGCGAGCTTAGAGATAATCGGAAGATAAGCTCCTTCAGGTCTGACCGGTAGTGAGGAGGAAGTCTGGAGGTTATAGCAAAGGTTGCAGCTTGATGTGACACAGCAGAAATTTCAAGCAGAAATGCATGAAAATTATGTCAAATCTCAAAGCTGTCCCTTCAGATATTCTTTCTCCAACTGCCTTTTCTCTTCAAGAGATGCTCTGTGCAGGCTGTCAAAGTCCTCATGGCAACTGGCAATTACTTCTTTTAAATCTTTTCCAAAATATGTCTTCCCTGGGGAATTTCAGCTTCTAGTTCAGAAAGGCAAAATGTTGTGGGTTTTTTTCTCAATTCCCTGGTGGCAGCATGCTGGCTGATGAGCTGAAGGATTTTTACGCCCTATTAACTGCAAAAGAAGGGAAGAAACCTCTGCCCTTGAGATTTGCCTAAGTGAACTCAGTTAATTTTTTTTTTTTTTTCAAATGCAAAGTAGGAAGCTAATGACAGAGCAAGTGCCTTAAAGCCAAGCCATGTGTGTCTCTGTTAGTTTAACCTTTTAAAGCTTCTAGATGTACATTTTGAATGAAGCATGAGAAGGAAGAAGAAAAATGAAAGAATTGTATTATAAAGACTAAAAATGATTGGTGTGTAATTGGAGCAGAACAAGTAAACCCTATGAAAAAGCCACACTTGATACGCAGCAGTTCATTTCAGGCCACGCAGTCAGAGTTACTGCATTTGGAGAGATTCTAACCTGAGCCTACAAGAAAATTAAGCACTGTTCCATGAACATGGAATTGAAGTAAATATCAAAAGGCAAAACAGTATTCAGGTCAGGTTGCAAGGCACATCCTACACCAATATTCCTGTAACTTTCTACAGTACAACTTGAAGCATGTGCTCCCTAAGGAAGAGCTTCCCTGCTCGTTCATTTAGCTTAGATTTTACTGAGCTAAATAGAAGGTAAGAGATCATTATGTAACTGAACAGAAAAGTCTGCAGCACATCCCTCCTTTCTAACATGTGGTTCATTTATGTGGCAGCTTCTCAAATATGAGACTGTTTGAGTGTGCATTTTCCAGGAGGTTTGGTTGCATTCTTCACTCAAATGCAAAACAGAATTCATCCCAAAACATTGTTAACTAAAAGATGCACAACCATGAAATGTAAACAGTTTAAAACACAGAAGTTAGGGGGAGAAACCCACAACATGTCAATTCCCAAACCACATAAATAAATCTTCCCGTATCTCAGGGAGTAAAATAGTCCCTCAGAGTTGTATTTTGAAATCCTATGGAACAAAAAAGGAACTTCAGAAAAAAAAAACAACAAACAAAAACCAAAAAGCACATCGCAAAGTCTGTTCTCCGAGGAGTAGCCAGTAAATATATTTTTATATACAGTCAGCTCACTTACCCTTAACACTTTTGATGTACCGCATTAAAGGAAGCATATGGAATTATGTTCACTTTCATTTTATATTTAACTGGTATTTGCTTTAATGGGAATGTTTTCCCTCTTACCCTGTCAAAGTTAAAGGAACCTGTACTTGTCTCCTATAGCTCTTTCTCCATGTTGCAAACAGCAAATACAATGACAAAAGAGGTCTGATTCATGCCTCAATACCATATAATAAAGCACTTACAATTAGCTTTCCTGTAAAGATTTGCTACTCATTAAGTTGTTTTTATTTAACGGCTTAATGGAAGGGACTGTTGTGATTTTATCTGTGGAAATGAGCACTGGAAGATAAATGAATGGTAAGGCACAGAACTACTGCTGGTAGATCCCAAGCATTAATTAATAAAACTTGCTGTTTTGCTTTGCTTCATCTGAATTAGATGCAGCATCAGAGGAGCAGATTGTATCTGATGTAGCTCAGGTGAAAATGTCAAGGTAATGCCAATTGAATTTAATTTATTTAAGAAGTGTGGTACCCACACAATGACCAATTGCACAAGCTTAGATTCCATCCACAGAAATAGGTCCCTTTGCTGTGGATTGGCTAGAATACTGGCTTTGGCATGAGTAATAAGAAGAGCTTTCAAACAAGGTGAGGGAAAGAAGTCATGTAGTTTCCTTACTATTTTTAGTAAGCGGAAAGGTGACAATGAGACAAAAGAGCAGTAGGTTTGACAGCAAACAGTAGCAAAGGTAAAGAAAACAGACATTTATGGGACTTTCCAGGTAAATTATATATATAGTGAAAGGACCATAGTTAATGTGGCCTGGAACTCGCCATTCTTCACAAATCACAGGTCAAAGGTTTGTGCCTAAATGTGAAAAAACGGGAATTACACTTTGAAACCAGGTATTGTTGGCTTGACAGAAATATGGTTAAGTAATAGAACTGGCAACAGATAATGGAGAGTTCAGTATATGCTAATTATGTTATAGACAGCGAAGAGTGTAGCTAAAACAATTTTATTTGGATCAATATCACTTACATGAAGGGGTTTCAAGTGGGATAATGCCAAGATACAGATTTTAATACAGAATGTGGTATTTATAAAGATATTAGAGAGAAAAATATTTCTGAAATGTGGATCATTATGGAAGATCAGTCCCTAGCTACAAATTCGAGAACAATTGTTACTAACAAAGTAGAGCCCAATTTTCTCAGAAATGAGAGCAGCATTTTTTCACCACAGTGAAAAAATCTCAAGAAATTATTTTATGTTTGGTTTTGGTAAGTTGTAAAGACATCATAGGAGAGCTGTTAGCAGAAAAGATCCTTGGCTAATGTGGTCACACATTGATGCCATTTAAATGAAGTGTAGATTTATAGAAGCTTTCATTTTTTAAATTGTAAATTCTGAGGAATTCAGGAAGCTTCCTAGCAAGGTCAGCTAGACCTGAGAGTTAAAGAACTTGGATATCTAAAGTCAAAAGTGAAAAAGGATTTTGAACTTTTACCCCCCCTAAAAGAAGAAGATAGGTCAGAAGGGATATCTGAATACGCAGAGAATATTTCAGAAATAACAAAAAAAAAAAAAGTGAACTTTCCAAAGTGAAGCTAGGCTATTCATTTTTCAAGAACTTCTGAGAAATTGTGAAAGATACTTTAGTCATATGAAAAGAGAGAGGAGTAAGGTGAGAGATCATTACACCATGACTCTAACATCAAGATTAAAGGTAAGGTCAAGTGACTTCACAACTAAATGGATAATTTGAGTCAGTTTTCAATAAAGATATTAATGCTGAATATGAGGCCAAAGGCTGGGTGACTGTCATTGAAGGAAAAGTCAATAATACCCAACTGAGGAAGTATTTATGAAGACAGAGAAAGTAGGAGTTGGTACATGATTAGGGATATGTGTAAGGAACATGCATGAGGAAATGCCAAGCTAGGGCTGGAAACAAATAACTTGTAGATTTGCTCTAGGATAGGTTTGAGGGTGGATCTTATTTAACACTCTCATTAACGACTGTGACACAACAAGGTTTTGCCAGTGGCATCTGCAGATTACAAAGTTGAGATGCATCATCAAAGGAAGATCAAAGCATCATGAAAGAGTATTTCTGAGGTCCATGAATTAACACTAATTGGAGTAAAGATGTGTCAGCTTGCTTAATGATTTTGTATTTACAATATATGGGATGCTTCATCTGAAAATAACAGAAAAGAAGGTGATACTTGTTGATCATAACATGCATATAAGCTCTAAGTGGGATGAAAAGCCAAATGTGATCCTAGATTTGTTGAACAAAGTATGCTTTGTATGC
The DNA here is from genome assembly GCA_013396935.1 of Baryphthengus martii. Classification (NCBI taxonomy): domain Eukaryota; kingdom Metazoa; phylum Chordata; class Aves; order Coraciiformes; family Momotidae; genus Baryphthengus; species Baryphthengus martii. The sequence goes on along the minus strand of VWZK01006463.1, from coordinate 417,764 downwards.
AGTGGAGATAGTGGCATGAAAACTTCTGTATCTATGGTGTTGGTAAGGTGTCATCTGGGATATTGTTCTCGGTTCTGGCCTTCAAAGTACAGCAAGAAGAATATAAACATACTGGAATGCAAACAGAGGGTTGCTAATATGGTCAGGAGAATAGTAAGCTTACCCTCATGAGAGCTCATCTAGCCAAGTGAATCAGAAGTTGAGAGAGGATATAATTTCTCTTTATGAATGCATTGTGTATGATGGGGAGAAATGAACATTAGGGAAGAAGAAAAGCTGAATGACTATCACAGGAAAAAAAACAAACTAAACCAACACATAAAATGATCCTGAAAAACATTAGAGATGGAAATTAGAACCATCAGAGAAATTTATGGAATCAGAGAAAGTTATGAAACAGTTTTCAAATTCAACTTATTTCAAAATGGAGTATGGTAGAAATCTATGATCACTACAGACATGATGTAGTGATTCACTGTGATAGCAGAAGACTGAATATCATGACCTAGGTCTAATATACCATCCTAACAAAAAAGGAAATAAAGTATTGATTCTCCTAAATCAGTTAAATACACTTTCAAAAAAATTTATTTTCTTTGCATTTCTTTCAGTAGGACTCAATTTAGAGCAACACATGCAGTCTTTTTTTTTTTTTTTCTTTTAGTTTTTTCCTGCTACTTCTATAAATGAGCTTCTGCTTGAAATACTGAAATGTTCTCAGCTTTTCTGAACAACTATGAAGTTACTGTTTCTACAATCCTACATATGTCCACAATCCCGTTTGCTTCTGGAAGTTCTATTTCTGTTGTTGAATTATAACAACTGATGTTATAAACAAAGGACTGGCTTATTGCGAACTCTCTGAAGAGTGCTGTAAATACCAAGAAGAGAACAGAGTTACTTCATGTTGCCCTGGGTGCCCTGGGAGAAAACTGATAGTAATAGGATTGGACTAAGCAAAGTAAGAGAGGTGGATACTAAGAAGCTGAGAAATCCCTAGCATAGAGCCATACGAAACTCTGCTGGAAAAATCCCTAACATAAAATGCAGAGAAGAAAGATTTAGTCCTGTGGAAATAAAAATTAACACCACTTGATTTTTCAGTCTAATCTTGTTTTTTTGTTGTTTTTTTTTCCCATGCTATCCTCTTCCTTTCTCTTATCAGTGCATTGTTATGGTATTACAGTGTACATTTCCACATAGTGAGTGTTCATAACAATGTAAGCACTAAGATGACTAAACACAACTGACTCATAACAAAATGCAGCAGGAAGGGGGGGAATCACAATGTAAGGTCATCAGTTAAGCTACAAGCAGGCTTACTGTTTCGACCACCCTGGTGCTGCTGAGACATATTTGAAGCATGAGGCCACATTATAAATGAAACAGATATTTTCCCTTGGAATCTTAGAGTAAATGGGTCCAATAAAAAAAAATCATTGGTGGATAGTTTTGCCCTTAAACTTTCATTACTTGTTTTTCTGAGCCATTACTACTGCATTCCAGTGCTACTGTGTGCCAGTGTGCTTTGTTCCTGTCTATGCACTGTCCCGTCCTTCCACTCTGCTTTATTTCCTTTCCTGGCCTAATTCAGAATGAATGGATGAACCTAAGCTTTGTTTTGTATTGATGTGGATTCTTCTGGCAGCTATTTCCACCTTATTTGAAATATCTTGGCTTCATTCTTATTTGGATTTTCTGTCTTGGCACGAATATTACAGTATTGTACTGGTTAGCTGATTTCCAAATCAAATGGCTTATGAAATAACCAAAGTAAAGTACTCTCATAATGCTGAACTACTTTGTACTGCACAATGACATTTGGAATGTGCATAATTATAATTTTTGGAGACTCTTTTGTTTTGGGAATAATTGTTTTACTGTAATTATTACAAAGTAAATTACTGGAATTCTGGACATTTTTAACTAAGCGTTAAAGATACTTGTATGGCACCAACTTCAGCTTCTGGTTTGGAGTATAACCTCTGGTGTCCAGATTTCACTGGCATTCCCAGTGAGACTGTCTCTGAAGAGCCTCGAAATAGTCAGTGTTCTTCCCACCTAGGTATGTTATTAATATCTGAGTATTAGTATTTCTTAACAATATAAGCACCAAGCTGAGAACAGCTAGCGCCAGCAGTTCAGTTCCATCTTAGCACTCATTCAAATCCCAGCAAAAGAAACTACGGAGTAGGCAAGAAAGAGCCTGAACAAAGTGGCTCAGGTGCAGACAGAGGTGCAGGAAATAAGAGTGCTGGCCTTTGCTCTCTGGGCTTTTTTTTGGTGTTACTCCCTGATGGAAGTCTCAGGTAAAATGCAGTTTCCAGCAAGCTGGGTCTGTCTTCTCACGGTTGAGTGTCCTTATCATGGGGACAGGTTTTATTTGATCTACTCTTCAGCTGATCACACAGCTTTTGTCTGCACAGAAGCATATGTGGCCTGTAAGAGTGCTGTCAGCTGGTACATCTGCTGCTGGCCTAGCAGTTTAGGATAGTCCTGAACTGTCACAGGAGATCTAATTATATTGCTATACAGACTGAGTATATGTACGGCTTATACCTTTCTACTTCAGGGATGAGTTCTTTAGCCACAGTCTTGACCTTATTTGTTTTGAAGGGATCTTTCTGAAAGACTGGAGCGCAATGCATGTGCTTGGCTGTGTGAACCTCGACAGAAAAGAAGGAAAGGCTGGAGCGAGACTCTTGTCGTCTCACAGGACAGGTACTCCGGAGAATGAGCAGGCATACATAGGGAAGTATGATTACTGGGTGGAGAATTTCTACTCCAGTAAGCACTCCTTGGAAATAGTAGATTACTGTAGGACTTAGGTAGGCTTTAGGTCCCTAAACAATGAGACAGGCCTTAGATTCTACTTCTTGTGCCTACAGCTGGCCTGAGCTGCTGCTCTAATTCCTTCCACACCCACCTTGCCCCTGCTAAGATTAGGAAATAATGTAACCTTGCACTCTCCTGCTTAGTGAACAGAGATGTCTTGCCACTGAATTCACTTTGGTGATTTTCCTGCTGACAAAAGTCGGAAACTGCCTTGTAGTTTAATACACATTTTAAAAAATGTATATATTTTTTTCCCTCTTCTTGTCCACAATTTATTAATGCAATATAGCATTTTTATGCCTTAAGCATATCCATACTTTGAAGGCGGGGAAACTATTAATATCTTTAATGTTAAGTAAATACTGTGCAGAATGCATCCAGGCTGGCCAACATCTAACAAACTAAGGATACATACCTAAGGGTATCTGGATTTCACACAAAATGAAATTGTCCTCATTAAAAAAAAAAAGACACTGATCCTATAAATAGCTGTTACTATACCGTTTTGTGCAACTTTTAAAAAGTCGTTTTGTCTTCAAAATGCTGTATTTTAATACACAAAGCCAATTTACAGTATTATATGACTTTCTTAAAAAGCACTATGGGATAAGTGCCAGTGAAGGATGACAGTAAAAGTTAAATTGTGACAATTATGATACAATTATTTTGTATGTTTTCCTTTTACGCCTGTTCTGGGTTTTTTTGGTTTTTTTTTTTGATGCTGGTTTGATAAAAACATAGTTCTCTTTTTAATGACCAGTGCTGCAGGTGTTTGTGAGTTCGTTGACATTTATGTTTTCATCAGATATTTTTCTCCTTCATGTTGCTTATGTTTCTCATTCTGTGAGAATGGGAAAAAAGTCTGGCAGAAAATGAAAGGAAATGTGCCCTGAAAGCTTCACCAAGCGTACTATTAGTTTAGAAGTCTCAAGTAACATAATCTTTTGGCTGGAAATATGACATAGAATCAGATGTTCTCTTCTAGAACAGAGCTTGTGTGATTTTTCTGTAACCTGTTGACTGATACTTTTGTAGATTAGTACACTCGGGGATGGATACAGAATGACTGCACGTCTCGTGACTTGACACCTGCTTAACAACTCTCCATATTTACCGTGTATGAGTGCTAGTAAGAGAGGATATAAATTCAAGACAGCAACTATCATTTTAGTAGTAATCAAAGACAATAGAAGCAATTAGGCATCACAGAAGAAGGATGAGCAACTTAATTTTTACCACAGCTGTCTACAATGAGGCAGGAAAAGAGCAAAAAGATAGTAAAGCAGAGGTGCAGCCATTCTATAGTATTTCCCTTGATGTAAATAATCTTATGAGGCATAATGAATTAAAAAAAAAAAAAAGGCATGGCAAAGATTTACGTTAAAATTAGCGTGTCACAACAGCAAGCGTGAAGGCAAATGGTATAAGCTAAAGAAACCTTCCACAAACTACCTCTCCCAACCCCCCATCTTATGCCAAGACATGTATGAATGTGTCAACACATCATAGGTCTTGAACCAAATCCTGCTTCTCTGCTTAGAGAAGAGGAATATGATTATTACACTGCAGCAAAAATAGGAATATTTTAGTAAGTGAAATAAAACTTACTATTGCCAGGAAGAGTGTTTGTTGTTTGTTTTTAAATATACCGATCATTGATCAAACTTTGAGATGACATTCATTTTTCCATTAACTTTTGTTAGTATACCTCAGGGTATATCATTAACTAAGCTCACAACATATGGTCTGAATATCTCGTATTTGCTGACATGGTTCTATTCATTTCAAGTATTTTGTTAACAGCCACGTGCCAGTTCTGCTGAGAATGAAGACATGAATTATGATAAAGTTCAATCATTCTTCCTGGTGGCCTCAGCTTGTTTATATCCTGACAATGTACAATTATGCCAAACAGCTTTTGTTTTACAGGGCTATTTCAACCCCCATAAAGCAGAATATCGGCAAGAAAATAGTGCAAAGTTTAAGGAGGGAGAATAAGTTTAATGTGTATTTACAAGACGTAAGTGCAACAAGTATTTGCAGTGTTTTATAATACAGCCTTAGTACACTGATTTTAAACTCTTTATGTTTTGAAACACAATGTTTTTCAGTGCTGTTACAAACTTCTGCATAATATATTTATCTTACTTTTCTTTGTTGCCCCTTCAAGGCTCTTTAGAAGTAATGAGAGTTCCCCTGAGTTTCATGGATTTGCTGTTGAAAGCCACTGCTTAGAAAACTAAGCCAAAGTGTTTAGAAAGAAAATGATGTCTGCCAGGAACTAAAGTAATTCTCTGTGCTATAAACAATGGTAATATTAGTATTTATATAATTACAAAAAGAAGAAAAGGTTTTAGTCCCAGTTTACATAGTCACATCAAAATATTGAAGCTTATAAAAGTGATGTTAAGGTGATCTGCATTATCATTACCAGATCAAATCTCAAACACTGAATAATTTAGCACTTGCAAAAGTAACACAGTGTGTTGAAAAGCAGTATCAGTCTTCTCTTAGGCAATAAATTCAGTGACAGATAAGGAACAAGGTGTATGCCTGTTGCATTGCTGAATCCCAGCAATTCCACAACTGATCGTAAAACCAAGTTACGTGTTAACAACAGATGAACGATTTAGGAAGTACGGGAAAACCTGATTGAAGACATATAAATATCACATCACAAACCACATTTTGTTCGTGTTGTTTGAAAAGTGTGATGAGTTGTTATTTATGTGAAGACTTCAAAGCACGGTAGTCAACAGCTTTTAGTTAGATGGGATGAAGTTTTTGTGGTTTGACCTCTGCGTAACGAGTCTTGTGCTGAGAAATGGTTCACTGGCAAACATGGTAACTCACTCACGTAATTTTTGTGCTGAATTTACCAGTGGTGTGGGATTAACAAAATAGTAACTGTCTTTAAAATGGTCATAAAGTCTATGAAGAAGATACTACTTGTACATTGTATAGCTCCGGAGAGTTTCAGTGATGTCACTACAGTTTGGGAAGAGTCAGAGAGGAAATTGCCCATAAATAAGATACATTTTCCTGCAAATATACTTTCCGTTGCTCTTAAATACAAACCAGATGGACTCTCCATAGGAAATTATTTTGCAACTAATTCTCCATCTCACCTATATGAATGCTCTTGTGTTTTAGATAGTTACTCATGTTGCTACAATTGGTATGTGACTGGGTTACAAAGAAACCTCTAATTAATGAAATTTATGTAAAGAGATGCAGGACTCTGATATGACAGTCTGTAACAAACTTTTTGCTGATTATACTTAATAGATAAATATCTTACATATACTTCATATTAATGATGTATTGCATTGGGTTTTGATTAGGCTTAATGAGATTTAACTTTGTCTGCAACAGTGCTCAACTTACATCAAAAATTACAGAAATGGAATAAAATGAAAATATGCTCCTTCAGTTTGGTTGAAATGGCCTTAATTTATATTATTATGCAGCCCATTGAGTTCTTTGAAGAACATCCAAGCTGTTTCCACACTTATTTTTATAGGGATATGGTTTAAATAAAAGAGCTATCAGAACTGTTCTTGTTTTCAGCCACATACATTGTCATTACTGGCAGACTGTCATCCCATTCCTTTGAAATTAGAAATGTTTGTCAGATATCGCAGAATTCAGCCACTTTTCTCTGTGAATTCTAATTAACATGCTAAGTTTAATGAGCTGCCCTGAAGTTTTTATCTCATTTTTGTAATGAATATTTCCAGTACCTGCTTTAGGATTCAAAGCCATCATACAGGGGTTTTGCTAAAAACCTTCTGATTTTTTGCATCAGCCATCACTTTTTGCTAGTTTTGCTTGGTATTACAGTGACATGTGAAGCTCCAGCCAATTAGCATCCCTCGTGCCAGATATCATATAGTCCAATGGGGAGAAAATTGTAGTCCAGTCTCATCTCTAGAATGAAAATTAAAAAAAAAAAGGCAAAAAAAAGCACAAAAAAAACCCCAACAAAACAGGGCAGACAAGCAGTAGGCGAATGTTAATGCTTGGAGCCCATGGCAGCCTAACCGCAAAATCAGCAGCTCTCCTGACTTGGAGATTGGATCCAGCTCACTGGGATACATTTTTGGAGATGCTCCACAGGCATTGGCAGGGGACAAGCTCTGAGCAGACTGGTCGTGGTTCTGGTCCCTGACTTCTTTTCCCATCACATTGTCTTTTCATTTCACACAATTAAATTCCTCCCAACTCTTGACCAAGATGACCGTTTTCATGTTGTAACTGGACATAAAAGCGATCTCAGGTCCCTGGCTGACACTTTTTTGTCAGAGGAGAGAGGTTGTTTCTGCTGGGTTGCCTGACAGGTGCATACCCAAGGTGTGGTGGTGAAAGGACTATGAAACCTTAGAACTGGGTCTTAGACATATCGGACCTGAGAGACTCTGGTGGGTTATGGGCCAAGAAACAACCCTTTAAAGGACACTTCTAGGCAGAAACTTTAAGTTTGCTTTAATATATGGACCAGGCTGGAATGGTCATGTGAATTCTCTTCTAACTTCAGTTGCACGATGCTCTTTATAAGTTTTGTACCCTTGATATTTAATTGGGGGATGAGTTTCTCTGTCTAAGAGAAATTACTTGACAAAACCATTTCCATTCAAATTAATTTGGATTTTGCTTTATTTCTTCCAAACACGACTTAACACGTTTTCAGTAAAAGTAGTTATTTTGAATATACCTTTGACACAGTTATATTGCATTTTAACTGAAAAGCTGATATAAAACTACATGTCTCATAGTAAAGTCAAATGTTTTCAGCAAGAACCACATTCTCCTTAGAATTCTGCCTTAAATTAAACCATATTTTTAGCCTTGAAAGCTTTTGTAGAGAAAATGTTTTCATCAGCTTTCTCTGCACACAGAAATTTCTGAAGAACAGTGTGGTTTACTCTGAAAGGAACATCTGCATCCATATGGAGTATGGCAACCTGTGAGTCCGTGCTGGCACTGATTTAGCCAGCACGCTGGGGAAGATTACAGATATGCCAAATTGTTAACAGGAATATGTTGATCCAAATTGCCTGCTAAGGGGCAACAACCACTATTTCAGTTCACCACCAGCAAGAGACTGAAATGAAGCTGTGGCCTTTTAGTGAATTATAGACCAATTACTTCGTCTTCAGATATGGAAAGATGAATTTCAGCCACAATATATTCCTTGGATGCTAACAAAATGCAGCATTCGGTTAAAATTCACTTCCTACACTAGAATTACTAAGTATTCTTTTTAAAAAAAATTCATGGGTTCGTAGATTTTGTTGCTGTTATGATGTGTACTAACTGAACTTCTATAAAAAATAGAATGAAGCCTGGGAAGTTTGCTAGACCGATACAGCAAATCTACTCATAGCAAAGAGGGAACTATTGCCCATGTGGAACTGTTGGATTTTTGCTGCTAAAAAGCAAACCCCGGTCCATTAAACACAATAAAATTTATTCAGAAATTCTTTATTCTCATAAGTATTGTCAAAGTCCAAAAGATAGTCATAGCACTGACTGTGCTTGCCTATCCTAAGATACGACTACTGTAGTTTTTTACATTGTCCAATAATTGCCTGCGATTTTGCTGTCTTAAGAGTCTTCTTTTATGGCCAATACGATGAAATACACATCAATGTGATCAATAACCACTACAGTTTGCATAATTTACATATGTCTTAGTTCCACTTAAATATAAAGTAACATTTTATACTGTGAGAGTGGTCAAGCACTGGAGCAGGTTGCCCAGAGAGGTTTTGGAGTCACCATCCTTGGAGATATTCAAAACTTGACTGTACCTGGCCCTGAGCAATCTGCTCTAGGTGATCCTGCTTCAGGCAGAGGGGTGGACTAGATGATCTCCAAAAGCCCCTTCCTACCTCAGTCATTCTGTGACTCTGTGATTCAGAACAACTGTAGGCCATTGCCTCTTTATTTCCCTTTTTTCACCAATATGATTCTTCATTATGAAAGCTCTACAAAGTTTGATAACCAGCAGGATAAAATCCATGCATTTCTTAGCTCAGTAATTTCATGCACTATCTCCTCCTCATGGCTGTCTCAGCATGTTTTGTCAGTTCAATTTAATTTTTGAATAGCTTGATTTATTACTTAAATCACAGCACCTTTCTGTTCCCTGTTTTCTCCTTGTCTGTCTAGATATTCATCCCAAGGTGGATCTTCACATAAATGACTGGGAAAACGGAACTGTTTTTAAATGCTGTTTATAGATACTGAATTATTAGTCTTTCAGTACACCAATAGGGTCAAATGTGAAGTCCTCTGAGAGTCAAGAAATACTCAAATGTCCTTCATCTGTGATTTATTTTTTTTAATAGGATGTCTCACATGTTCTTATTATTACCATTACTTTGAAAGATGCCTGTATATTTTAGATAAACCAAAAATCAAGGCTTTAATTTCCAAGTTTTATTGATGTGAATGATAGGGTTTTTTATAAGTAGAGATTTCTGCTTTTGAACAGGTGACCTTGGTGTTCCTCGCTTGCAACTGTTGCTACTAGAGAGACGTCAATAAATGAGGGTGTGAAACTAGCAAAACACCTTTACTTTCCTATTTAGAATATAATAGCTGGTTCTACAAGTTTCCTGCTGATGACAGCATATCTTCTCTTTTGAACTCTTAACAAGTAGAACAGGGAAAAAGAGAAAAAGTGACAGATACCAAAGGCCAAATATTCTTCATTAGAAGAGTGAGGGAGGCAGCAGTACGTGTTTTTAAGCTACCAGACATCCAGGCACTCAGGGAACACTTAAGTACTGTTGAGATAAAATTTAGCCGAATTCTGCTTAATTTGAATTAAATTTTGCCTGCTGATCTTTCCGTCTGAAGCTGTTTTTGAAAGTTTCAGTCAAGACAGCTCATATGCTTAGAAGAAACATGGAAAAAATCATGTTCTTTTTTACTGTTGAAATAATTTTGGTTATGTTTCACTTGAAGTAATTTAAAATATGGTAGCTGTGTGACCTCTGTGTCAAACACATGACATTTTTGTTCTTGTGAAAACTTGTCCAGGTGTGGGAGATTAATAAGCTTTGAAGATAGTCACCATCAGTCATACTCAGTGAAGACTTCTGTGGCCTGTTCTTCTTTACTGGTACCTGTTGATCTCTGAAAGACTTGGATGTGTCCAGGCTGCGCAGAATGATTGTATTTTTCTGTGTAGGCAGGTAAAGGAGGATTTTCCTGTAATGTCACTGTTTTGTGAGGGCCAGGAAGGATAAAGTACTATCCGACATCAGGCAACCCATAATTCCTGAGTTCTCAGCAGTGGTCTCATTCCTTCCTCTGCTAAAGGAGGAGTTTGCTTCAGGTAGGAGGCTGGATGGGGAGTAAGATGAGAGCAGATTTGGGTTGGGAACACAAAGAGACTGGGACTGGAATATTGGACAATGAGAAGAAAACAAACCGTGCCAGGAAATTATGATGAGAAGGTCTAAAAATCCATGGAATAGATTGGTAGGGTTTGGAGTGGTTGTGTGTAGGCAGGAGGAAGCTGTGAGCCAGCCACCAGTGAGAAATCGGACAAGCCTAGAGAAAGGGAAGCAGAAATGGGACTGACAGAATTAAAGAAGTTAGCTATACTTGAAATACTCCTTTACAGAAATAATGTGTTTCGTTCTCACTCCCTAGTTCTCCATACATTGCATACATACATCCCCAAAGTAAAGTGTAGGTCCTGCATTTGCATTGCAGATGTGCATTTATAAGTGTCTTGTTTTTGTTCTCATTGTTTTCTTAAGAGCAATTTTAGGGTCAAAATATATTCTTTTTGAATACAGGGAAAAATCATTAAAAACGAAGAGAAAAAACCCCTCTAAGTTTCTTGCACCATTCACAGCTTTTCCAGGTCTCCCTGTATTCTTGCCTCTAGAGAAAGCTGGCGGTATTTCTGCAAGATGAGATTTGTATGTTTGCTGTGATTTTTATGGATACTTACTTTCCTAATGCATCTTTGAAATGTCATTACTTTGCAGAGGCAACCACTGCCCTTTTAAATGGTTCTGTTAAAATACATTTTTGATCCCCTGCAGCCTTCTCAAACAAATCGCAGCAATAACAAATTAAGCCCCCTTAGTGAATGACTGACTTGGTAGACCTACCATTCACAATAACAGATTTATTTTTTTTTTCCTATTTTTCTTTCTGTTTCTAGCAACACAACTAAATACCTGTCTTGCATTTTTTCTTGGTTTTCTCTTTACTCCAGAGGATCAAATTTTAAATAAAATGGAAATAGGTAATCTTACCAAAGCGACTGCCTTGGTACTAGCTTTATATAAAAGGATGTTTTTGTTTCTAATAAGTTACAATAATAGCAGTGAGTCAGAATCTGATTTGATTGAAAAAAAGGATCTTTAGCAACGGCTTTATTTGTACTTCTGCATCATTAATATGTAGGATTACTTGTAATTACTTACCTTTCTATTCCATGAACAACAGTTATCCTAAGAAAATTTGTACAGAAGCCATCCTTTTCTATTCATGGAATTTTAAGAGCTGGCAAAGGTCATTGAGACAGTCTGATCTCATAAATGATCTATTATTTCCCCCTTTTTTGGCTACTAATACAAATACAGAAAAACAAAGGGAATTTTTTCGGATTCTGACCATATGAAAATCAATATATTCGAAGACAAAACCAACCTTTTTTTTTTATATAACTGATGACATTAATAGAAGCATAGAATGATTTATTTTTCCAGAAAGCTATATTCATTTTCCTTTCCTTTTTGAAGGAAAGAAAAAAAAAAATTATTTTTCAGATGGTGCCCAGTTATGAAAAGGAAAATTTTAACACCCTTAAAATCAGAGCTTCAGTTTAATAGGGTGTCTAGTTCTGTAGCTTTAAACAAATGAACAGTCTAATTTCATTGCTTGAGCATCTAACTAGCACCTTCATTGGGACAAGTACCAATATATGCACATGTATGTACATATGTTTAAGTACCGATCCGAATACAAAATTTAGAGCCTCTCTTGACTCATATGGCAAATGTGGAAAGTAAAATAAATTCAACATGAAATTTCAATAGTTGCACTTAAAGTACTGTTGGAAGAAATACGGTATCAAACAGCACACACTTTATTTACATGCAAGTGAAACTCACCCAAGCTATTAAGCAAAATTAATTTTTTTCTGGTAAATGATAGTTAAGCTATTAATAGAGTACCCATTGATTTTCAATATTTATTAGAAAAAGACATTCCAGCAAAATGTGTAAGAATATAAGTTTTCAGGTGTTCTCTTTTCCCCCTTTTTTCTTTGCAACACTGAATTTATATTTAAGACTTGAGCAGAAGTAGTGGCTAAATACAGCCATAGTTTGAAGATGATTACAAAGTTAGTCATTCACCTGCTAAAACCATCATTTCTTTCATCTTGGTTACAACAGCTTTTTGGTGTGTATTACAGACTTTTAAATGATATTAAAAAAATATTACAGGTCACTTAACATCCCCTTGCACATAAGGAAGTTTTAGCAGTGTTTTGTGGCTGCAGAGAAGATTCAAATTTCTCTTTTTCATTCATGCTCATATTTACTTAAAACTAAGGTGTTAATGCCAATATTTTGAAAGGAAAAATATTGGCTTAGCTGAAGCCTGCCTCTGCTTATGCATGTGCATGAGACAAATCTGACTCCATCTGGTAAACGTCAAGGCTGTCATGGAGTAGTGACAATTCAAAGGAGAGTGAAAGAAGCAGCCATGCTCCCTCTCCCTGCAATTCTAATAGCGTGTCTGCATGTCCTTGTATTTTTAAGCGTCTCCCTCAAGGCTGACATGACAAGAATGTTGTTGCCACCTTATCCACCTTCATAAAAATATATTATTGTGTTTTGGTTTTTTTTTTAAACAACGTTTTCGTCATGGGAAAGATATAAACACTTTAAAGTCAGCTGCATCTGTTAACTCTTACTGCACTGCCTAGATCCCAGTGGGAGGAGCTGATGAAAAACAGGGAAAATTGGCAATGAATTTACAAGCCAAATGTGATGAAGGATATATATGCATACTATATTACACGAGATGACTTGAGCATGGCAGGCTGCCTATTACACTCTTGTTCCCCCTCCCTTCTCCCACCTCTATTTTAATGATCAGTGGAGGCTTGAGAGTAAACTCTTGGATTCTGTCATTCATGAAACAAGCTGTCTGAAGACGAAAGTGCCTTCTCTCTGTACATCTTGAAACCAACAGTACCTGTACGAAGAAAGACAGAAAAACATTGCTGGAAAGCACAGAAAGTCACTACTTGATTTGATAGCCTGCATAGGAGTGGTATGAAAGAATGATTTTTCCCCCACCTCTTTTTAGTATAGGCCTCAATTCCTTTATTGACTTGTGAACCCAGCAGTGTATTCTGAGTGAGCTTTCTGCAGGAAGGTGCACAGACCTTTGAGACCTTAAATGGTAACAGCCATTTTGATGCCAGCCTGCTGCTACAGTTGCTGGAGCACATATCTGTGTTTCCTTTCTGCGGAATAACTCAGGAAAATAATTCAATACCATATCTCGTAAGAGAGGATTCAGTGCTGCCTGTTTCATGACAGCTTTGCTCTCACAGGCCTTCACTGTTTGAACATTACACTCACTGATAAAAGTAGCTGTCTTATCACATGTGCTTTTTGACGGCAAGATTGAGAGAGATCTTTTAGCTCCAAGACCCAGTCACTGTTGTTTATACATAGGATGTGTAGTTTTGCTCAGTTAACTGCAATGTGGAATAGCTCTGTGTGGTGATAAACCGGCCCAGCAAGTTAAAGGTGAGTTCATAGACCAGTGTAGAGGATAAGAGTGTGACACCAATGAGTAAAAAACAATAAAAGAAATTCAACTGCTCCTCTGTTTATCTGTGTAATATTCTCTCCTTATTGAGACTATTAGCATGGAGGAAATGGAGTATTTTCATCAAAAGCATGTTTCTTTACCACTAGCAAAACCCATTGCTTTCTGTCAATATTATGACTTTAGTCTTTTGACATTTAACTGTATAATCTCTATGCTTATTGAAATTGTAAAATATTACCTAAAATAAATTCTTAGATTTCAATTTGGAGAGAAATGCAATGGCTTATGCCTCCATCCCCTCCTTTCCCCCCTCCTCCCTGGTCTACCGTCTGGTGCTGGCATAAACTTTAAAAACACAAGACCTTCTTCCTAGGCTATGGCCCTTGGGAGGAGCAATCCTTACCCCAGTTTACACTTCTGCAATGCGTGACCAAGTATGTAAGCAGAGAACCCACAGAAGAGTTTTTAAGATATCTGTAAGTGAAATTCAGTAGAGAGCAAAATGGGAGGTTCCTACTGTGCGATGTTCTTTTCTGGCATTAGGTACCAACTTTCTTGGCTCAGAATGTAAAAGCAAATGCCCCAGAATAGTCAGAAGCCCTTAGGAAGACAACTGAGGTTGAGGCTGTACTACTTTGCCTAACTAGGATTTCTAAACCATGTAGCTATCAGACAGGTAGGTAGGCTGCTTTCTTCTGCTACTGTTTTCCTGCTTTATAGCCATAGCTTAATGTTCGTGGGGCCCGGTATGTGAATAGAGTAACTGTAGTAAAGAAATGAATATCTAATTATTTCTTCAAATTCTGGAAGGCAAAGTGGACAGTTCTCACAAGTATTTGGATGAATATTTTGTGATCTCTGCATGAGATAAACTGTATTGTCTGCCTTTTATCTTAGATGTTCCTTGGAATGGCCCTTGGAATGGTGTTATCTGACAGTGGAGAAAGAGAGCTTGTCTCTTGAGTATTGGCTTGACTAATAATTTTCTGCATATACTTTTTTTTTGTGGAAATATGTTGGAGATTAGGCTATTTTCTACATACCCCTGGATACAACACAAAGTTAGCTATCTGAAAGAACAGTGGGCTTGGAGACTTGGTTACCTGTCAGAAGCTCAGTTTCTTATACCCCTGGCGTAAAACCTTGAGACGTTTTTACAATAAATATTAAGTTTAAAGCTCTGCTAGAGAGTAACTGAGTACTAAGTGCTGCAGCTTTGAGCCAGCCCTGTACTGACATTTTGCTCAGCAGTAAATGGATACCTCTTGCCATAATCACAGCTGTCATCGAGGTTTGAAAAGAAGTCCAACCTCTCTTTTTTCATAGCTATAAGCTGCCCATTCAAAGCCAAATGAAGTCAGCACTCATCATCAGGCTAATAGTTGGCTGCAAAAGGAGCTATGGTGCTTGTACTGTGAGGTCCACATCTGTCCTAGTTCAGGCAGGGCCTATACAGACTGGTCATCAAGAAACTTCCCTTTGACTATCCTGAGCCTTAAGGATGTGGTACTTCTGTTCTTTGTGTGCTTACTAAAAAAAAAATTTGACAAAATACTTTATACGCCAGTGCTCATAAGTACAATGCTGTCTTAATGCTTGACATGATCGTAGTATCTAACCTGGTAGGAGCATTCTCAGTTTGAGAATGAACTAATGTAAATGACTAGCAATTTAGTATCTCTGAAAATAATTTCTGACATACTAAAAATGGACATCATGGAATATCATCTTCAAAATATATTTCAGTAGGCTATTTTTGTCAACTTTATTTGTTCAGTAACTTCTCCTGACTGTGGAGATGGTAGTATGTTGATTTAACTGGGAGATTTTCATACTCATGTTTGTTCTTCTCCAGTGGGTGAAGGGCTGGTCACTCTGCAACTCAACAGGGAATGCTTCTGCTGTACCAAGTGATATAAAAAATTCCCTATGTGATGCATTTAGCTGCTCAACAGAGCAAAGGTGCACCAGACCATCAGGGCACTCCAAAAACTAGAATGAGTCCATGATACCTACTTACTGATGGATTTAAGGAATGTATAGGAAATAATACATTTTTTCTCTCTCTCTCTTTCTTTCCCCCTCCCCTATTTCTGGAAATGCAAATGTTCGTGTCAAGGCTTTTTAAGAAATCTTTTGGCTTTTTTTTCCACCTAAGCTATTCCAAATTATTCAGGAGTTGTTACTTAGGTGTTTTTGTCCTGCTTTCTTGCTAGAGCAGTGAGAGAGAACTTTGATGTATGAATGCTCACTGCACTGTACAAAAATGCTATGAATCATGGCATTTATTTCTGCTTCCTAGAGCACAAAGATCTTACTCAGCCTATTTCTTACCAAAATACACTATTACTCACATGTTCAGCTGAGACCTACAGTCTCAGCTAATATGAATCATAGTTCCCTTACTAAAAGGTGACAGAGCTTCTGTCACAAAGCAAGTTTTAAAAGGGGTTGTAAAGGATCTCTATTTCATTTGGTGGCTGTGTATGTTATTTAATGGAACCTTTCTTTCTCTCTCAACAGTAAAATCCATGTAGTAAGCGTTATTTCTACATGTGGTGTCGGCTGCAAAGGCATGATTTGTTTTTGTCTTAAAAAAAAATGGTGATGAAATGCCTTTAGCTATAGATGTGCTATTTACAGATAAATCCTACCTGCTTTTGCTTATACCTTTGGAGAAACACCATAACTTCTCAGCATTTTGGTGAAATATAGAACCAACATATCACTAGATGAGTAGGAGTTTATTTAAGAGAGTCCTAACTTAAATATGCAATGCAGGAATATTTTTCACAGTGTTTTGTACTTCAGGTCTAAATTTAGTCCAGTGTGAAGAGTTTTGCAAATTTGTAGATTCTTGCAGGTAGCCTTGAGTTTATTGGGGTAGAGGAGAGCATAGGAATTGTAAATAAGGATCAGACATCATCTAATTGAATTATTTGAAAAAAGTATCAGCTACATCTTTAAAGTATTTATTCTCCCATCAGAACACATCCAGATACACTTTAAAATATCGTTCAACTTTTTACAATGACAAAATTCCAAAGTAACCTGCTGAGGTTGAGGGGGAAGGAAGACTCAGGAGCCATGTCCTGAAAGAAAAAGCTGCATTACTGGACATTTAGGGGCATTTCATATCGCCTACCTGTGAACTGAGATGCAGGTGCACATTTGTTTCTGTCGGTTCTCCCACTGATGTGATAATCTGGCAAAGAGATGAGGAAGACAACGGTAAGATAATGGAGGTTATATATTTGGGAATATATAAAAATAAGTGACTACAAGACCTGTGAGGGCTTTCAGAGGTGTAAAAACAGTCAGAGATGTGAGGCAGGATGTGTTAGTGCTTCACTGTTTCACTTGTCCTGCCCTGGCTCATGGTACTGACTTTCTTCTTCTTACTACTGAATTTTATGTAATTATACTGTTTCCAGACAAAAGAGTAACAGTGTTTATAAATGGGACTTTATATGCAAAACAAACCAGGAAGAAAATCTTTCAGAAGAAAAGCAGGCATAGATTTTTTAAATTCTCTGAAAAAGGCAAATTCCTTTAGAGTTGTGGTCACCTAAGTATCTAATGTACTTAGAACTTAGTAATTTTTTTCCTTTTTTTCCCTCTTCTTTCTCTTCTATCTCTTCTTTTAATTCCTTTCTTTTCTATCTCTTTTCTTTCTTTTTTCTTTTAATTTCTTTCTTTTCTTTTTCTTTCTTCTTTCTTTCTTTTCTTTTATTTCCTTCTGTACTTTTGTTCTTCCATCCTTCTATTCTTCTATCCTTCTGTCTTTCTATCCTCATTTTTACTATATATTCTAATCATTCAATCTAAAATGCATATTGCAGTTCAAGACCAACCATTTTCCTACTACTCGCAAAGTAGTCAGCTATTCCATGACATCAACCATTTGAAACGATCCTTCTGCTTGATTATTTAGTTGGTTATTTGGGGGTAATATTGGAAATATTAGACTTCTGTGAGAATATAAATCACATACTACCAGACAGATGGAAGTTTGCCTTGTCCAAAAATATAAAATATATGACTCATTTTTATCTTTGGTTTTCCACTGTAAAGAATGAGTGTCAACTTCCTGTGTAATTTTGATTTGTTTATCCAGCAGTTTTGTTTGTCCATGCAGTCTTCTCTTTGCCAGTTGTGGTCTATATTTGGTTTCCATAAAAGGTATGCTTTCTTTGAGGCTATCCTTTTTTTTTACCACTGCCAAAACCACAAGTGATGCACCACTACTCGGACTTTTGTTCTTAATTTAAACTTGGCATAGTGTCCCCCTATGGTGTAAAACATGAAACAAAATCCATTCTGACATAAAAGCTAGGAGGTAACTAACTCCTTCGTTTTGAGATTGAGTGTGGGTTCTCTTGTAAGGAGTGAGCTTTTCTACTTTCCTTGTATTTGGAAGGAGGGAGATG
Organism: Baryphthengus martii; assembly: GCA_013396935.1. NCBI lineage: Eukaryota > Metazoa > Chordata > Aves > Coraciiformes > Momotidae > Baryphthengus > Baryphthengus martii. Next base: position 399,672 of record VWZK01006463.1, on the reverse strand, counting down.
AAGGATGAGGCTAGAGTATTTACCTGATGGTCGAATATTTACTGAGATCAGTTCATGTTATGGTGTATACTGGGAAGTCTGTCATCAGGAATATAAATGTTAAAAGTTGGGGAAGCAGCAGTTTATTTGCAAGAGGCTGTTCCACCAGAGAGCCATACTAACTCTTTCTTACTGTTTTTCCTAATGTAGATGAATTTGGTGTCTTTGAGAAAACTGGAAATATATGAAAGTGGAAAAAAAATCAGTTCCAGTTGCTAAAACATGATCACATGTGGATCTCCCCACTAGCAATAGTAATAGCAAGTTTGATGTAAAATACTTGTTAGATTAAGATGACAGCAGCTGAGGAGGTTTCTTTTCCTTTCTCCCCTTTTTCTTTTTTCTCCCTTCCTTCCTCCCTTCCCTCCCTTCCTTCTTTTCTGTACTTCCTTCATTCTAAGAACAAACTTGGAATGTCAAATTGGTGTGAAGCAGAACAGATTTGGAAGAGCGGATCACAGGGAACGGATAGACTTGGAAGCACAAAAGCTTCCTGTGTTTCATCTTGTATTGTAAATAGAATTAATTTGTTTATTCACGTTGGGGAGAAAGGAAATTACAATATAATGTTTTACATTATGCAGTCTTCATCAATGATACTCAGACCCATATCCACCCGAAGAAAATATACAAAGCTTCTGTGGATGAAACTGTGAGTTTCCTTTACCTCCTGCAGGCCATGAGGACCTGTTACCCGGTCATGCCTGTGCGGACTGTTTGCAGTGGGTGTCACAGTAGTCTCAGACAGCATCTGCTGAAGTTCCTCTCACAACAGCTAAGAAAGCAACATCCTTCCTTTGGCTTTTCACAGCCCTTCACCACTGCTGATGTCAGTGTGAGTTCACTAGCCATTTGTTGCATTGTAGAGTCTCAAAAGCTAGTCCTTACCCACCTACTTTTCTCTTTTTTTTTTCCCTTTAATAATTTTTCTTCTGGGAGGGGCGGTGCACAGAAGTAACAACAAATTATCAGGAGCTCAAGGCTGTTGTTTTGCCTTGTATTGTCTTAGAGGTAAGTTGCTGTGTTTGAGCTCTTTAGCAGTATCTGTGTCTCAGTGTGGATGGGAGAAGTAGGATGTGGAGAATGGAGGAGTTCTGCAATCTCTGATGCTTTGTAATGGAGCCTCTTCCCCTTTCCTTTCCTTCCCTGGTTCCAAAGTGGAAAATGTTGCTATTTCTGCCTTCCGACAAGCACAGAGAGCATACCCTTCTGTTTGTTAGAGCAGCTCAGTTCAGATGGTCATGAATTGTCTCAGCTTGGGATTTAAGGCAGATGGTTCTATATTTTTTATATATAAAAAAAATATATTTCAATCAAATTTGAGCAACTAACCTAACGCCCCCCCCCCAGAGAAGTAGATCAAGTACTCTGCTGTTTGGCCTTGTGACATGTAGATGTGGATCCTCAGGTGTCTCTGTATCCTTACTGTTGTGATGTTTGATGATGAAAGTCATTTCAACCTCATTCCTACTGACACTGAACTGGTGCTTTTCTGAATTTTTTGAAGGAAAAGACACACAAGAGATCCTAGTACTAGTTGTAACAAGATTGGATCTGTTGGAAAAGAAAAACTTCATTTTGTAGCGTACCAATTTTTTTTCCTATTTTTTATCAAAGTTTTTAGTCAGTTATAGCTTGCTCTACAAATAAAGAGGTCTCCTGTTTAAGTAAGAACACAGCAAAATAGTGCTTTTGACATGCAGGCTATGATTTTCCAGCGTTTGAATCAGGATAATAAAGAATACAGACATACAGTTCAAAATCCGCATTTCTGTGCACTGCAACCAAGAGGAACATGCCTGGAAGCCTGAGGAAAAAAAACCCGGAAGGCAGCACTCTGTTAATTAGAACTTTGGCTGTGGAAGTCTCACATTTGGTATCAGTAATTTCTGTTGCTTTGGGATTTTTGACTGTAAAAGTGGTGGTTTATTACCTGCATCACAAAATACTGAAATGGCTAATTTTTGTAATGATGCCCAGCAGTGAAAGGATGCTAATACATTATTATTTTAATGTTGAGAATGTGATATAAATGAAATAGTAGTCCAGATTTTTTTTTCCTCAGCAAAAAGGCCGGCAAATGCTTTGCCAATTTAATTTTTTTTCAGGATTACTATATATAGTTAATTTCAAAAATCACATATAAACCACAGTTGTGTAGCGTAATTTATTAAAGCATTTCCTTTTTTTGACATATCAATTTCTGTAAGGTTTCCCCATATGACCTAGGTACCAGATGTCTGATAGCCATGTTATATCACTAGGCATTTCCATCATCACTTAAAATAAGAAAATTGAGTTTTCCTTAGCGAGGATCAATTAAAAAAATAAAGAGGGTAAGACTTCAAGTACAAGTCAGATGATGCTGAAGTCAAGTGAACTCCTCAGTGTATTAGATGTCTGCTTCTTTGCTCTAAATTTCCTTGATTTTTTTTCTGTTAATCCCATCCAAGATGTTCTTCAGCTATAGAAAATGAACTTTTGTTTTTATGCTGTTCTCAAGGCTTAGTTGAGAAACAGGAGTGCAGCTGTGATGGCCTTGGCCATGGACTCTTTTTCATTGAGACACATTCCTTTCTCCTTGCCTGCATCACTGGGCTCTCCTCCAAAACCAACTAGATTGTGTTTATATTGTGTCCTCCTTTGCTCTAGCCTTCGTTAGAATCCTGTCATGCTCAGCCCTCACACTATGTCACATTCATTATGGTCACTCCTTTATTCCCCTTTCCCTAGACTTTGTCGTGAGAACTGTGTCACATTACTTAGTGCTGAGTGCATTTAACATTTTTTTTTTTTTTTTATGAGAAACAAAGATAGACAGTTCCAGGGATGCCATGAGATCAAAATGTCTTCATCGGCCAAAATTCTTAATACTATTGGTAATTTTAGCTTCATCTTGATTTTTCTAAGAATCCTCAAGTTCTGTCAATCAGAATTTCTAAAAGACCTAAAGCATCAAATGCTGGACTGTCATCTGAGACTTTTCTTTCTAATTGCTCCATGCCATTTTCCAATCTTTTGTGTTTGATGTTGCAATCCCTCAATTCAGTATACTTCATGTTAAGCCGTTTGTTTCTTACAGCAAGAAGTGTGGCCCAACAAATTAGTAAACACAGATCTACAGGCAATTCCATCTTCAGGTGCCTGTGAAAACATTCTTAACCATTTATCCTTACAATAAAAGATAATTTCTGAAAGAATTGTTCAAAATTTTCTAAACAATTTGTCTAGAATCTACTCTGATGTATCTTGTTGCAAAAGATGAAGCTAGTCTTAATTCCATTAAAAAAATTGACTTTCTTGGACGATTCACTTTTTGATGAATATTGCAGTTCAGTTTTTTAGTATTGTGAAAACTAAATGTTTTCTATGTGCAAAATTGGAGAAAACTGCCGAAAGTTCTTGGAAGAAATGCATGTAATTTGCACTGATTTAGTAAGGGAATGATTATGTGCAAGGGATTGAATTAAGATTCTTTTCTTCCCTTTCCAGTCCCCTTCCTTCTCTTCCATTTTTTTTTCTTTTGATTGAATAAAAAATACTGAAATACATTAAAATCCATCTCCCTGGAGTATTGGGTCACATTGTGCCATGAAACCATGAAACCGATGGTACACTGAAGAGGTACGAGCCTATTCCTGAGGCTTTATGTTCCAGTTTTGTATCCAGTGTTTATCAGAGTGATTTATTTGTCTGTTATGCAGTTCTCCATCTCTAGATGCTGCAAATATCCTTTCCACAGCTGACATGTCTCTTGTCTCATAAAATCTTTTCTAGATGAAAAATATTGCCGATCTGGCCACACTAAATAGCAGGCAAAGAATTTTGCAGTGGAGGTTATCCATAAACAAGTTACCCACCACATCTTCCATCAAGTAACACAAACTGAGCAGTGCATTATCCTATCTACATATTCTGTGTGTTTTGTCAGCAGCATATAAACACAGCCAAATGCAACTTAGTGAACTATCTCTTTTTTATTTTCAGTTAGGAAAGAAAAAAATTGTTCCAGTCTCTTGCCAGTGATAAATTGCAAAACACGGGAGGGTTTCTTTTTTTTTTTTTTTGGTGTAGTGGAAGAAGAGCATCTAATGCGCATCATGGCAAGCGTTTTTATAATATATGTCTCTACACATATCTCTCTAAAAAAAAGAGCTCAAGATACTTTTTAAGTCCCAATGTTTCTATCAGACTGTAAGCTTTTAAGTATGAAGCAAAGGGAGTTCACCTGAAGGTTTTTGCCTTTTTAAAGGCACAATTAGCAGATTGGTGTATGTAACTGTGTGAAAGCTCCTTGTGGAAATCATCTGCACTGTACTCTGCCTAGATGAACCAGGCACTTCAAGCCAGTAGTGTGGGTGTGTTTGTGCAAACCCAAGGACATGATTTAGACAAATGAGATCAATCTAAACTCAATCTGTGTATCAACATCCAGGAAATTTGAATGAAGGGTTCACATTAATTTTTAAAATGAGAATTAGACAAAGTAGTATATTATTTAGTGAAAAGTCATATCTGGTAGGCTCCTGATCCTTTACTATGTCCTTTACTGTGACCCCTCTGTCACTGTTACTAGTTTCAGGAACAAACTGAATGAAATCTCATGTTCTTCTGGGTACTATTCTACCTCTCCCATTTTCTTGACTTCTGCTTCCCGTTCCAGCTGTACATGATGGTACAGTCATCTATTAAAGCAGACTTTTAGCATGTCTAAACCGATATCCTTGTGGAAGTTTACAAGATGAAAGTTAAAGAGAGAGACAATGAAGAAGGTACTGCTCGAATGAGATATTTTGGAAAACAGAGTCTCAAGACTCTGAAAATTTATCCTGGGCACCAACTTACGCAAGTTGCTGTAACATATTCTGTTGAGAAGCATTTGTCTGTAAGGAGCTTACTTTATCAAGTACAGATGTCTATTAAATATTGCACTTACTTAGATATTTTCTTGATAATTGCATAGAAGGCACAAAGCTGGACCATCCTTCATGTCTTCTCGTTAGAGTACTCCTACTGGGCCTACTGGCAGCCATGGCATGTGTTCATAAGGTGGAACATCAGTCACAGAGCCAGGAATGTTCAGATTCAGGGTAGGAAATAGCAGGAATTTCCTATCTCCTAGAAGTAAGCTTTAGCTGTGGGATTATAGCTACCTGTAGAGGCCAGTTTGTAGTAGGTGTTATTTGATGTAAACTTCAGTAATATTTAGGAGTTTATGTAACTACCTTTTGCCTATAAACAGTGCTCAGAGTCCTCTGCATCCATCCATGCACATATATACACATTTTTGTTATTTTCATGTGCATGGAGTAGCACAATTTTCCAGGAAATTCCCAGCTGAGAAGTGACTTCAGGCTGCAGATCAGTCTTCTGATCTTTTTTCTTCTCATGAATTTTAAACCTGCTGGAGATGCATTCTGATACAGCTGAGGGCACAGAAGTAATTACAGGTTTTCTTTGCTTTGGACACACTTATTTCTCTGGGGGTTGCTTTCCTAAATGTGGAGTATAGGAACCACCTAAATAAACCAGGTGTCAGAAAGTGATTCACACAATCGTTTTTATAGTGAACTGAGCAGCTGAGCCTTCTAGACTCCCGAACTCTGCTAAAGCTATAAGGATTCTCCTGTGTAAAATTAGGATCTAAGGCATTTAGCATTTAAAATTCTCTTTTTTTTTTTTTATGAAGTTAGGCCCAAACACTGCAGGGTAAGTTCACATGTGTTAGGAAAACTGCTGTTTCGACTTGCGATGTTTATGTAGATGAATAAAACAATTATTCTTCATTTTACCTACTCTATTGGCTGACAGTCATTAGCCAGATGTCCAGGTGGAGTTTTTTCATTAATTTGCAACTGCTGAAGTTCTACCCTAAATCTGTATCAGTTTTTGACATCATAATTGTGAAGAAAAAAAAACCCAAAATCAATCTCTGGACCATGCCAGAAAACGCTCCATCATTCTTATCCCATGAGATAGCTGCCGTCTTATCGAGAAACACTATATTGCCTTTTACACATAACTGGCTATATTTTATTAAACAAGGACTAAGATGACCCTCGTGCATTTTGAACAATGCTGTAATTACATACGTATGAAGACTTATCCTGCTGCTTTTGAGAGCAGTGGGACCATCACTTGGACTTGGAAAAGTAATTTAGGGTCCTTTTGACTCTTTCACAGATATTATTTCCACTATTACCCGTAAAAGAAAGAACCTTGATATAAAATACTCCTTGACTGAGGTGATGTCTCACGTTGAAATAAATAGCTAGAAAATGCTAAAAAGCAGACAAAACAATTTTCACTTGTTTCATAGTTTGAATGGGAGTTTTAGAGGAGAGGACTTTCTTGCCAAGAGTAGACTGCTGGGAACAGAGCTAATAGGGTGAGTGGGTGGGCAGGATGGGAACTGGCTTTTCGGATACAGTTCTTAATTTCCAGTCTGTTCCTCAGAAAGAAGGCTCTGATCCTTTGATTTCTTCCTGTTTTTTTTCCCACTACAGGGTAGCAACGATCACCCTGAAACATTTAGCATCAAATTGCTGGGAGATACTTGCTACTTTTCAAGAGGATTAACATAGCAGCACTCAATTACAGCACACTTAAAGGCATTTTCATTTCTTGGTTATTAAAATCTATATAGGAGTCCTACACTTGCCAGCAAGAGTTGGCAAGAATTTCCCAGTGTTGTTACTGTTGGTTCCATTCCCTTGGTAGAAACAGCACTGGGCCCAGTGTAGATCTGGTGTGGTACCATGCTGATGCAGCCGGTGCTGGCTACGTGCTTATAACATCTGTTGCCGAAAAGATGTTGAAACTCCAAGGATTAAGTGTGTGTGTTTGTCAAAGCAATTTAAAACATTTTGCTGTTGCTGCAGGAGCAGTGCTGCTATTGGTAATTTTATTTTTCTAAAGTGTTTTGTGTCTTCAGCAGGATGCATGTTGTATTAAGTAGCAGACTTAAAAAAATTATCTCATGAACTAGTATAATGCAAATATAGTCACAGGTAATATATTCTTCTCTCCATGTTGAATAGTGCTGATATTAGACTTTCTTAGAGGTACCCTACAAAGTATAAAGGGATGCTGATTTTCTGAACTCTTACTTTCTACTAGAAGTTCCAATAAGTCCACAATGCTTCTCCTTATTAAAAAAGTCATTTTATAGTACATTCAGCAAGCTTTAGTCCTGGAAGTAGGACATCAAATACTACTCTATTATTAGAAACGTTTTTATTATTTAAGAAGCAGGGCTAGCACATTCTTCTTGTAAATTATGCATGGGAATTAAAAAATTCCTAGGTGACTGGGGATACAAATCCAATTAAAAGCCCAAACTGATGTGATTTGAACATCTCATCTTAAATGAAGTACAGAAAACAGCAATAATCTTGTAGTAAAGATGATGAAATAGGCTGCAGGGCTTTGAAGTTTCTGGCTCTGTCATAAGGTGTCATGTCTGATTTCAGAGAAGGAGTTTTCTCTGTGCCCAAGTTCCACACCTCTAAAGTGGGATTAGCACTGCAGAGACAAGCAATGGTGATAAATCAGTTGCATTTTAAAATAGTTCCTGTGCTAAATGCAATATATAGATATAGATATAAAGTATTAAAATTCCTATTAAAAAAAATACAGTATAATGATATCTCATTATCTCTTTTTAAAATATATCTTGACATAATGCTGCTGTATATTGGCTTTAATTTGTTGGGGTTTTTTAAAATCTCCTTGGCACATACAGAATGTTTGGTTGCCAAGAACAATCAATTTATAGAGAAGTGAATGGCTTCCAGAACTGTGAATATTAAATGATGGCTTAAACATTTTCTGTAAAAACATATTGGGGGTTATGTTTGAATGCGTGAATTCTGCCTGCTGCAATCATTTCTTCAAATAGTTATTTAGTGATGTAAAACTCCTTTTCCTTGGTTCTTTCACTCTCTAAAGACCAAATCTAGTTCTCATTAGCGGGAGCGTTACTACAACTATTTTTGGCAACTTCAGTAGAGGTCAGTGAGGACTCTTAAGTTAAAAAAAAATTGCTAAGCTGCAAATACGAAATCACAGATTGTCCTTAACTGTTTGGTAAAAATCAATAAAATGTGTGAAGCTTTCAGGAGTCTCTACAGGCAAGATCCTCACAATTGTCAGGGCCTTCTGCTTCCCTCCTTTCAGTGGCAGTTAAGCGCCTTAATGTTGTTAAGAATTTGGGTTTAATTGATATGTCTGAAGCCCCAATTTACAAATCAAGGCTTAATTTCCAAGGCATCTCATCATGCAAGTAGGAATTAATGGAGTTTTATTTTGAAAGTAAAGGCATTTTTGAGAATATCCTTAAGCACTTACCAGCATATTAGGCAAAAAATGCCTGTAAAAATCGGGTGCAAGTGACTTCAAAACTAGGATTAAACCCAGATGTTCAAAATCACTGACTTGACACACTCCTATTTGTGTCAGTGAGAGTTAGATGCATAAGTACCTTTGCAGATTTGGTCACTGCGACATAAGAGTGCTTTACACTTCTGAGTCTGGATCAGTGTTGCTGTACTAATTACCTAATTATCCATCCCTAAGGATCAATCCATGCTTCATCTCACATGTATTCAGTGGATTCCTATGGGTTAAATTTTAAACTGCATTTAACTGTCAAGATTTCAGTCCTTTATGTGGGAATGAGCTACCAGATACATTTGGAACCTTTATCCAATTGTTGTTCTGCTTCAAGCTGGATTGCAGCATGTCTCAGAGATTAATGAGCTATGCAGGTAACTGAGTAATATAGTTAAGGTATCGGGAGTGGACAAGCTGTGACGACACCAAGTTCTACACGATTTACTTTGTTTTGTCAAGTATGCCAACCCATAGAAAGAGTCATGCTGCCCTGGATAACTTACAGCTACTGCAGTCTTTTTTTAAAGAAAGATTTCAGTGCTTTCAAACATTTTATTTCTTGTACTTGCTTATCCACCACAGTGATGTAAAGATTGAGTATAAGAAATGTGCAGTAGAAGGCCTCCAGTTTTACACTGTTGTAAATGGACATATAATGATTTGTCACTCCTGGGGTAGCTAAAAGATAGGCTGAGTCAATATTCTGACTAAAAGGAAAAGAAGCGGGCATACAGCATCACTGAGGGTACTTCATAAGCTAAAATGGTTGAGATACCTCCTGAAAAGCTACAAATGTAAAGAGGAAACTATTGCTGTGCCATTAAGGGAAAATATTAGGTGTTCTGACAAAGTTCCTTCTATTTCAGGAACCTAAAAGCCTTCCAACACCACAGGAAGGACTTAAAATCAAAAGTACTACTGAAAAATAGGGAATTGATACTGCTCCAGAACTTCTTACTAAGAAAAAAAAATGATATTAAAAAATTGAAATAAACCATGAAATCCTGCCTTGCTTAAGACAATATAAATCTGTTAGAAGGTCCTGATTCTGCATATATTTATGCATAAGCTTAGCTTAATGCAAGTGAAAAGTCCCTTTGGGTTTAATGGATTTACAAGTGAGTTTTATGCTGCTAGAGCATGCACACTTGAACTATGGGGTAGAAGAAATTCCTGTTCTTGGAAAAGAGCTAATAAAAGCAATATCAAGCAATACTCCAGAGAATCACTGTGACTATGTATGTGAGTGAGCGTACAAAGACTTGTAGGATAAGAACATGGAAAAGTAAATGGTGTGGCTCTCCAGTATATCTGTGTAAACTCAATTTTTATAAGAAGTTTTTTGTTTTTCTTGGCCCTTCACAAATCCTTGCTTTGTTTTTGATAGGTTTCTGAGTGTATTTGTTTTGGTTTTAGGGGCAGTAGTTGAAAGTGGGGGAAAATGTAATTGTCTTTTCTTTTTTGCTTAACATTTTAAGTATACGAAATAAACCCCATAATTATTCGGTTGGCTAATTGCGTATTTTTCCTGGCTCATTGTTATTGGCGGACAGTAATTTGTTGTCATAGAGGGTCTGTTTCCTGTGAGATTTAGTCTAGTCCTGTGGCGATATGACAGATGAGAAACTGAATTACTGAATTACTTTAAGAGTGTGTTTCTTGACTGGCTTAAAGCTTCCATACTTGTTTCCTCACTCTGTGGAGTGGCAAGTAATATTCCATGGGTAAAATCAGTCAAAAGTTATCATTGAGACAGGCTTTACTCCTGAGTTTTATCTCACAGTGGATTTGTGGCAACAATCTTAGTATGCTTAAAAAGCTTTTTTTTTTAAATAGGAAGTGTGATACAGATTTTTGTATATTAATTGGAATATCTATTGCTCGGAGAACTACTTTGACTATCTTATGTGACAGTGTGTAATTGTGGCAGATGAGGGATTTTCAGTCTGTGATCTGTTGTTTCTTGAGGTGGCCTCCAATGCACTACATAGTGGTTGAAAAAGTCGTTCCAGGTGGTCCATGCAGAGAGCTTCCCTGTTAGCAAAGTAGCAAGGCTCAAAACTCTTGTGGCGCCTTTCATAATGCTTTACATTCCAAAACCATTTTGGGAAATTACATTTTAAAGTATGAATGTTTCTTTGCTCTCAGTTCAAATTCTTCAGTATAAGGACTATTATTGTAAGAGAGCTAACTGTAGTGACACTTCTTTGGAAAAGTCAAGAGAGGACAAGCATAGAAGTGGTGGGTCTGTAAATGATGATGTGGTTGCTAAAGTAAAATCACATAACCAAGGAAGGAAAAGTGTTACAGATACAAGAAAGAAAGATGACCAAGAGGTGTTACCTCACGTTAATACAAGCCTATTGCATCTAGCTCCCTTCACACCATTCTAGTGTTATTTTTTTTATGCAATCAAGGATGCAAGTTGCCAAAGGAAAATGTGTGCTGGGATTGGGTGGCTCCAGGGTAGGTGGCTATAGAATACCTTTTCTTAAAAAGTTGTCTGCAATTTGACCACAGTGGAAAAGCAGTGTTGCAGGTTATATTTGGCTATACATTGAGTTCAATTAAATAAGAAAAACAAAAAAAAAAAGTTAAAAATATGGGGAAAAGACAGTCTTGGCTAGATCCCAGGCAGTTAGGGGTCTCAGGTGATCCATAATGCAAGACCACGAGAACTATGGATCTGCCCTGTCCCTTGAAAGCCAACAAAAGGATTATTCATCTTGCTTCACTAGTTTTTTAGGTCTAAGCCCAGGAGGGCTAACCCAAGGTTTTCTGTGCCTCTTTGTGTTTTGAGGGCTTAAGTAGGACCTAAGTAGAGACTACATCTTCCGTTGACCTCCTATGCTGGAGTGAATTTCACCCTAAATGCCTGTTTTGGAATGAATATCTTTTATTTCCTTAAGTAAAAACAAAATTGCTTCTGATTTGTTGAAACCAAATAAAAGCGTCCAAATCTATTCAATTCTGTTTGTTTTGGGTTCTGAAGAAAGCCTTCCTCCCCGTTGGGTTCAAACTGCAATTTATTTTATGAGGACTTTTTACATTAGGGAGAAGAAACGGGATGTGGAAGGGGGAGATAACTATGCTAATTCAGAAACAGTGCATTTTAGAAAATAGTTGAGAGTTCCTTTTTCCACAATTAGCACAGTTTTTAAACTGCTGACAGGGCTGCACTGCTGCTTGTTATGAATAAAAGCTGGACATGGGCAAAGTTGGGTTGAAATCTTGCCAGGAAGGTTTTGAAAGCAGAACTATATTTTATGTTCAAATGTTATATTTTTATCTTAATTTTCTGTCCCTTTTGACTACTATTATGAGATTAAAGTTAGATGGATAAAGTCATTTGAGAAGCTAGGGTAAAGTTAAATTGCTTGAGTCAATTCAAACAACTAGAAACAAAGCTGCATTCTTCCTGGGTTTTAAGGATTACCGTTGATGGCTAAAATGGTCTTTTGTGACGTTGAGATTAAATGTTATAAGATAGCGCTCAGTCTTGATTCTCCTTGTTTGACTGGAGTAGTCCTTTTTCCTACCAGCTGTTACTATCATCAGTTCATTGTTTTCAGGTTGGCTTTAAGAATCTTCTCTCATAAAAGAAACCTCAAATCAATCCTTCTGGGCATTTCATCGGTATCAAGATATCTCATAATTTAATCATTGCCATAACAGAGAACGTTTTTTCTGTAGTCTGGCTAAATGTGATAATAAACAGAAAGACTGTAACCGCATGGTGCTGCTATCGGTCAGGCTTGGCATATGGTGGCACGAGGATGACGTGTGCATGATTTTTATCTGAATGCTCATGATAGCTATAGCAAAAAAACATCTGGCAGTCTTTAAGCCTTGGGTCTGCTCTTTATCTCTTCAAATCACTTACCTGCAATTTGAGGACTGAGGTAATTTGTTTTTTGTTCTGTAAAGACATGTTGCTGTTTAATCAACAATTGTTAGTATTCAGGTGTTCAGTCAATATTATGTAGTTTTGTTCCTGTTTAAGTCATAAAGGTAGAAAATTTTATTGCTGTGTCATGAGCATGGGAGGTGTGGAAGATTTGATTGAATAGCTGAGAAAATAGGGCAGTATTTTAATGCAGAAGTATCCTCCAGTCTTCCCATCAGTTCAGCAGAAGTGTTACCTAGTGGGTAAAGGTATGAAAAGTTCACTTGCAGATGAAAGTGCAAGAGACACTTTATCATCCCAATAAGTCTTTATGTGGCATCTCTGCAGACACCTCCTAGAATTGGAAAACCCAGGAGATGCAAGCAAGTGGAATCCTTCCATCATGCCAAGCCAAGGAGAAAGTGGGCGGCCACTGAGTGAAAACTGGACACTCTTACTGACCAGAAAGCAGAACTACGGAATGTAATTCTCAGATAGAATAAAAAGAACAGTAGGACAACATGGGGACCAGAGCAGTACTTCAGTGGTCAGGATTTCAGTCCTTTTAAAATTAATGGGGATTTTGTCACTGACAAACAAAAAAAAGGGTTTCAACCCAGAAGTAAGTAGGCCTCATTTCTCATGCAGAGGTTTCTTAGCAGCAGGAGTTAACTGCAGAGCCATCTTCCTCATGACCAGCCACGAACAGTCCAGTGGGAAGCTCCAGAAGTGCGAACAGATGGGCAATGATATCTGTGAGCTTTGGGGATGTCTTGAGAGAAAAAGGATGCCATATAAGGTTGCCCATCAGCCTGCTTTTCTGCCAGCGCTACACCATGCTGCCAGGCCTGGGCTCAGCTCGCAGGAGTACACCACAGCTCTCTTCACCTGGAGAAGTCAAACTCTACAAAATATGGCTAAGATTCAAAGCAGAGTAAGTTCATATGTAAAATGTGGATGTAATTAATTTAAAATTGTGTCAGGAACATCAGAGCTCTAGCAGAAATCTAGGCTGGTCTCAGAGCACAGCTCACATTGGTGACCTCCCCTGCAGTTGAAGCATGGACTGCTGGCATTTTGGTTGGCAGTTTTGCTCTTGTTAGCCAATACCAAAGGTGTTTCCAGGTCAGTAGAGTACATTGCTGGTGAGGGTCAAAGTCCTGAACTTCTGGAAGTCAGTAACAGTTTTATTGGTGTTACTGATTCTGTGATTTCTGTCCAAAAGATTTCTTGATTGCTCATGTAGTGACAGCATAGAAATCCACTGAGGAAAGCAACTTACCTGAGAAAGTAAAGTGAAGGAACGTGTTTTAAGAGGGTTTTTTTATTGCTTATTTATTTATGTAGCTATCTTTTTTTACTCCATCTGGGTTTTCTTATTGTGGGGGTCTGTGTTTTCATTCTTTTCTCCTTCATTGCTCTTGATAACCTTTTATTTCTAACTCTCCCTTTGTGTACGTGGGAGCAATACCATTTCATTGCCAATTATAGATTTTAGTCTATACATTTTCTGAGGTGCTGAGGACAAATGTCACAAACAGTTATTTGCAATGGGTATCTTGGACAAGTCCTCAGAGCCATATCCCCTATGCGTTAGGCACAGCTCTGCCTCATTGTATGCTCTTAATTGTCCTTTAGTAGGTCATCTGTCTAAAACCTGGAAGAACTGTGTTCTTGGCTATCTTTGGAATGAAAGAATTTATTTAATCTATGTATCACAGAGACAATTTAAAGGGAATGCTCTTTGAAATGGTTTTATTTCACTGTAAATCTTGCCAAATGAAATACAGTTTTGTACAGTTGGGCAGTGCATCAACAGCGACGTAGTTCAAACAATGAAGATAATTTCTTTAATGTTTTGAGGTTGCGTTTACTGAGCAGCATTCTGGGTGAAAGGTAAGCATCTTAATGGGAACAGTTTATTCATATGAATCCCAAATCTTTGCTGCAACTGTTGCTAAGCATTCCAAACTGCCATCTTTCATCTTCTCCCAGATCATAAACACTTTTATTTTCTGTATTAGTTATTGAGTATCTCAGAGTATATCACGAAATGGAAGCATTCTCAGGGATTAGTGTGTAATTTGTACTTCCTTATGTTTAGCAGCTGTCAGTCTGTGGAAAACCCCAAATATAGCATCTTTACTGTTTGATGGGAACGCTTTTCTTGGTGGCCTTTATACTCCTAATTTGACCAAAGTCTTCCTTCTGCTTTTTGGGTTTGGTGGTTTTTTTTGGTTTTGTTTGGGTTTTTTTGGTTGGTTGTTATTGTTGTTGAGTGTTTTCTTTGTTTTGTCTTGATTCAATTTTTTTTTTCACTTTGGTGTTTTGATTTGGTTTGGATTTTCTTTTAAATTATATAGCTTTCCAGGTGTGACTGGCAGTGCTCAGGAATTGCAAGGCAGGTCTTTACTTCAAAGAAACTGGTTAGATGACATGCAAGATGAGAACAACACTATTGCAGATTAGACTGTGCATTTTTTTAGTAAAGTGTCTTCTACAGGCACTCAAAAATCGGTAGCAACTATTAGTGGGAGCAGGCTTGATGAATGGAATTAGAGGATGTCATCCAGCATGGCAGGTTATCAAGCTTTGCTAAGTCTGCTTCTAACAGTGTATGACATGTCAAGTCTAATTGCAGATGTTGAGAGAGGTTGTTTTTGTCTCTTACAATAACTGGCGTTACAGTTGCTTATGGGTAAGTTTTAGCTTTTTCTGGTATTTTTACAGAGATTCTGTGATGCTTTGCTCAGTATTGCTCTATTGATAATGAAAATTGCTTTACTAGAGCTAATGAGGAGAGATGGGTGAATGAGTGGCCTGTAGTAAATATTCAGAAGCATATTTTAATGGTAATTGGATTGAAAAACAGGAAATTTTTGGCTTTTTTATATGTGTAGGTGTGAGGACTGCAAATTTTGATTTGGAAATGTCAAGGTGCACTCTGATTTTTGGGATGCAAGCACCATATATCACTGTAAAGACAACAAAATGTTCCCTGTTGGTTTTGTTGTTTTGTTTTTTTTTTTTTATTCAATGGCTTGCTTTCAGCTCTGTACTGTAATACCCTTGGTTGTAAGGGAACTTGTCAGTGAGCAAATCACTCTTGTCTTCAAGCCAGACTCCCAGAAGGAATACAGTTTCCATGGTGTGATCAGAAGTGTAGGCAAAATTTAATTTTCTGCACCTAGGGAAAGACGCTGTGTTTTCTTGCTCGGAACATGCACACTGCACTCTCATACAGCTCATTGGCAGCATTGCCATGGCCAACATTTACAGCAGCTGGTTTGCTGCTTCCTTCCAGCTCTCAAATCACTTAGGATCGCCCCAGCTGCCTCTTCTGCCCTTATGTGAGTACAGGGCTAACGCACGTGCCTCTGTGTGCTGCACCGCAGGAGATGTAGCTCCACAGCAAGCTGGGACTTGTGCGAAAGCGGCAGTTCGACCTCACTCCCTCACCCCATAACAGGCTCGGGAAGTGCAGCTTAATAGGATTTTGGAGCGATTTGAAGCAAGATGTTGAGGTCTCATTTCAATGCACTACAGCTGAACCAGAGAAAAACAACAATATTTTCTTGCCATTTCGTTGCAGCATACTTTTCCAAATCATCAAAGCTGCACTGTTCCATGGAAAGTTGAAATTTTGGGGAACATACCTTCCGGAAGGCATTTGGACAGTGTGCTTTCAACTGGAAAATTTTTTGGCATGTCCCTAAATTCTGCTTCTCAATAGGAAAATAGTGGAGAAAGAAGTATTTGTGTAACACATGAATAAAAACCTGCATGAATTCTAAAATAGAAACTTCCATTTGATTTTCAATCTACTGTGTTGCAATTGATCCAATTTGTCTTCCTAGGAGAACAGAAAGCTAAAATGAAAAAAATAAAAAAAAAATTAAAAATTGATTTTCAGTATTCCATTAATAGTCTCTAATGAGGGGATAGTTAAAGAACAATACAGTAGTGCTAAATTATCCTAAGAGTGACTGAAATTTGTGCACATAGTCATGGAAAATCAGGGACCTAACTGTGATAGTTCAGATTGAAGAGAATTAATTATTCACTGGTCTTTCATCAGGGTCAGGGTATTGCGGGAAAGACAGGAATACGCATACTTGGGAAGAGGAAAAGCATAGTTTATACAGTCTAAGAAATATTTGTGACGCGTGAATTTATGCACTCTTAGTCCTAAAATGAGACTTAAGTGAGACATAAGAACGACACAGGTCTTGTGCCAGCACTCTGCACAGGCGTGAATTTAAACCAGAATGAATAAGGGTCTTTTACTTATTTTGTTTATTTTCTGCAGTCTCTCTACCCAGTTCCTAACAGTGCGTGTTTCAGACGGTGTTTTCGGACAGCAACGCACCACCTTTAAGTCAAACACTGAGGGCAGTTTTTATAGGAAAGTTGCTTGAATTTATTGCTTGGATTTAAATCAACATGTTGCTTTTATGGATTGCTCAAATGTTAAGAAATCCTCTGTTAATTTCTAAATGCTATAGCGTAGAACAAATGTTCAACATTTATGAATTAAACCACATGAAAAAAATAATTTGGTAATAATTGGAACAGAACTGGATTTTTTCCCCATCAATGTGTAGTCTGTGGTGCAACACCTGATAATTACTGGCGTTATTTGTTTTATGAGAGCATTTTCTAAGTGTGATATCCTGTTCAGTGCAACTTGTGGCTGCAGATTTTGCTACTGTTTCACCATTAACCTTATTTGTGAACTGTAATTTCAGCGTGCTGAACTGTCAATTCAACCATTTAAACAGTTTACATATCAGATTTCTAAATGTAAATGGGAGTAATGTAGTTTCTTTTTAATACAACAGCTGCTATAAATGGTGCTAACATGGCTAAATTTTCTTTTAATTTTGACTTTTTTTAATGCTTCCTTACTAAATGTAAAGCCTGTGAAACACATCTGTGTTGTTTAAAGGTAATTTGCCTTTTCATCAACACTTTTTTTAGATCTAGTGTTAGTTAAGTAGTTTGCACTAAAGGCCTAGATGGCAAGTTTGGATTTGTGTGTTCGAAATAATGTGTTCATCATTATCAAGAGAAATAGAATGGCCTTTAGTGATACAGTCGGATCATGATGTATTTGTTTTCACATATTTTTCTTTTTGGACTTTTCTTGTGATCAGCTGAACAATTACTGCTTTTAATTACCTTTGTATCTGTATGTGTTTGTATTTATATGCACAGATGTGTGTGTTTGTAAGTTGTCTTTCTTTTTAAATATAATGTTTTGATAGATATGCTTTTGTAAAGATAGATGTTAAATGAAATTTTCTTTTGTCCAAAGGTACCTGAGATTGGAATACTTTCCAATATACCAGTAGATGCACAGACAAATCTATGTAGTGTAGGTCTTCTTTTCATTTTGGTGTCATACACTTATTAATAATTCAGTCAATATTAACTCAGATTGATTTCTTGGTAGATGCTTAAAACCAGATTCAGACATTGTTTCAATATATGCAATTCGTGCAGATTGAAGGAGATAAAAGATTATAGCAATATTAAAACAATCTTATTCTGTACATGTGCAAGCAATCTTACTGCTGAACTCTTCAGATCAGGTCTGTAATTTTACAAGGGAACTCTCATACAGGAGGTGGAGGTATGCATCTGCTTCCCCCCGCCCCTAAAATATCAAAAAGCAGCTTGACTTGATGGAAGTTCGAAATCTTACTGTAAACATTTATCTAAGCAACGGTAAACTTTGCCTTAAGTGTTTTTTCAAAGCAAGTTTTTTCATCCTGCAAGGATACCATACGTTAAAAAAAAAATGCATACAGCTGTTTGTCTGGGGGACTGTATTCAGGAAGACATTTTCTAGCATTAAGAAACTCATAGCTTTGGGGCTACTTTCAACTTATCTCAATGCAAAAACTAGTGTAAATATTTAGCTTTTTTTTTTTCCTGTGCTTTACAAACAATACATAAAATATCAGTATGTGGATATGAAATACACACTTGTCCTCAGGCTCCTTCATGGAGATTGAAATGGCCCTGAAAAAGTCATGAACTTTGGGCATCAGGCTATTACATGTAGGCAATAAATAAGAAGGTACAGCTGAAGTCTCGTCATTGATGCTTTTTGCAACTGTTTATGCTTTTGAAGGAAGGAGTGCAATGCCTCTTAGGGTAACTTTGTGGCCGAGAAAATGTCTATGATGCATGTAATGCAACCTCTTATACTTTAAATTGGGAGGTCTCTTAAACCACATTATTTTGAAACAGTAGCTTTTTCCCTGTTGTCAGTGTGTTTTTTCAGGCTCATGCAGTGGCCATTGTAATGACACAGCCAGATTAATGTTTCAGAAGGTGCTGTTTTGCTCCACCATAGTAATCTGTCTGCCAGAGTTTACAGCCCAGTTTACAAACCTCTGGATGTAGGATTCTAAACCAAAAGCAATAATAAGTCCTTGACTATAATGTCTTCTGTGTCATGGGGCAGTTATGCTGTGGTGGTGCTCAGCAGCATGTTGTACAAATCAGGGTAGTTACTCTTCAGTGACCTTTTGAGAATCTATTCTTCCTACTGCTCACACATGGCAGCATTTTTCTTTTGTGATCTTACCTCAAAGTTAGAGTTGGGAATAAACTTCTCAGATAAGTGCAGGATAAAGTAAAGGGGACTAATACATGTGTTTACCCTCAGAGTGGAATAAAATTTTATTCAGCGTGATTTCACACTAGGTCAAAGAAATTTGTATAATGATATAAACTCATGAGGAATCTCAGTGTCTGTTCTCTCTCCGTGTTCCTCCCACTACTTCCATCTCTCTCATCTCTTAAAAAAACCGCATAGATTATCTCTTATCAGCCTGTGGAAATGCACAATTTTTTTTTTTTACCTTTCGGAAAGCATATGGTCAAACCTGCCAGATTAGATGGAATTAGCAGAAAACTGAAGCCATCGCAGGGGACAACATTTACTCAGTTTGTGACCCAGTTAGTGTCATTAATGGTGATGCTTCTCAGCCCTCAGTCTTTCACAGGAATCCCCTAAAGATCTGTCGATGGCCTAATGCAGTTTTTCTAGTAAACTCCATAGGACATAGGGGAATGTTTTCTTCTTCACGTTATTATGCTCCCTTTATAAGGAAAACATTTGGAGACAGATGTGAAGCTGTAATGGTATTCTTGGTGTACGTCTCCTCTTCCACCAATTGCACGAGGTAACTTGGTGTGACTCAGACTCCTTTGGAGGTCGTGGGGTGGTGCTCTGCTGCTAGGAGTCAACCCTCCTACCATTACCAAGGGGAAGCAAAGCAGACTCATACCAGATGGGAATCGAGTCCCTCCCTGTACAGCCTGTAGGAGGATGAATTGGCCACAGAATGAGACCGATTGCACATCATATTTTTCAAACGTTTTAATATGCATGTGGCTTGGGTCCAAGTAAAGCATCTGAAACAGTGCTGGTAATATGCAGTATTTCCTGGTGTTGCTGGATTAATAGGCCTTTGTGGCCTGGTGTCACAGTTTGCTCTAAGAGTTCTTTGCCCAAATGCTGTTGCATTTGGAGGGAGAGAAGATACTGTTGAGATGCTTTCATTCCTCCAGCAGCATGTTCCTACCCTCAACTTGCCTGGGACTAGGCTCCAGCCAGGTCAAAGCATATGGAAACTGGGGCCAGACAAATCAAAGCAGGCAGTTAAGCCTCGCTTACTTTTTAACCTATTTTCATTTGGCACAGTTTTCATTTTTTCTTTTGCTACCACTATAACTGACATTTGCAGTCTTGGTGCTTCGTAGCTTTTTTTTTTCCCATGAGATCTCGTCAAGATGTTGAACGCCCAACACTTAATTCTTTTCAGCCTTCTGAATTCAACATTTTCTTTTGTCAGAGGGAAAATGGTGATTTCAACCACCAGTATTTCAACTTCCATTGATGAAGGGAGAGATTGTGATTTGTAGGGAGATGTGGTATTTTTTTTATAACAGCTGATACAGTTGAAGGAAAAGGCAAAATTTTGGGCACACAGCCCTAGTCAAGGACAAGCTTGTGAGAAAAACTTTTTCTGACTGCTTGATCCACATTAAACAAAATGTGGATGAGTACAAGCTAGGACAATCTCTGAACAACAGCAGCTGCTCAGTGCTTTGCAGTAGTTCAATACAGAAATGTTACTTCAGCCCAAACTCCCCACTTTTAACTGATTACGTTAGAAGTGTTAATCTTGCTGTTTTCACTTGGAAAATAGTTCATCTCCCTTCCACTTTGTTCTACAAACTTGCCAGTAAACCTCAATGTAAAAACGTTAAAATGTTTTCATGGAATCACAGAATGGCTTAAGTTGGAAGGGAACTTAAAGATCATCTAGTTCCAACCCCCCTGCCATGGGCAGGGACACCTCACACTGGACCAGGTTGCTCACAACCTCGTCCAGCTTAGTCTTTAATACTTCAGGGATGAGGTGTCCACAGCTTCTCTGGGCAACCTGTTCCAGTGTCTCACCACTCTCATAGTAAAGGCCATCTTCCTAATGTCTAATCTAAATCTACCCTGCTCTAGTTTATAACCATTGCCACTATCACCACATGCCCTTATAAAAAGTCCTTCTCCATCTGTCCCGTAATTTCCCTTCAAATATGTGCATTGTTTTAGATTATTAGAGGGAAGTATATGTATAGAGATGTGCAAATGCCCTGTTTATGGTGGCCATCTTTGACAGAAAAACCAGCCTCCTCAGGGAAATACCTGCTGTACATAAGCAGGTTCGTCTCACCATTTGGTAATAAAACTACCACCGACTTCTGAGATGAAAATCACCCCTGTAGCAGCTAGAAATACTCAAAATTATCTTCAAAGCAGAAGTAGCCTGTCCCTGAATCAATCAAGTTCTCCTCTGTCTTCAAAGCTGTAGCTGAATATTATTCCTTTCCTATTTATCTCCCGTCATCCAGGACAATGAGTAACTCAGGATATTCCCTACCCTGTTTAGAGGAGTAAGAACAGAAAATGCCTATTGTTGAGGAGAGGAACTCTTGTCTTTATTTCCATTCTATGGTAGTTTGGGAAAATATTTCAGTAACTCATTGTTACCTAGGTTATGTCAACTGCCTTTTTCTCTGGCATTTGGAAAGCAGAGGCTGTATTTGGGTTCAGAAAGTTCTGCCCTGTCAGGGTTATTTTTGCCTGAGAAAAATGCTGTATGCACACATAGCTCTCAGTCTCTCTCCTTTGTATTTAGATTTGCTGATTGTCTTTATAGTTGTTTTCTTTTTTTTTTTTTTTTATTAACCTGAGGTTGCCTGTCTCATTAGATGATGTCAAGACATTGTGAATGTTTGGTCTGGATTTCTAAGTCAATCTTCAATAATTGTAATGGAACTATGGTCTGACATTTAGAGATAGATTCACTGTTACCTAAACATTTTTCAGTAATGGAGAAATCCTCACAACTGTTGATTATTACACTGTTTTCTTGGTTAATTATTCTGGCAATTAAGAACTATGCATCTAATTTCTAGTCTTAGTTTGTGGAGCTTCAGCTTTCAGCCCTCCTGCTCCTTTTTTCTACTCTGCAGTACAGAAGTGCTTGTGTGGTATTTGCAGTAGCCCACTTATCTGAGTTATGTTTGGCCTAGGGAAAAGGATTTTTCTTCTCTGTGTGGATTAATCTGATTATGGCATTCATATAATAGGTGGAGAACCCCCCTTCCTTTTTCTTTTTTTTTTTTTCCCTGCATGTTGAAAAAAAAAAAAAGGAAACAAATCAATCTGCTCAAAATATTTAATACTTTAGGAGTGATAGAAATGTTGACAATAAGAAAAAAATAGGTAGTTTGCTCAGGTTCATTTTATGTTGGAAATTGCACTTATGGTGATCTGGAGTTTAATATTGGGGAAAATTGGCCTATTTTTGAGATTTGGCTTGCTTTGATCTTGTATTTCCTAGGGATTTTCCACAGCTTCTGTGTCATAAAAGCTTCTTTGCCTTTTCGACCTTAGTAGAAGTCAGAGAGCAGGCTGTTTCCTTGTGTTTACATAGCCTGAAGTTCCTCCTTCTTCCTGCAGTTTTTGTTAGGTAATCCTTCACTACTTTTATTTTTCTTAGAAACGTCCAAGCATCTATCCTAAATATCTCCATCAAAGGAATAAAACTTGCCTTGTCTTCATTCTTCTTTGCTGTAATGACACTGTCAGTTCTAGGCACTGCCAGTGGACGAAGGTTTTTGCCAGAGGACAGAAGACACTGAATGGTATTAGGCAAAATTCTGGCCCTTTTAAACCTAGCGGAACATATGCAAGCACCACATATGTGGCATATGTTTTGGACTAATTCCACAAGTTTAAAACAATAAATTTCAGACTATGCCATTTCAGACAGTTCATGTATTTGCTTCTCTAAATCCTGCTGAAGATAATGTACAGGCCCATTTTATCTTTTATGGTGGCATATGGTGATTCTATTGTCTTGAAATGAATTTTGCGTTATTTCTTCTTCTGTATATTTTAGAGCAGTAAGTTCTAGTGTTTGTCCCATGTCCTGAATAGAAGAAAAAAGATTCTTAAAGGCTTCTACTTCCCTTTCTGTGTAAATAGCACATAGAAGAGAAAAATCTCAGTAATCCGGAAGCAGGTGACCCCGCATTACTCTTTGTGTTAATCATTCTGAACATATGCCAAGTAGTCTTTAGCAATGTTTGACACATAAAAAAGAAAGAGGTTTGGATGTGTGTGTGCTTTTGGAAAAATACAAACATCCTGAACAAGATAACCAAGGAGGTCGTTTTGCATTTTGCTAGAAACTCTTGAAATGAAACGTAACAGTTCTGACCCTGATGCTGCCATGTTTATAGAGATAAAGCATTCCTCTGGAGACAATATGCTAGGCCCAAAGTATGTCTCCTCTGTGGGGCTTCTGTGCTCACACTTGAAGCTTTCAGGAACCAAGTTATTCATAGCATTTTGAAAAAAAGTTCTAGGTAGGTACAATGGCTTTGTAGGAATTCGCAGTTCAAAGAAGGGGTGAAATTTCTTTTTCCCTCCTTTCTCATGACTGAATGTTGCTTTTCTGAGCCTTAGTGTGTTACATTCTTTTGCTTATAAAATAAACTAAATCCAAATCAAACAAAGTTTCTTTGCTCTTTCTTTTTTTCCTTTTTTCTTTTATTTTTTTTCTTTTTTGAACTCTATTGGCCAAATTGGATTGAAATATTCAGTCTCATTTTATAGCAAAACCACACTTTTGTAGCTTTTTCCATGGTGAATTACAGATCAGTTTTACTTTCAAGGATGACAGACATGGACTTGCTTAGATTGTTGTATCTGTCTTAACTTGGGTTCCTTATGTTCCACTCTAGCAAATACTGACTCGCCAAATATTTTTATTGGCTTGTCACCTTTGCTGTTATAAAAACATTAAATTGGAAATGTATTAAAACCAGATTTTAAAATGCCTGAAAATATTAAATATGTATTGCAGTAATATGTTTGGGGTCGTTTTAGTGAATGTCTGATTTTTTCTTTATTTTTTTTTTTTTATTCTCCAAATCAGCTTACCTAATTTAAGAGTTCCTTAGGCACTATAAATACTGTGTTACACTGTTTCATGGGGGAATGGATAATTAGTCTGAAATCTGTGAAAAGTTGCAGATGAATTTTCTCTCTGAAATACCAGGGGAGGACATGATAGGAAGAAGTACCCTTGAAGCAAGATGATCAGCAGTGCCACATGGAAGGCAATGTGTCTGACAGCAGGTCTCCAGGAGATGCAAGCTTAGAATTTCAGAATGGGAGGAAAATTGTAGGGAGAAGCAAAATCCAGCCTATTTGAACTGAAATGAAAGTTACTGAAATTAAAGTAGAACGAAGTACAGAAATACAAGGCATCTTTGTATTTTGTGTAGCATATGAGCCTGGATGCTTCCTAAAGTTGTAATGGACTTATCCCCATTTATAATAACTTACCAAAACATTACGCACACATACAATTTATTTAAACTGAGGCTTTGTATAATATAGGTGAATTTTGAGTTGCAGTACTCTCCTGAAAAGCATTTTGTGACAAGGGATATGATTCAATGGGATATCCTGTTATAATAACAGAGGTGTTAGTAGTGTTTTTTCTTCCTTCCTGCCACAGAGCTGTCTCTAGGCCTCCAGTGTCTTTTCTACATGTACTTACTATAAAGGGACTGACCGTCTTTGACCTGCAGCTATCTTTCATTGCTTCACACAAGTCTTTAGATTTAATTTTCTTCCTTTAGAATTACTTTGTACTGTTTTCAGTAGAAATTTAGTAAGATGTCCTGATAATCATTTCATGACACCAGATGCAGGCACTTCTGTTTGTAATATATTTGGTGTCCAAGATGTTGTATATGGAAAACAATAAAATGTAGAGTTAAAAAAAACATTCATTCTTGGACTTGACTACAAACTGCACCTCTGGTCCTTCTTTACAGCCCTATTTTCTAATCTTGCTTCTTTTGGAATGATTCCTTTGCATTTACAAATCAGTTGAGCAGATTCTTGCATCACATGTTTCCAGCTCTTATTGCTGTTTCAACATTAAAAAAAAAAAAAAAAAAAAAAAAAAAAGTCGTGCATATGCATCTAAGTTCTTGGATGTGTACTGGGACAAAAACAACAAGTTGTACAAAGCTATTGAAAATTAGTGGTATGTGTCAGATGCAAAATATGTATTTCTTACTTTAGAAATACTGATGCTCCTACATGGTATCTCGTTTACTCCTTAAAATGAAGAACATTTATTTGAGTTGTTAATTTTTATGTGTTTTGAAATAATGCAAAGACACAACACTATTACATTCTGTTTTATGAATTTTGAAACTGGGACTGACTTTGTTTTTAGGTTTAAAGCGTCAGTCTTTTGGATTTCACACCTAGCTATGAACTAACACATAGTAGATTAAGGATATTATGCTTGTATTTGTATATACTCTTTCTTTGAGTGGACTTTCCACTACTGAGCCTAAAGATACACTTTTCTGTTGAGTGTCTTTTATAACTTATGCTGGTTTTTAAAGTGGTTCAATTCTAATCACTGTTTAAATTTGTGCATTACTCTGGAGTGCCTGGGATATAATTGCATGGACAAAATCAAGATTCAATTGCCCAAGAATTAAATAAGGAAAAACCCAAATGGAATAAATGTTAGAGGAAATTTTTTAAAGGTGGAAATGAAGCCAATCTGCATATACATACATACATATTTCCAATCTCTTCCTGAAATATAGATTAAAGAAACACAACTAGCTTCTTGCCTGTAAGCCAAATTAATTTAATTTAATATTGATGAGAACCCAGACACAACCAAAAAAGCCGTAGACTTGACTGCAGAGGGAGCTGGTGTGGGTTGACTTTGGTGCACATTAGAATGAACTGAGGAATCCCATGCTATTGAATGATCAGCAGATTGTCCTTCATGTCTACCGGCTGTCTGTGGTCGCTGAGCAGAACGGGAAGGGTGAAGATAAGAGTCTGGTGGCACAATCTACTTTTTTTAGGTAGCATTCTAACTCACCTGTAACTATGGGATGAGCTGTTTTCCAGAATCCTAATTCTGTGGTTGATTGGAGATGGGAATTGATTGAGGTGCATCTGAGGTAGGGAAGGTGAAGAGAGAAGCATAAAGTTGAGGGCAGCCTGGAACAGTATAAAGTTATCTGTGCCATTGTCAAGGATTAGGGATGGGCTGACCACTAGACAAATGACAGATGCTCTCTATTAACCCCTCTCATTTCCCAAAGAGGAAGAGAAAAGGAATAAGCAATCCAATATGGATTGGAATATAAAATTAAAACAGCTTTATTGAAAATAATAATAATGAAATGGAACATATACAAATATATACAAAACCAATATCGGACTCAACCTCCCCTGATGGCAATTGCATTACTGTCACCACTGATGCTGTGGAGCAGGCACTGGGGAAGTCCCAGACTGGATTCAGTGGCAGACAGGAACCAAATTCAGGAGCTGAGTTCTGGAACTGGATTTGGGAACACACAGATCAGGTTTGAAAGCAGAACAGGCAGATTCCTCCTCAGATGCCAGCCATTGAAAAGAGCCTGACCCTCATGATTCCTCGACTTTATACTGTCATGTATGGGATCAAATACATCATTGGTCAGTGTAGGGTCACCTGCGCTGTCTGCTCCTCCCCACAGGTGTGGACTTTTACCTTCTGTGCTCCCGACACAATACACAAGATTTAGCAGTGGCCTTGGTCTGCACAGGAGCAAGTATAAGCAAGAGCGTTTCTGCACATCAGTCCTTGGTAGTAACTATAAATATTGAGTGTTATTACTGTTAGAAGCAGACACTGTCTGTGAAAATACACCATTAGCTTCAGAAAGGGCAGTCACTTAGAGGAGACTGAGCTCAAAAGTAAAATCACTGCACAAAATTATCTCTATTCGAACTCAAACCAGGACTGGCATACTACTGGGTGTGGGAGCTCAAAGTTGCTCTGCGGGCCTTTTGGTTAGATGTAGCCTCTGTCCACAGATCCACATTTGGAAATGTTTGCTCCTTTGGACTAGGAAATAGGAAAGGGTCTTTATCTGTTCTTTAAAATAAAAATAAAAATTCTTCTAAACCTACAATTCCACCTGTGCTTAGGTCTGTCATGAGCTGCATGAGGGCCAGTCCTGCCTTGTGAAACTAATTGTGTGAAACCGATGGATTGATCTATTTGATCTACTAAGGCATACAAACATTTGACAGCATTAAGTTGCAAGGATTACAGATAAAGTCATTCTATTTCTTTGAGTAATTTTAAAAGTATTAACCAAGGCTCTGAGTACTCTTAAAGTATTTTAAATTAATCATCAATTGCATGCACTGTTATTTAGTAATTATGGAAGTTTACTTTTATATTGAAGAGACCCTACCTCAACATTCAAAACTGATGCGATTGAATCTCAAAATAGTAGCTTCATCAAAATATACTTTTCTGTTTGACATGATTCTGTAGGATCCAAAGGGAATTTTCAGAGCCCTCAAAAAGATTTAGCTGCACAATTCCCATTAATTAATTGTGTCCTGCACCTGGGCCACAACAACCCCCATGCACCACTACAGGCTTGGCGAGGAGTGGCTGGAAAGTCTGAGGAAAAAGGAGGCTGAGGGGAGACCTTATAGCTCTCTATAACTACCTGTAAGGAGGTTATAGAGAGGTAGATACTGGTCTCTTCTCACAAGTTGGAACTGATAGGACAAGAGGAAATGGCTTCGAGTTGCTCCAGGGGAAATTAAAGTTGGACATTAGGAAAAGCTTCTATACTGAAAGGATTATCAAAGACTGGAAGAGGCTGCGCAGGGAAGTGGTTGAAGCGCCATCCCTGGATGTATTTAAAAGTCATCTATATATGGTGCTCAAAGATATGGTGTAGTAGTGGCTGTGGTAGAGTAGGTAACGGTTGGGCTTGATGATCTTAGAGGTCTTTTCCAGCCATAACAATTCTGTGATTCTGTGTGATTTTGCTAAAATTTGCCATTTAGATCATAAAAGGGTTAAATGTTTACAGAATTAGGGACATTGCTTTTAAAATGTATGCATATTTAAAGTGATTTTCTTTGCATTTGAACCATCTTTTACTTTATTATATAAAGAACATTTTTTCTTTGCTTTCCCTGTATATTGGTAAATTATCTGTTGAAGGAAAGACTGTAGTAACATTGTATGAAAAGGAAAGTTATTAAAAGTAATGAATTGTTTCCCCATTCTGGCCTGAAATCCGATGGAAAAAAATGCAGTGTGAGATGTGATAAAATCAGTAGTCAAGGATTTAGACTTTTCAAAAATATGATCAGTGACAGAATAAAACTTGCCTAAACTTACTGAGGTGTTGCCCACATGAAAGATTTTAGGGCAACTTCCCAAGTTACAAGAGCAACAACCCTAGTACTTCCTGCTGCCAAAGGGCACCCCTGCACACTGACTCCCTTGTCAGCCAAACCTCTCCTGAGCCAGAATCCATGCTGGTTCCAAAACACTAGGTGCTGGGAAAAGCTTTCAAAATGCTTTGAAGGTAAAGGACTGGAACAGGTTGCTTAGCAAAGCTGCATAATCCCCTTCACGGGAGATGGTGAAGGCAGGGATCTGATGTGTGTGGCCCATGTTCCTAACCCCCCCCATGCCCAGGGGTCAATCAGCTACCGTCTGGAGAGCCCTTCTGAGGCACATTTCTAGAATTTTTGTGGTGGTAAACAGGCTAGTATGTAATCAGCATGGAGATTCCTTATAATATTAGTGTCAGTGGGACTGAACCAGTTACTGGGTTAAGTGGGAAATTTCCCTAAAGCCCTTAGCATAGACCCAGTTTGACATGTAAACCAATAAATGTTTCAGTTAAGGCTATACACGGTCCTGTGGTCCGTAAGTACACAGGGTGACAGGAAGTGAACCACCCTTCTAGCTACAGAAAGTAATTTCAGTCCTTTGATTAGACACAAATACATACATCCTATCAGCAGGTTTTGCCACCAGGCATGTCAAGCCAGCTGAGATCATATGGTGTGCTCACAGTGTAACAAATATTCCAGAGAGCTCTGTACTACTACTGGGCTGATATTCTTGGAGCACTTGTATCCTGAGGGCAGAAAATAAATCAGAGAGAGGAAATTAAGAGTGAGTTTGTCCCTTTCAGCCAAAATACGCTGTAAGGACCATCCATAAGCAGAAACACTGAAGGATAAATGTGTGGTAAGAGACTATAGTATCGTCCTGTATGCCTTCATAGGCAAACTTTGTTAAGGAGTGAGATGTGGGCAGAAAGAATTAAACGGCTAAAGCACAACCACAAGTGGAAAGCCAGTAATTTGATTGACTACGGTTTTTTAAAAATATTTTCCTGCTAAATGCATACAAGCTACTTCTAAGATTAAAAAAAAAAAAGAAGAAAGAAAAGTTTCTGTTTTTTTATATATATAAATACCTTCTGAAATACTTTAATAAAGTTTTTCTACAGCCTGGTATCCTTCAACCACATAAATTATAAAATGTGTTGATGTCATTCTGCTGTAATACTCTGGAGCTGAAGTACCCTAAAGAAATCTTAAAGGCTCAACAGTTGTTTAAATGCAAATAACTGTTGTTGTCGAGTTTGCCCAAGTACGGATTCTCCTTTTGCTAGATTATTACTTCTTGAAATTCTGAAAAGGAGTTTTGGATGTGCAAACGTTGTTACTATGTGACTAACAGTAGGTGGTCAGTGGCATTAGGTGTTGGATTGGAAGCACTGGGAGGAGCAATTTTCCATATGAATGAAGATGAGAACTGGAGATGATTACCTGATCTTCAGTTCATGTATAGGTGTTTTGTGTTGCACATAAAATTGCTAGGTGGGAGTTTCTTGCAAGGCTATGACTTTAAGCTGCATTGGGACCAATTATTTACTTCCCAAAAGTTGTGTTCAGATTTGTGGATATGTACAAAAGTTGTTGAGACTTGACACTCATTTTACACTTTATGAGACTAGTTTTTCCTCCACAGGAATTTTGCAATAATGCGATTCTGCTATCCCACTACGGTTATTTCTAATGGTATTCACTGCTTGAATGGTCCCATATGTATGGTGAAGAATAAAATAATAGCATGACCTTTTTATTGCTGTTTGGGCTTAGTATTGTGCTTATGTGAAACAGGTCTCATTGTGCTACCTGACGCAGAACTGTAGTTCTCAGATTATCAGAGGTTACAGCAAAGCCAGTGTTGTGTTCAGCACTGGCCTTTACTATCTGTATCCTGTCTTATTCGTAGTTTTATAATGAGGGTACATGGAAGTCTGCAGCAGTATTGTAGGCTAAGAATCATCCAGAAAGTTTGGAAGCCATCAAGTTGTATGTTATTGATGTAAAGAACGTGCAGTCCAAATGCATGCAAGGAATTCCCTGTCTGTGGCAAGTGGGTCCAGTTGCTCCCATCTCAACTTGCTTTGTGTGGAACATAGTCACCATCGTCCATACACCTGGGACCCAAGCACAGTCCCAGTCTCAAAATGCATCTCTGATGACTAATGATGTAGGATGCTCATGCCCATGGCACCAAATTTGGGTTATGTTGGATGATTGGATTATAACGTGAAGCTCATGTCATTGTGCTTGAGCTTGATGTTAGATTGACTCAGAATACACTGTCAGTCTTTTTGGGTTTTTTTTGTTGTTTTTTTTTGCGCCAATGCAAGCAAATGAAAAAGAAGGGAAAAAAAAAACCAGAGAGAGATGGTTTTACATTTTAGAAATGCAGAGTCCCAGGAGTACAAGTGTTTGGTTTCAACATGGATAATTAAAACAAACAAAAATTGTTAAGGTCACCAAGCTGCCAGTGGCATGGGAATTTATTTAGACAGAATGCATGGTTTGTGATGTTTGTCCTGGTTCAAACTTAATTCTGTCTTCTACAAGACATGATCTGAAGCCTCATCTTCCTTTTTACAAAAACTTTTTACAAAACTTTTTGCAAAAAAGTTATGGACTATACTGGAGTCAGATTCGGCAATTTATTCAACCTTTAAAAAAAATAAATCCTTGGGGATAAAAAAGCTTGGTTTTGTTTAAAAATGGATCCATTCAATTCATAAATGTGATTGTCACTGCAAAGTGACAGAGGCCTGTGACAAACAAGTGGAAATGAAGTTTTAGGCAGGAAGACAAAGATGTAAGTAGTTTAATTCAGTGTTTCTGTGACATTCTTTGTAACTTAACACTGTAACCTTGAGTTGTCTGAAATCCAGTCATAGCTAAGGGAGACTCACAGTATGATCTGTGGAAGGAAATAAGCATCTCAGGGGGTTGATTAGTCTCATCCTCAAACCAGACTCTAGTTTCTGCCTGGTGAGCATAATTAACAGCTGGGGCTGGCTTGCACAGACTTAGATCTGTATAGGTGCATGAGATGAATCCCTGCTTGTGTGTGTCCTAGAACAGGCAAAATCCCTTCTACTCATTTAATCTTCTTACTCCCTGGAGTGATTCCTTTCTCTCAGTACAAATCAGGCCTTAAGTGGGACTTTTGCTGATCTTCTCGAATGCTGCGTTGGCACACTCAGTTGTCTCCTCAGTCCTACTGTCTCCCTGGCTGAAATTAAATAACTATTCCATGGGCTAATGTTGGTCAAACAGATGAAGAAGTAGGCAGGCTTCAAATTGCAGCCTCAATGGTTTTTCAATGTTATTATTCCACTAAGATGTCAAGCATCTTTTGCAGGAAAGGCAGCTGTCTGGGAGGTAATTTGATAGGTCTGCTTTGGGCAAGTTTAGACATGTGTTCTAACATAGTACAAAATGTAGTTCATAATTTGATAGAGACGTCTTCCTCTCTGTAACAGATACAACAGACAGATGGGGGAGCACAAGTTTCAAGAGAGACAATTAGGATTCGTTTGCGAAACGTGTGTTGCGCAACAGCTGCTTGCCAACATCAGCTATTCTTCTTTTGACCTACAGCTGTGCAAATCTATTTTAAAATTTTTAAATTGTTTTAGAGAGAGAAAAATATTTTGTTTGATCCAATATGTTTTAAATGTTTGAGTTTTTCTTATTTTTGCATCCTGAAGTAAAGCAGCAGGAATGTTTTTGAAATGAAACGCTTTCAAAATTAAGAGTTAAATATTTGGAACAAATGTAGTGAAGACACAAGTTTTTCAGTACTTTTTTTGGCTGTAATTAATCACTGCAATTGATCACTGATTTAAAATGTAACTTAAACAGGTCTGTTTGAAAGAAGAATTTTGAAAGAGTATGAAATAGTTTACAGAGAAGAAGTAGGAGTAAGCATACTTTTAAAAGTAAATTAAAAATAATTCGCTCTTAGGAGTTTTCAGGCCAAAATGTAGATCTTCTAAATATATTTAATCTAGTTTTTATTGAAACATTTCCTTTGTTGCTATCTTTCTCCTCATGTTTTTACAAATTCTCTTTGTCAAATTCCACTCCAAATTTAAAACTTTGATAGTAGTGTGGCTTCAAAGTAGGAGGAAATCTAAATTAATTTCCCAATGAAATTACCATTGCCTGAAATACAATAGCCCATGCTTTTACAATTATTTATTAAGTGCTCAATATTTATTGTACTGACCAGTGGATAAAAAACAAGCATGTACTCTGCTGTTATAAGTGGAAAGTTTATTCCTTCTATGACATTTTTTTCTGACTTTCTTGGAGAACCAACTAACATATATACTTTGCAGTAATAGTTTTTAATTGTTTCAGAACCTTCCCGGAAGTGCGAGATGATTTAATATTATGCGGTTTCCTTTCCTGCTTTTGTGTTTCAAAGGATGGTGAACAAATTAGCAAAAACCTCAGAGCCAGCTACTGTCCTGTACCTGCACAACTCCCACCACCTTCAACTTGCAGGCTCCACTTAATGGCTTGAAATGGATATTACTTTATAGCCTACATCTTATGGCTGAACTCCTGATGGAAATGAGAACTGAGTATATGGTGGAGCTACAGGAGCAAACCCTTAGGAAGTACATTACACTAGTGTACTGCTGAAGGCTACTTGTACGCCTTAGCTTATTTCACTATAATTGAACTCGTGTATTTATAACCTATACTTCATCATCTTTGACTTAATGTGAGAAAGAAAATTAAAAATAACTCATTAAGTACAGTAATTTATGCATACAGCTAACAAACTCTACACACACTGATTGTTTCAAAATAGAGGATTCTACAAGCAGAAAAAATATCTGGTGACTTGCAGTTCTGTCTAAGAGCTGCTTGTTAATAAAACTTTGGATTTAGTATAGAATATTTAAAGTAAAAAAAAAAAAAAAAGATGGCAAGTAAGGAATTTTTTAAAAGGGGAAAGAAAACCAAGTATAAATTTCAATCTGGGCACATAATAGTTATAGGGTACATTTTCAAATCTATATAATTAAGGGCTTTAGAGGGATTAGAAGGTAGGTTAAGTCATAGGATTTTTAACTTAAATGTAGTCATGGGCTATACATAATAATCTGGATTTTTTCCTACATTGATCAGCTGAAGGACAGTAAAATGGGTAATGATGAAACTGCTGTAGAATCCAAGTCATGACTCATAAATGCCCCTTACTGTAAGCATAAGAATACAGTAGTACTGTTGGCTTGTTCAGTATATATATATATGAGTAAAATGATCATGAAAATAATGAGTGGCCAGGCTCCCATAATGCTTTTGACATGGATGGATGGATGGACGGACAGTTAATCTACCATCTTGCTTTTCCTACAAATAGGTATTTTTTTTTTAGCATCTACTGTGGTCCATGTGCATTCTACTGGCTGAAAGATCATGATCTCTCAAAATCTTTTTCTTTACATCATAGCTGTGATGTTTTACTGATCTTCTCCTCTTTCATTGTTCAGGTCTCTTCTAAAAGACTGACATACTAGGTGATGGTGAGGACTCACCAGCCAAATCCAGATGTCTCCCACTTCTGCTGCTCCGTAGGGGAGGACAGACTCTTTTTTTATTCTCTGCACAGCTCTTTGTGTCCTGGTCTGTTGCTATGATTCTTACCTATTACAGAAACACAGAGGAAAAAAAAAAGAGTATTCAGGTTTGCTAATGCTTTCCATTGCCATTATAGCACAGTCTTACCTATAGAAAATCAATAGCTATAAGGTGGTTTCTAACAGCCTTCAGAAAGACTGTAGGACTCCTGTCTTTAGGATCAAAACTACAGTATCGTAGTTGGAAATTGGAAGACATTTGAGAATAGAATTTTTGCTCATATTTTGAATATCATGGCAAAAAAGCAATGGCTTCTCTCAGCAACATTCAGGAATGGAGAAAACCAACATGTTTCTACTGATTAAAAGTAATTTAACAAGAATCTGAGGCTTTCAGATTTTAAAACCTTTTCTGATTTCTCAGACTGGCATTTTCAATATAATATTCACAGATTTAGTTCTGGGCAACAAATCTCAGCCTTTACATAACCACTGCCATTTAAATGATATTTTCCCATTTACAGATGAGTTTTGACTTCAACTTGGCTGCTAGTAGAATAAGAGAATTTCAATAAATAATTTTTTAAAACCAACCTTGGTCCTTTTTTTAATTGGTTCAGAAGAGTTTCTGCTTACACCAGATTTGTTTCAAAGAGTTCATAGAAGTGATGCCGAATAGTTTGGCCTGCCAATTTAAGCAAATCTCATAAAGTTTCTACCATCTCCACTAATTTCTACATTTTCTTTGATCTGATTTACATAAATGAATAATACAATGCCAGCCTCAGAGTCCTTGACTGAGAACTATTGAGCACATGTGGCCATTGAAGTCTATGGAAAGATTTCTGTCTGTGGAAAGATTTTTGTGGAAATTGGGTTTGGTTCTTGGGTTCCCTGAGACCACTGCAATTAGGGATGGATTTTCTCCCTCCCTTTCATTGAAATCAGTGAGAACCAATTATTCAGAGACCTTTAAAATTCTACCCTTTCAACAGCCTAGCTTGAAGCTGTGTTAAAGAAGGTTTCATCTGTTAGATCTTGCTTTCATTTGTACTATGTAAATCCAAATATAATTAGTGAGAACTTGAGGTGGCCTAAGCTGAAGTCTGAAATAACTGGGAGTATTGACACCCAAGTGAGGGTATGATCCAAAAGGTAAAGTGCTCGGGTTTGACTTACTTTAACTCCATTTCCTGTTGGGAAAGTCTCCTGTTGAATGGTTTTTTTTTTTGTTTTTGTTTTTTTAATTGAAGTCAACTGTCTTGCATCAGAGGGGGATAGTGTTGAACTTTTGAAATCCCAGATCAAAGAAAAGCAATTCTCTAGTCCCAGTTGGACAGTACCAAAATTTCTGAGCTCCAGATACTTCGGTGTTATGTGGACAACCAGGGTGAGTAGAAGCCACTCACACGCACAGGCATATCCCTGTGCCTCCGCTGGCTTCTGTGGATAGCAAATAAAGGGTGGCTTTGCCAGCAAAATTGTTTCAATTAAAAACCTACTGGGTTAAATTTTTGAACAGAAGTTATAACATAAGAAGGATTCGTATTTTGTTAAATCTAACAAATTGTTGGCATACAATATAAACAATAAATTCTCTTCCTGCTGGAGGAAAACTCACTGGAATTGATTAAAGTGATACCAAGGATAAAGTTTACCCAAAGCATAGAAAGAAAGTACACTTCAGTGAAATGATTTCTATTTGTAATGGGTTGAATAATTACAAAATAGTTGTGCAACAGTTTTAAAAATGCAGATTTAGAGAACTTTATGAGCAGCCTGCTAATTGAACTCATAGCAGTGTAGAAACTAATAAAATAATAATAATAAAAACTTCTGCAGTCTTGAAAAGGAACTGGACAGTCATTCATGCTGCCTGTGTCAGCACTAGAAAATGCTTCTTCTTTATTATTGTTCTTAAAGAATTTCTCTGGAAAAAAAGCTTCACTTGATATTTACATTCTCAGAAGTTACATTTTTCCTTGATTTGAAAGTAAAATATTTCAAAATATTATTTGTGTTCAAAAATTCCAAATATTTGTAATGTCAACTTGTAGGATAGCCTAAAGGGTTAGGGTAAAGAACTGGAGTGTTCACAAGTGTGTTGGAGAATAGAAATCTTAAACAGGGTAATATTTATGAGCAACCAAGAGGCTACATTCTGCTCTCAATTACTCTGGCATAAATCTAGAATTACTCATTGGAAGTTCAAAGTTTTTGCTGCAGATTTACACCCATATAATGAGGAACAGAGTTCGATTCTGTAAGGGTGGGAAAATCAATTTGGCCGGAATGTAACTAGCCTGGAACTCAATCTCTAATCACAGTAAGAAACCTTTTCCAGGTCAGATAGCAGACTGCACATTTTGTATCTCTCTGAGATATGGTAGAGCAAGAAACTACAAAAGGCCACAAGGATTCAGAGCAATAGAGGCAAAAGTTGTTAGATTACAGTTTGAGGGAATAAAGTGTAGAGACTTGCAGAGGGCAGTGAGAGGACTCGGGGAACCACAGGAAAACAGTACGAGGGAAAAGGGAGTCAGAATCAAAATCCCGTATTCTGGGAAATGGTGAGATTTTTCCTAAATTAATGTAGGTTTCAGAAAAGACCAGAATCTTTTAACAGGGTATCAGAGTGGATTTTTGAGTACTCTGCTAGTTGTTGTTCAGGTGGTTTAGTACTGAAGAAATTGTAATGCTGTACTAGGATGGTTTCTGAAAAGAAAATAAAAATACTGCCTGCACATCTTGTTCTTATTCTGGAGAAGATTGTCTCACTGGGTGCAGGGAATGGAATGAAAAATAAGACTTTCAAAGACAGTAAAAGAAAACAACAAAGGAATAAAAAGAAATAATCTGTGGAATCTAATTATACCTTTTTTAAATGTAGAGAGACTGTACTAGTATGTCTCAGACCTGGCTGACAGAAGTAGCTGCAATTATGCAGTTTTGTGGCAGCCGAAAATCTTTCTGGGTCTAATAACAAAGTTATTGAGCTGTTAGCTGTGATGCTACATGAATTTGTAATGAAGACATTTTCTGTAAATAATGCTGTCTGACTTTGTCTGCCAGTGAAGGTGTACATGCCACTGCTGACATTTTCACTAGTGGCTATTACCTTTGGGTTTGCTGATTTTTTGCTAACATTATCTATTTAGCTGGATGCTCCAGCTAAGCAACCAGTTTAGTCTCCCTTCTGGTTTTGATAAAACGCTGCTTTCTTCATAGCTCATCCTAGGGTTATTGTAGGTGGAACAAAATTATTTTGGCTTTCTGTTCTATTTTTTAATTTGTGAATGCTGATGTTGCTTTTATGGCTGCCATATGCTTGTTACATATGTCGGTTCTAAAAGCCCCGCTGATGGATGAAAGCTGGGAGAGGAGTTCTATCATTTGTCTCCCATCTAGCACTTGTGCTTGAAGGTAAGTCCAATATAATAAATAATCATAGCCTCCTTTTTTTTTTTTTTTTTTTTTTATAACATGCCACATCTGTAAGGTAATATTTCTCCCCAGTATGCTGAGAAGCAGGAAGGAAGCATCTAAGATCTGCAGGATTTGGAGTATTTTTGACAGCTATGTGCTATTGAGTTTTGGTTTTTTTTGTTTTGTGAAAGATAAAACAACCCAGGTGAATTGCTCAAAGGATATTAATGACTGTCAGACATGTGTGCTCATATGTACATAAAGATACACACAAAAGATAAAATCATGCATCTGTAGATATAGTAGCAGTGAGAAAATACAGTTTGCTAACCTGGAAAGCTGCTATTGTAAATTAGTGTTAGATTTCTGTTGAGATGGCACAAGGTACATGGCGTAGTATAGATGGGAGGTGTTTGGTAATGAGAAACAGCAGTTCATCCTTGCCACCTATTGATCAAAAAACTGGAAGGTTTGGTCGAGCAACATACAGAATCTATTTGAGCACTTGGCCTGGAGCACACTCTGATCACAGCAGACTGGAGCAAGGCACAAGCTTTCAAGGCTAACTGTAGGAAATGTTCACATATGGCCAACAGGAGATAGAGGCAGATGGTTGAGATTTTTAGTATGTGCATTAGGCCAATTTTTATTTGAAAGAGAAGAGCACCCGCTTACAGCCATATTATACATGGTCAGGTTCTTCATTCATTGACGCACAAGGCCTATCTGCCTAATATTTTCCAGGTAGATATGAGTGACAATCTTTACAAGATCTTCAAGCTGGTTAAATACAAGCCAAGGGTAGGAAGCCTCAGTGACTGTGGCGATAAGCTCTGGTGAAGAAACACTGCTAAAAAATGTGGGCTCTGTATAGTGTTGTCATAAGTCCTCAACCAGAGAAGACAAATAGCACGAAGCCATGGGCAGAAAGAGCATGTCTGCTTATCAAAACAAAGTAAAAATTCGAGTGTGACCTTATGGCATGTTACAATATCTGTTCTTCACCTAAGAACTTGAGATCCAAAGTGGCAGTACTAGTCAGAGCAAGGATCCATCTCTCAGTATTCTGCTTCTCACCATTGGCACTAGAAGATGTGCAAGGAAATTGTATGGAAATGGGACATATAGAATCATAGAATCATATAGGTTGGAAAAGACCCTTAAGATCATCAAGTCCAACTGTAAACCTAACACTGCCATGGGGCATAATGCTTCCCCTGGTATACACATCCAACTTCAGAGTAAGGTAAATGGCAGACTTTCCAGTGAGAATTTTGACTGGAAAGGTGATATAATGGTGATTTGGTAAGTCTTCAACAGGAACTGCAATATTTGTCCATATTTTGTGTTGAGATGTTGTTTGCCATAGGAAATCTTGCCTTTAAAATGCCATGTCAGTATATCCTGAATTACTGCCAATCACAGGAAAGCTAGGATGAAGAGGAAATATTTATGTGGTTAAAGACGATGAAAATAAAGTGGGTGTTGTAGGAAGGCTTACTTGATAACAAAATTAGTTACAATGACTATCTGCAAAGACCAACAGGAAACCGAAAACATGTCTTGGATCATTCACCTACGATGATAATAAGCCATACTATGCAATAGTTGTGACTTAGATCAAGGTAGAGGGAAGCAGATGGGTAGAGGCGGTATAGCTAATGCACTTGGGGTTATAAATTGTGGGTGATGCAAGCCAGCATGGCATGACTATAGTCTCAAAGCAAGAAGGAAGCAGACAGTAGATAATGAGTCAGAAGTGCTCCTCCAGCTGCAGTGCAGCTCACACTTGTTTAAGGTCAAATATCAAAGCTAGTCCCTGAAAATCCATCCGTCTTTGTTTTCATGAAGTATTTTTTAAGTATTAATGTGGTCGTCTTTTTTTAAACACCTCATGCTAACCTTTCATTCCTAACCATTTTCATGATTATTGAAAAAAACGTTCTTTTCTTCACTGCTGTATATATATTTATACTTTTGGCAGAGCAAATTTTCTTCATATCTCCCAAACTCTCTGTGCAGTAATTTCCATTGACTGCAGGGGTATCTGCTGGTGATAGCAAAGCTGATTGACTTCAAAGTCTCTTACTGTTGCTGCTGCACTTGGCCAAGAGTCTGCTCATGACTGTAGCAGATGTTTCTAAGATTTTTTTTTTAATAGACCAATGAGAACCTTATGGAGCAGCTTTTCACTACAATTCTGAAGTGAATGCCAGTGTAGCTATGATTTTGAAACCCTCTATCAGATCCACAGTGCTCATGAGAGGAACGTTTCCCTTTCCAGCAGATGAAAGCACAGGTTTGCCACTCTGCCAGCTACGTGATGGCAGGTAATCAGCAGACTTCTGTTCAGTTTCAGATTCTTTATCTTAATGGGTTTATTTTTTACAGTTTGTTAGAAAATTTCATAATAAATTTATCCTCTGAAGTAATTTTGGATGTAAGTTCTGAGCAATTCACACTTGGTATCAACAGTCAGAACAGATTTGACTAACCCACAAATATTGCCAACTTCCTTCTCATCTAATTAGGACTTATAAAGGTCTCCTTAGCATCATAAAGTATTCTGTCAGGATTTTGGGGGTATATGTGCATTGGGTGATATTTTTTTGTAGTG
The DNA here is from genome assembly GCA_013396935.1 of Baryphthengus martii. Lineage (NCBI taxonomy): Eukaryota > Metazoa > Chordata > Aves > Coraciiformes > Momotidae > Baryphthengus > Baryphthengus martii. The sequence goes on along the minus strand of VWZK01006463.1, from coordinate 359,866 downwards.
AGATCTGTTGAGAGCAATAGTGATTGGAGAGAATACGAGGACAGTTTTTTGGAGGGAATAAAAGATAATTTAAACCTTGGTCAAAATTTCAAGTGGAACAAAGCTGCTTCTATTAATAATAGTATTTATTATAGTATTATTTAATATTATTAATTAATAATTCTGTTTCTTACCACTCTCACTGAAATTAATGTTAAAACTTAAGAACTTAATCTTATATTCTAGAAATGTCTTTTTTTTTTTTTCATGGTTTCTACCTTAGACATTTCTTCAGTAACTTTAGAGATAGCTGGAACACTCTTAAGTGCCCTGCGAAGTGAGGGAAATGCTCCTTTGGTAACGCAGCACTGAAGTTGGGTACTTGTAAAATTTTCTAAGACAGAAAGATAGGAGCTGAAATCAGTAACTCACATGGCCGACCAAAGGTGATGCAAAGCCAGAAATTCTGGCCGAGAGAGAAAACCTAGTGGGGAAGAAAGCAGAAATGCAAGAGGGAGAAGGTTCCTGCCGGTGGCCCGGAGGACGCTTAGAGAAGCCAGTCCGCATGCTCTGGCACACTGCGCCCTAGAGAGTGTTTGTAAATGGGGAACTGAGGAAAGAAGGAATTAAGGACATAAAAACTGGCACTGTCATTCTTAGGATGAATATAATCTTTCAGACAAGCTTATGCAGATTGAAATAACTGGGGTTGGGGAGTGGGGGGCAAAGGAGGAAGGGCTATTCCTTGTTAGCTGCAGTTAACAGCAGCTTTGAGACTCTTCAGTATTTGTTGTTTAATTCATTTACTTAGGAACAAATGGATTATCCCTTTTTTTTTAGTTTTTTTCCTTTTCCTCTTCCACCTCCCATAGAGGAAAGCTGATGCTTTCATTAAGCTTTAGCAGCTGGCTGTATGATCTAGTCAGTAGGTCAGTATGTAAATACTTACATAGTGTGTTCAGTTATTGTTAGTCTTTTTTTACCCTTACAAAATTTTTGTTTACATTTCCCAATCCTATAGTATTTAAGCCTGATTCCTTTGAGCCAAATACTTCATGATTAAATACCGTGCGTATCAAAGAGAAATAATTATAATTTTTAACTCACACAGATGTATAAACAAAAAAAAAAATCCCTACTTGAGAGAGTAGTGAGGCCCCCATATAGATTTGAGAAGGTCATTTAGCCTCATGGTTCTGCTTGACTATATTTTAACATGTCTGACATACTTCACAAGGAGGTATGGTACTAAATTATGCATAAAGAGTTGAAACCATCTGACAGAAGATGCTGCAAATGTATAGCAGGAATAAAAACGATAAAAGATCAGGTCACTTCTATCAGTTAATCCAATTGAAACCCATAAACTCCTGACTGATCTTTGAACAGACAGATTGTTCAGAGGATAAAACGATATCCTTATTTAAATGTTGTCCTCTTTGAAAAACTTCCCCAAACATTCAGCCAAAGCAGAAGGATTTCCTTTAGGAAACCGGATGTACCTTTTTCTATGACTGTAACTGGGCTTTGGATTATATATCTTTGGGAATTCCAAACTGTGAAGAAAAACAATAGCAGCTTACTCAGTAGCATTACGTATTTGCAGATAGAATTAAATACTTGTTACATATCTTACCTTGAGATTAATGGATTTACCTGACTTGTGTAATAACAAAAATAGTGTCAGCAGAATTAGACTGTGAACATGAGTCAGAGCTGAATAAATTGTCTCGTCATTATGTGACAGATTGAATGTATTTTCTTACACAAAACAGACGCAGGACTTCCTGCTTATAAAAATTTAGATCTGACTTACCTGAGTTTATTAAATAGATAATGAAAAATGTTTCAGGCCCCTTCAGTTTTTTTTAGCATCGTTGGTTGCTTTTTCAAGAGTTCTCTGCCTCCAACTGGGGAAAACTTTTCGCTTAACCTGAAGTTAGTGCACACAAAATTGTCTGATTGTATCGGCACATTCAAGCTCTTTCAGAAGTTAGCCTGACTCGCGTAAGCTATAGACACAGCTGTTACACCAGTGGGATGAAGTAGGGAAACAGCTCAGAACAGGCCTCTGCAGTCTCTGGACCCCTGACATTTCCTGTTTGACCCTGGACACATGCAATAGCTTCCTCATCGAAGATCATAGACCAGAAGGAGCAAACAAATCTCTTGGCTCCACTTTTGAGGCAGGTGTCCCCTCTCTTGATATTTCCTGTGGTCTGGGAGACACTGCCAGCTGTCTGTTCAGTTCATGTGAGCAGTTCGTTTGAGGGCTGGGGGAACAGAAGGGGAGCAGCCTTCATGGGGCTTGTTGTGGTATCAGATGCGATGAAGGAAAGGAAATTTATGCTGGGGTGTTTTGCTGTGAGTGGTTATTCCTCCTATGTCCCAAGAGCAAAAAATTATCTTAATATTCCAATTGACAGATACCTTCTTTTATGAGGTGGCTTGGATTTCAGGTATGTTTACTCTGGTAATACAAAATAAATATTACAGCTTTTTCTGGGGTCTGGCGATTACTATACTGAATGCATACATACATCTGAGGTACAACTTATTCACCTAACTTGTAATTTCTGTAAGAACATTGATTACTTGATACTTTCAGTGTCATGCATTATAGAGAGATTGTCATCAGTTTTAATAACTATGAGCTGAAGAAATGGTCCTGCCTTAAATATTTTGCTGAAACTGCCGCTACTGTTGACAACACTACTAAGAATTATGTTTTGACTTTTGCTCTGTTTTCCCATATTTTGATCTCTCTTTCCACTTTTATCTCCATATCTAACATCCCACTTGAAATATTGTCCTCTGTTTTTTTCCACAGCTCAGTTGTCTACTCACTTCCTCATAACTTTCTAACCTTCCCTGCACAACTTCATCATTTCCTTTGTCTCAGGGCTTCAGCCTTGATCTGTGTTCATCCTCCTGCACCCAGAATCTAGTCCTCTACCTGCCTGGCTTGAGGATATCTAAGCTTATAAATATCTGAACAGGTAAATTAGAAACCTACACATCCTTTCTTTGTACAATATTTAGCCTGACCTGTTTCTTTGCAATACCTTTCTAGATAGCCTCTCTCATCTTCATGTAACCAAGTTAAGATATGTGTCCCTTCTTTCTGTCAGCCATATCTTTTTACTCACTACTAATACTTTTGTCCTTCATGCCAGGCTGTCAGGTGTTGTCTGTGATTTCATGTAACCCCAGGTTGTAGCTGGTGCTCGCACTTCTCCACCCCTGGAGAAGCCTTCTTTCTGTTTGGACACTGTTAATACATACCTAAATAATCCTCATTCCTTCTTTGGATCCTCCCTGGAAACCCTACTTGATGGTCATTTAGCTCCCCACCCAACAGCTACTGAAATCAATCCCACCAAACGCACATTGCCATCGTGCTGCCGTCTATGCAGCTTCCAGCTTTGCGCTTTCCCCATAGTTATGCCCCGTTCCTGCCTTTACAGGATCCTCGTGGGCCCAGAAACCTTCTGCCTGTGGTGCCATCCCCTGCTTGTCCAGCTCCACCACCAGCACCTGTGTCTGGTGACAATTCATGCTTGTTGTCCACAGTTACCCTGTGCTTTCGTGTTTGCATGAAAAACACCACTGAAGTTTAGCTGTTAAATATTCTTTTCCACTGATTGCCTTCATAAAACCCATATTCATCATGAGGTACACAAAAGCCTTTCAAGCGAAAAATGTAGTTGAGTGACATCAAAGGACAGCAGCTGTTTGTTTATTTATTTATCTTTTGCTTAGAATTAGAGAAAACAAAAAAAAAGGAAAACCGGACTTGTAACCACATTCTTACCTATGGAGTAGTATTATTATTTTCCTCCATAACCTTTCCTGATTCCTGCAAATAATCTTGTAGATTCTTCTTTGTATCTTTGTTAGACAAAAAGCACTTCTGGGTTTTATCATTGTAAAAATTCTTACTAAATGGGGTTATGAAGTTGATGGCTCTGACCTCGTACTAACTTAAAAGTCATAATACAATTCATAATGTGTTTGAAAGAGTAATAATTATTTGGAAAGAGTGACACCAGCTTCACATCATTGTTTCCCAACCCTGTTGGTTAGGTATTGCAGATGACTCTCTCCTACTAACCTTGCTTACTTATTACTTTTAGGGTTTAAGTGTTGGGAAAATGGGTTGCAAAAGAGACTGTGGGTATCATGACCTCATCATTCGTATTCAAAAGAAGAACAGCAAGATTACCATAATACATTACTTTGTAAAATTATAACCCTGAGAAGTAATAAGATTCAATTACATTTTTTTGGCAAAGTTCTTTTTAAGAAAGTATCTGCCTCATGACTGTAGTTTATTCTTTGTCTTGATCATTGGTTAACAGGCCTCATGAGGATTTTTCATCTCCTCAAACCTTACAAGAGATAAATCCCTCTTTTCCTGTGGTCTGCTTCAGCCTTTGCATATGTGCACTTTCTAAAGCGTTAACTGTTAACAGTTGTGCCTAAGAAACTTAAATTCCTTACACAGCCACAGTGCTTTATGATGCTGGAGAACAAATGCGGACCGCACAAGGAGCTTTCTTCCCCTTTGCTCTGCCCAAGACCTGATAACTCACATCGAACAAGAATATTCCACTCGTTGGAACAGAATGGTGGATCCTGTGGGCTGAACTTGTCTGAAATGCAGAGCAGTTACCTCTGTGCAGTCTTGCATAAAGCCTATTGTGGCTACTGGTAATGGTGGCAAAACCAAAGAGAAGATGAGCAGAGGTTGCAGAAGTGGGCTGCTGATCCTCCACACAAACACTTCAAAACTCAGGAGATTCCTATACCAGGTCAGATTCACTCCTACAAACTATAAACAAGATTGGGATAGTTTATAAGTCAATATAATTGAATTTTTAACTACTGTGTCAGTGTGGTCTTTGTAAATGACACAGAGGGTAATATTGTGTATTGCATTTTTATCCTGCAAAATAATTTCAAAGGGTGATTTATGAGGATCCCTTTAGTCTGTTTTTCATTTACATTTTCTTTTCAGTGTTTTTTCTAACACTTGCCATCCTCAATTTGAGAACTTAAAAGTCCAGAAGGCTCTTACTTTCTCTTGTGCTTACATCTATAGTGTTAATAGTACATACTATTCAGGGAAGGTATAGTTAATACCATGTAGGATATTAGTGGCAGAATAGGATTCAGGTCATCCTATCTCTCTATGTTTTAGTTTGGAAGAGATAATAAGAAAAACATGTGCAGCACTTTTGTCCATATTACTGGGTGATAAAATCCCATTGGAGTTGGCATTTCTGTACATTTTTTTCCTTATATCACAGTTTAAAATGAATTCCCCTGCTATAGGCTCTCAAAGGAATTTTCAGTTGTCCTTTTAAGTAAGTGTTTATGCTGCTCAGCAATTTGGACTGTCCTTTGTGACTCATTTTGTAGCCTGCTCTGCTTGCCTATATGTCTTAGATTTCCAAGTACAAGAATTTGAGGTTGCCAGCAAGAATATTTCTATGAGCAACAAGCAGAAATGATGCGTTGGACATGGACTTCATGGAGCTTAAAATGTTTTTAGAAAGGGAAGTGTTAACACTGCATAGATGACGTTAGCACTACCACCAAGAAAGAAAGTAAAAAAAAAAAAAAAAAAAAAAAAAAAAAAAAAAAAGAACTCTGAAAAGCTGTATTGACTAAATCTTCTAACAATGCTCATGATTTTCCTATATCCTGCTCTGTGTTTTTGTATGGATTTTTCACAGCACAGACAGACGTTACCCACGCTGTGAATCAGCGTCTGTTCCTAGCCATGCTCTTGCACGATTTTAACCTGATTTCACGGGAGGAACAGGGAATGAAACACCGTAGCTCATGGTTGTCAGCAGTGAAAAATAGCCAGGAATCAGACAAACAGCTTCATTGCTGAGATTATTTCCGGGATAAAAACTCTTCCAACAGCTGTTTGCTTTGGCCACTACTCAGGTCCCTTTTTTTTTTTTTTAAAATCAGAAAAAAAAAAAAAAGAGGTTTTTTTTTTGTGGGTTTTTTTTTTGTTTTTTTTTTAAGATGTGGGCTGGTTATTTATGTAGTCAGGAAGAGGTCTCTGCTTCCAGTGTTGTGGTCTCGGAGCTGTTTTGACAGTTGGAGTAGGGGAGGTTTCATCTCTTCTCTCCCTCCTTTTCTCCCGTCCTTCATTCACTTAACGCACGGACCTGGAATGCTGTAGGAAGAAGAGAAAGCGAATTTATGAGTTCTTTAATCCCAGACAGGCAGCTCTGTGGCAGTTACCTTCAAGAAAAGTTCACGCCCCAAAGGAGTGTTTAGTCTTACAGAGGCACTGACTCACTGAGCTGTGCATGTGAGTGGCTGCGAGGCAGAAGGGAAGAGATGAAGGAAAAGTTTTGCTTCCTTGTGAAACTCCTAATATTATTGTTTTAAGACGTTTTTGAAAAGATGCCTGCTACTTTTGTTTAAAGTGTTTGTTCTGGAATTGCTGAAGCTGGAGTCTACCAGACTGAGGTCAGGAGCATTTTCTTTGGCAGAAAGAAGATACTTTTATAGAAGCCATGCCTGTACTTGGGGTTGCCTCCAAGCTAAGACAGCCAACTGTAGGGTCAAAGCCTGTTCACACTGCCCTCCCGATACCCAACCTTGGCCCTGCCGGCTCGCAGCAGTACTCACCAAAGTCTTTGGAGCTTACTGGGGCAGAGAGCTCGATGCTTTCTTGTCAGCTTACGTTAAAATCAACCTGTGATTTTGGAGAGAGGAGAGCACTTCAAGGAAAAAACCAGGAGATTGAAGATAGCAAGGTTAGTTGTAAAATCTACCTGCAGATCTCAGTTCTCAGAAAATGTTGATTTACTCAGACAAAAATCTGATGGAAACTTACTTCATGTAGAGCTTGGGGGTAACTGGGTAAATAGACTTTTGCTGTCATCAGTGAACTTGCATAGCAGCCTTGGATTTGTGTTACTCAGTGTTGCTGTTTGAATAAATATTCTGGTTTTAATTGTTAGTGTTAAATGCTTCACAGATGCATTTTGATAAGGATCAATAGAATCATAAGTAGAGAAAAATCATTCCAGCACCCAGTAAGTAGAGCAATGACATAACAGTACTTTTTAAAAAAAAAAATAAATCTTGGCTGCTTCATGTTATATTATGAAGTTTAACAAGAGCTCTCACACCCACACCTATTCCCACAGGGAGGCTCTTTTAAAATAAAAACAAGTAATTGATTTTCTTTTCACTTTTCAAATGATCTGGCTACTCCTTCTGCAGAACTGCTGAACCAGAAAAACAACTTCTCAGTGAAAAGTGCCTGTGTTTTTCTCCTCTGCTTCTTCCTAGCCTCTATCTAGATCTTATTCAATGTGATTGTAAAAACAAAAGTTTGTCTGAATTAGGATGCCATAACATTTCTTAAAGGTTTTTTTTTTGTTTTGTAAGGGGTTCTTTTTCAGTCTTAATTAACAATTTAAAAGCTTCTGCTTGATTTTTCTACTAGTCTTTCTGCTGTAGTTGAAATCATTTTTCATGCTTTGAATATGAGTATTGAGTCCCTTCTGGTCAGTAGTATATATTCCTGTAGATCTTCCAGTCAGTACATTATGGCTGCACGTGTGGTTTAACAGCTCCAGCAAGCAGTGTTATATGAGGTTACTTTATCTTGCTTTTCTAGTGCTTTTGGTTTGTGGAACTGATTACCACAGTGGCTAGTTGCTTCTTATTTAGTTTGAGGACACTTGAGTGTCATCAGAGCTGTTAAAGTGGCAAGATACATATAATATATGTTTTCCTTTGTTTTTGGTCACTGAGTTAATTCAGTATTAGTCAAGAAAGTTGGTTTTGTGGTTAAAGCATAGGGTTGGGATTCTGAACATTTGGGTTCTTTTTAATCCCTGCTGTGTATTTCCCCATGAGATTTTGGTCACGTCACTTACTTTTTCCCTTGAAGTTTTTTGTATCACCTCTCCCTGTCTCCCAAACATGATACATTGGTGATCTTAATCATGCTCTATAGAAATGCAAACAAGGAGCAGACTGTTCATCTCTTGATTACAAGAAGTGATTAACAGACATGTGTGACATGAAGATAATAATACAACTTTTCAGCACAATGTGATTCCTGCTTGCTTCCTTATTTTTAGTATAGAATATTCTTTATGTTTTCTCTTAAAATTTGTTCGTTAATAGATATTGCATGATATTGCAAATTAGATCTGCAAGTACTATTTTCAGGAAAAAAAAAAGTACAGCTACATTGTCTACTGAGAGATATTACTTGATTCTTTAAAAAAGTGTGGAGAAAGTTATAAAGCATCTTGCTTTCAATGTTTAAAACACTTGGGAACTATTAATGATTAGCTTGAGACCTAATGGGAGACATGTCCTTCCAAGGCTTCTGGTCCTGAGCACTGCTAAAGTGCTAGTGAGTAAACTAACAAGCTAGAGGGACCCAAATTGTGATGTCAGTTTGCCGTTTCATGTTTGACAGTACTTGTAATCTTAGAAACTGCTTTTTAAAGAATAAACCACAAAACCAACCTCCAAAAAACAACCTACCAGCCATTAGATCTCTCTTCTCAGTGGAGGTAGCTGAGCCCTTTTAAAAGATGATCCTTAAAGACTAAGGCCAGTTTGTGCACATGATGTTTTGAAAACTTCCCCTGGCCACCTGAATTTACACAAGTACTGAGCATTCAAGTTACTAATTTCTGCAGCTTTTCTGTATTCCTCCCTTAAAAGTCCAACACTCCCAGTAAAGCTTAGTGGCAGCTCTTTGCCCAGTTTTTTGCGAGGCTCATTTTTTTGAAGGATGTTCTTGCATTCACCTTTAAAGCAAGTTTCATGAACTCTCTTTGCCAAAGTAGTTTGGGCAGTAAGGTGCATGGTTATGATGAACAACTTATTTTCAAGCTTTTCTAGCTTTTTAAGCTTACTTTTACTAGTAGACTTCAAATTATCAGCCTTAAAGTATTGAAAACTATTTTGTGACGGAGATCCATGCCACCCTGTTTCTCAGTGTCTAGTAGCCTCAGCAGTATGTCCAGGTTATCTAAGCAGAGATTCTAAGCACAAATTTGAGGCAGTTGGTAGGATTAGTATCTCTTCAAGTTTGCTGAACAGATGCAAGTTCTGTATTACAGATTGGGTTGCCCCAAAGCCTAACCATTTGTGAGTGCTGTGTCCAGCAGACCTTTGGTGAATTTCTTTGGTGAACAAACATATTAATCCAACATGTGTTATTCTTCCAAGGCTCTGTGGTATGCAGTGCTGTCCATCGAGAATATTTCATTGTAACAGTGATCAGATAAACAGTTTTTCAATTAAAATGTAATGAATATCTAGTCTGAGTTTCCAAGTGAGAGTAAAATCTGCCTATATAGCACACTGCTTGTCTGCTTATGTTATATTGTTGGATATAAGGCAGCGCTGATTTTTGAGGGAAAAATTATAGATATCTCTCTGCAAAAGACAATGGAGCATATGAATTAACCATCTGGTTAACTTTTGCCCTTGGCTGCTGGGTTGCAGCCTTTAGCATTGCTTTTTTTGGTATTTTACATATGTTGCACTGTGGGTCACCAGCTTTCTCATCCTGTCTGGAAGGCACTTAGATTGACACATGTAGTCACTGTGACCTATCCTGTTGCTATCTATAAGTGCTAATGATGCCAAGATATATTTGGGTTCTGTATGTCAGTAGAGTAGATCATTGCCACCCAGCTGTTTCCTCTATGGCCTTCAGTCTCACCACACCTGGTTGTTCGAGACTTTTGACACTTGGGTTGAATTTCTCACACAACTGCCTCGCCAACACTGTTTAGGAATACAGCTGCTAACATCAGTTCTCCTTTCCCTAGGCATCACTCCCATCTCATATGATTTTGCTGCACTTGCACATGTAGTCTTGATTGTTTATTTTGTGGACATGATGCAATTTGAAGTTCGATATTATTTTAATAAAAACTATGGTAGAAAAAGTTTGAGGTGATTCTGTTCAACTTTTTTTCTTAATTGGGTAGAACATAGTTAAGCCTAGGAAAGCAAAGAGTAAGTTGGTAATGACTTAATTTTTTTCTGTGTGTAGTTTATTCAACTACAGTTCTGTTCAAGATTTTCATAATTTATGCTTTGGTACCTAAGTCACATACAGTTCCATCTGCTTTCTTGCTAAAGCCACTAATATTTAAACGGATTGCATGAACATTTAGTATGTGAATAGTCATGCAAAATATTTGAACGCAAGCATTCAGAGCACATTCTTTTTCCCTGAGTATCATATAGACAAAAGTTTATTCCTATGTATGTACACAGAAAAGGAATCCAGCTGCTGGATTCATGAGGTGAAATGCTGGCTCTCTTTGAAGCAGATGGAGTTTTGCTGTTCAGCTGGACCATAGAGTGTTTTTATTCAAACCCATGTCTGAAAACACCAATATATTTCGTAATATTTTTCTAACTCTGGATACAGTATTATTTACATTTCTGTGCCACCACTTTTATACTGCTTGCTAAATTAATGAGACCAAAATTGCTAGATCATGCAAGACTGCCATGTGATACCATTCCAGTTGTAGAATGGGCTATTAAACAATAACAAAATGAAAAAAAAATATCAGGTGATACTGTAGAAAGGTAGTGAAGCAATGGCTTAAAACTAAAGGAATGAAGAAATAGTTTCTTTGCAAAAACAACTTACTTTTTCTTCACTAAATGACAACTCTGCACTGTATTGACCTGTGGCAAAATGCCAATGGCAATAGCATGTTACTCCAGGTCACCATGATTGATTTCAGCTGCCCTCACACATTTGATGGTGCACTCGCAAGGGCACCACCACAAATCCTCTCTGGAAGAAAGCTGAGCAGCTGCTGAGAGTCAGCACCCATGCTAGGCACACTAGTCTTCTGGCCTGCCTTCCTGGGGCTGCTCCTTGCAGTGCTCTACTTTATGGTCCCGGGGTTTTCCTCCCATCATCAAGATTTCTTCTTTCAAGATTATTGCATCATCATTTATGCTTGCAAACTGAATTTTCTCTGAGCTGAATCTGGTATATTAATTGTAGTGTTTCAGTTATATGACTTGAATGATAAGATTTTAGCCTTCTTTCCTGAGTTAATTCATTCCTTTACTGTCATATGAGCTGTTTCTTTGTTTTTGTTTTTTTTTTTTCTTGTTTTCACTTTCTTTTTGCCCATGCTATCTGTCTGCTGCTGTCTGCTTTATCTGCTGCTTTCTTCCTGTTGGCAGACATCTTTACAGGCTTCTGCATACAACTTATTTTTCTCTGTATCCACTAGTCAAGTCTTCCTGTCATGACTGGAACATTTTTCATATCACTGTTCATTATCAGAAAGTGCTAGTAAAGCTCTCCAGCCCCACCAAGTTCAACATATCTAACTTTGATATAGGAATATCTCAGGAACTCAGGAAATGGATCTGCTGCAAGGCCTTCTGGAAGAAATGACAAAAGAATATGATGTGTCCACCTGAGGAAAGAGACACAACTGGCTTCTGCTGTAGAGCACAGAAATTCTAGCAGTCAGGCTACAGAAGCAGTCTGTAAATTGAGAGAACAGAGAAGATTGGATGTGCTTTACCTGGGGAGCATGGCCAACAAAGAATGGGGCCTGAAATATGTAGTGGTTCCAAGTGAACGCTGTTACAGTAATCTAAAATGGGTGTCAGTGTCGCAAAACAAAGCTAAATACTTTGATGTGATTAGGCAAAAACACAGACTGTTGCTATTAAAGTGTCTCTTGAGGTCCATTTCATTTAGTATCATCTTGTCATTGTTTGAGGTCTTCCAGTGTCATTCACCCAGCCGTGTTGCAGTAGGGCATTGGAATGAGCACAGAAACCTCTCATTTTTTTCTTCACCAATAGTGAGCAGTTTGTCAGTGATGTAGTAACTTCTGCCCGTCGCCAGACACCAAGCTTGGAGGACAACTAGGCTCCTCTATCCAGACAGATCTCAAGACAAATATTTTTGCTTTCCGTACATGGGTGGAGCTCCTGCTTATGCCAACAGGAGGGAGTACTGTGCACACTGGAAAACCAGATGTGTGCCATGAACGGCTTCCATATCTCCATCTTTCCTCAGCTAACCCTTCCACACCATTTACTTAGGTTCTGTGTGATCCTTTCCCACCATTCCCCAAATCTTTTGCAAGCCGAGCATCTGTTGCAATCCCACATCTCTTTGACCTTTCCATTTCTTGGATAACTTTTTATCCGGTCTCTCAGGGCCAAGCTCCACCGAGTTTCTTGACATACTGAATCTAGGGAACATAAATAAATGAGTTTATTTCCCCATTTTGTCATACCCTTCCTTTTTCTCAGTGCTAGTGCGTTGGAGATGTCTGCCTTGTGGGTTGGCAAGAGAGGGGGCTGCTCATTGTGCCGAGTGTTTCGTTTACAGAACTATAGCCAAGGCAACAAAAAGGGCAGCAGAAGCAGCCAGAGACCGCCTATCTTCTCCCCATAGTGACCGCTAGTGATGGGAAGCCAGCACTGTTTCAAAAGCACTGAAGTAGATGCCAGAAATTTCCATCAACACTGCTGACACCTGGGACTATGTGCATTTAAAATTCGTACAGCCCCAGTGAAGGCAGGACAGTTGGCAGGAGTTCAGATTGTCAGCAATTTCAGAGCCTTGTGCTCTGAATTATTTCTTTATCAAATAGATAACAGCATCTTTAATGTGCTTTATGTATTCAGCACCATCTGTCTACGCTATATTATTATTTAAGAGCCTCGTGCTGTATAGGCTGGGAGTCAACTTCACTGTTGCATGCTTATTTTCTAATCATCTGTATCAAGCACATTTTCTTTTAGTTGAGATGAATGTACAGCAACACAACATCTAGCTCCCAAAGCTTTTGTATTTGTGAGCAAATTATATTGAGTTTAGGTTCAAAACTCTTTTTGTTTGTAATTTGAAATTGAGGTCATAGATAGGAGGCTATTTGCCAACACAAGCTGAAGACCTCTGTCTACCTTTCTACTATTCTTTATTTCTCTCATAAAACAAGAACATAGAAGTCAATGTATTTCATATTAACTTGTGTGTTGTGAGCTGGTATTAGGCATCAGCAAAAACCAGTTACTCTTATTGTTTTGTATTTCATCAGTGCCCAGGGAAGTTGCTTGGGGATTTCCTGACCAAGCAACCTCGCATTAAAAAATCCTTTCCGTGAAAGTGCGAGTGTGTCTGAGTGTTGATGCGCTGTGGATGCACTAGCAGAGCTCCAGAACCTGAAGCAACCCAGCAACATTTGCTTGGTACAGCACTCTTGCATCTCCTTGCAGTAATCTATTCTCCGTGACCATACATGGAGACAAGTGCTTTCCATCTCTCAATAAAAGTAGTGGGCTTATATTATACCTCAGGAGGTTTTAGTTAGGGTTTAGTAAAACTTCCCAGCAGTTAACAGTAGTTAAACAGAGGAACACTTTGCATGCAGAAGGTGTATTGTCTCCATCACTGGAGTGTGTACACCTGTACGCTTGACCTTTATGACATTGCTAGCACTGGTCCTTTCCTCGTGCGAAGGACTCCACGGCCATCCTGATGGTCTTCTCATTCTTCCTTCTCCTTTGTTGATCCAGCTGAGTGCAGATCTGTGGCAATGAAGCTGTGCTGCTCTGGGAACCTGAGCTAACAGCCCTGAGGCCCACAGTGCCATAGAGATGTCAGGACTCCCTTTGGAGACAATTTTGCTACCATGGAAGAAATGCCATTGCATGGTGTGAGTGTTTCCAGGGGCATACAGGATATCAGTATTGGAGTGCCCTCATGCCTCAAGATCCTGTGAGGTCTGGCAGTGGCATGACTCTCTGGGAATCAGCTCTTTGCTTTATAACAGGGAACATAGACCTGAGACCTGTGAACCCAGTTCAGTTTTGGGTTCTGAAATCCTTTAAAAATCCCTTCAGGAACACTGCAGTGAATATTTCTGCTGGCTATACAGATTGCTCGCTAGAAGACAGGAGCATCCCAAGGCACCTAACAGAGTCAGGAGTACCACCAAGATTAGAAAGTTAGATTTAGCTGAAAAATATTTCTTCCCTTAAGTAAAAACACATGAGAATATCCTTTCTGTGGATTTTTTTTCTGAGTTTCAACCAGATTTTTATCCTAGAAATGTTTAATAGATGGATGCCTTATCATGACTGGTAGTGTGTGTGCACGCAGGGGAAGTTAGTCACAGCCCTACAGAATGCATGGCTATATTACATAGAGTGTGGGAGAAAGGGAAAAATACTATCCTTGCAGTGCAGAGGGAGAGGAGAGATTAAAAGGGAAATTGATGTTTTTCCCACACTCAGGCTGGGACTTTGTGGCAGGACTAGGAATTTCAAGTCATATATATCTTGAGTCCCAGTTTCCACATTATAACCACAGGCCCATCCTTTGTCTTTTCAAAGGATAAAAGATACAGATAATGAGTTATTTTCCCTGCTTGTTTCATAAAGACAATTTTGGCTTTTTCTTCATTTCAGTGTCAGTGGCTGGCATCAGCGCAGGCCCAGCTTCGAGCTGGAGGTGGAATTATACTTCAGGAGCTATATTCTTTGATTTTGATGTATCCAATCAACACAGAGTCTGACACAATTTATTAGAGATGCGGAATATGTTTTGCCCTTTGTGGAGCAGTATAACAGTCATCAAAAGTCCTGTGTGCAATGCTGCTGATAGGCTTTTCCCTTATTAAATGTGATGTGCGAAGTATCAACAGTTATGGAATAAAACCAGCTCTTTTTAAAAAAGAGTTGACTTCGTTGGTCCTAAATTCTGCCTTTGAATACACTATCTTCTTTGTATCAAAACCTCTTGCATTTAGTAAATAATAAGGGCAAATGAGAACTCCTCTCCAAATGAGAACTGCTGATTTTTTTTAACTATATGTTCATTCTGGTCTGGGTCCACTGTCTTTTATTTTCTCTAGCACAGTAATTTTTTTTGAGTCACATCGTTTTGCTTGCACTTGCATACAGGGCACGCAAAGAGTAGTTCATTTAAAGCAGCTCTGTGTTTCACTTTGACCTGATTCACAGGATGTGGTCTTGGAGGAAGCCCATGCCTTAACAATAGCCTTTTGACAGCAGGGGTATTTGGGGATTAAGCTGGAAGAGAAGGAAGCATCTATCTATTCTCAAACCTACTAGTGAAATACTTTGTGCGAATCTTCACTTGCCCGCGATGTTTTTAAGGTCACAAACCTTTTTTTGTTTTTACTGGCAAGAGGACATTGGCTGAAAGATTGCATAACTTATTTAAAATTCAGAAAAGGAATGCAGAGTGTTTTGTCTGGTAAATGTGAAGGGATAATTCCCCCATGTAAGATGTGCAGATTTCTGATGGCTCTTGTGTATGTTCTGTGTAAACCAAGTTGAGGGAACTTGGAAAATAAGCAAATCAAAGGGAAGCATAATTTTAAAGTGGTTAGGCCTGGATCATAGTATTTCTGGATATATAAACTGAGAAGGTGCCAGCCACTAAACGTCTGTACAAACTCTGCATAAAACATGAGAGAACTTAACCAAGTGTAATATTAGTATTGTCCTAACCTACTTTCAACATAACATTTGGTCTGACTTATCTTTTTCGTTATGTTTATTTTCCCGTAAACCCTCCTTTACTGCTCTGCCCCTCTGATCTTAATACAGCGGAAACATTTCATCCTTCTATATATCTCTCAACAGTAGTTCAAAATGCTTTATACAGATGAAACTCCCCAATTAGTCGATTGCAGGAAACTTCAAAAGCTAGTTCAAAAATAGATACTGAGCTCTCTCTTGTGTTTGCCTTTTCAAAATCTCCCTTTGACAATTTTAACACCTGGCTTTGTATCATGTTGATGCCGTGTTAAACTCCAGAAGATCTGGCAATGAAAAGTTCCTGTTGTTCATCAGGATTTGATTTACAGGGCATGAGTAAAACCATCACAGCTTAGTAATCAGAGTGGTCATGCACAGAAAGATGACTTCTTAGCAAGTGTTATAAAACATTTGACTGCTTTCATTAATCAAAAAAAGACTGCATGGCTCATACATGATTTAGAGTGAGTAAGACATAAGTCAGGTTGCAGGACTTTTACTCACCGCTACAACAATGGGATTTCCTGGCAACACATCTATGCAGTAAACAAGCTGTTTTCTTTCTTTTGGGGTGAGTTTTTTGTTTTGTTTGATGTTGCTTGGTTTTTGTTTTTTTTGGGAGCTTTTTAGTAGGCTGTCTCTGTAGTGGAAATAAATAGGCATTAAATAAGAATGTGAAATAACAAATAAAAGTTCAAAAGGAGTTTAGAAATTTCCCCAGCTGATCAGTCTGCCTGCTTTAGTCATTGCTGGCCAGCTCACCAGCCAGGGACAGAGTGCTGGAAGGAAGAGCTGAAGGAATCTGTTTCTCATGAAGGAGCAGCACAAATCTGAAAGCTTGACAGCTGCAGGTTCAGATTTGCCTTTGAAATGCTTTGGAGAGGGAGTGAGGCCTAGCGACTCGCGTGGGAAGGCACAATCTAGTTTCACTTCTAGTTTCTAGCAAGTATCTCCTTGAACTCATCTCATATGTGAAATGGTAATAATGTCATTATTTTTAGGGCAAAGTTGTTTGATGGTTAAGTACTATTTCACTTTATTTTTTAATACTGAAGAAATAATCTAATTAGCTACTTTAAAAAATGTTTTTGAAGTTACTTTGACCTTAGAAAAACTGTTGTTTTGGGTTTTTTTTTAAACTTAATTAGTTACTGATGTTAACAGCTTCCTGTCTGACAAT
Organism: Baryphthengus martii; assembly: GCA_013396935.1. NCBI lineage: Eukaryota > Metazoa > Chordata > Aves > Coraciiformes > Momotidae > Baryphthengus > Baryphthengus martii. The sequence continues at coordinate 343,119 of VWZK01006463.1, read as the reverse complement.
TTCATAAGGCATCCATTCTTTCTTCTTGCTTGTAATAAGAAGACACAAGTAGAAGGCATTTTATATACAACATACACTTTTTCCCTCTGTCTGTTTGTGATCCTGACAAAAGTAAGGAGAGAAGAACAGCATCTTCGCTCTTTACCTCACTGCAGTATCATGCTTAAGACTGGTATAGTTCTGTATTACTATATGAAACCTAGGAATTAGGCTGCTCTGAAGAGGAACTGTGTGTCATGACTGATGGGCAAATGCTCTATTCATAGGTGATGCCATCTCCAGATGTGTCTTTTTTTTGAATACAGTCTAATTTGCAAAACTTTCAGATACAGACGACTCTTAAACAAGAACAAGGTTTTTTCAGCCGGGTTTCTGGAATGGGTTGGTGGTTGTGTCACCAATGAATGAGGTCAAAGAAGCCCTTCCAATCTAGGACAACTGTGTCAGTCACAGCCTTAAACAGCTTTGGTTTATAAGATAAGCTATTAGCACAAGGGAGTGGGGAATCAAAGAAAAATGTGTGGAAATGAAAACAAAACTTTCTTCCCAGGGCCCTGCCATGTCAGGATTTCTCTGGGTTATTCTGCCTCCTTTGTGGACAAGATGCAAAGAAGGTGTAGAGTCAGAAGGGAAGCTGAAAAAGCAAAGCAAATGAAGTTTCAGAGAAGAGAGTGCACGAAACTTAGTATATTGAGAACCAGTGCGTCAGAATAAACATTGTCACTCAAAAAAATAACTTTAAGAGGATTTGGCAAGAGACAAATAATATAATACAGGAGATTTAGATCAGCAGAAGAGATACTGGAGAACTCAGACTCTCTAAAAGCAAGAGGTTTAGGGACATATTTGAATCTATGGAAAATTTGATCCCATTTCTCCTGAGCATTGAAGGTGATCTCATTTAATTTAAGAGAAGTTGTAAGATCTCACTGTGGAACAACTGATATAAATGCCAGCAAAGACAGAGTGATAGGGTCACATTTCTGTTTACAGAGACAAAAGTTTATTTCACTTCCCATTAAAAAATTCAGCTTGGCTGACAATAAAGTCAACAGTGCTTTTCACTCTGATGTATGCGTGTCTTTAAGAATCTCAGCAACCTTTGCACAGAGTAACCTGAGAATCACAACACAGTTCTGACATAAACAAATTATTTTGTCCTAATTGATTAGACAGAAGCATTATGGGTCTTGATCAAGCCATAAATCAGCAACATGTTCAAGAAGTGGTCTTTTGGAAGGTAAATATTGGTTCCTGCTCTATTAACAAACCTGTATATGCAATTCAGCCCATTTCTTGCAAAACTCTGCATGAATGCAGTAGTTAACCTGAACTGAAGACTGAGTGGATGTTTTTTGCAATATTGGAATATTGCCACCATTTCAAAGCTACACAAGATTTTGGATATTTTGAAAAAGTTTGAAATATTACATCATGTAGTTCCACTGTGAGGCGAAGTATGAAAAGTTGGTAATTCCTGAGATTATGTTGATATGAGATTGTCTGGGTATGACTCGTTTGGTTCTGTTGCTGGCCGTGTGATTATACAACTATTTTTTTAGTGTTGGAACATCTTAATAGAAATATGCAAGTAGTCACTTTGTTACAAAGCAAGAAACTTTAAGTGCAACAGCTCTCTTCTATAACTACCTTTGATTATTTTAATTACACTTTAGGAATGATGCTATTTCAGGACTGCGTAGGGCAACACTGCACGGCAGTGCTTTCTCATTTGTCAGATCAACCCAACGTCTTCATTTGAATACAGTTTGGGGGAATTGTGCTTAACAGTTAATGAAACTCTTCAGAAGAGCTATTTAACTAATAATTTCTGTGCTCATCTGCTTAGCTTCATTCTGCAGTTGCTTTTAAGGATACTTTCAGATGTGTTACAGAGTGTCAAGCGTTAGTGTGCCCTAACATTTTCCAAGAGGCAGAACACAGAGTGGAGATGACTGAAAATGTTATGACAGCAAGTCATTGACTGAATACATTACTATAGCTTCTCCAAGGCCACTGTGAGATTTCAGTTTTATAGCACAGAGTTAATTAATATAGATTTAGCATTTTGGGGACCAAGAGTGCATCCTACATTGACTGAAACCACTATATGTGCTTAAATTTATGGCGCATACTGAAGATAGAGACGGCTGTGTATGATCATATATACAGGTACCTGTTGGTATTTATCTATGTATTTACAAAAGTTTAAAGTATACTCAATAAATTATTTTTTAGAGATTGTAGAAGGCAATTCAGAGATATATTTAAATGAGCTACACACTTTAATAATTTGTTATTGATACACATATACCATATGCCACATACATTACCTATCTGTATTAATACATATTATATATATGTCATATGTGTTATCTTTTTGGTGAAGATTTAGGATAGAATTACTGCTCATAATAATAGAAGTGAGATATACAACACGTCTTTTACTTTTCTTTACTTACAGAATGAACTAGTATGTTCAATACCAAAATGGGCAAACCCAGTAGTAGGCACCGATCCCGGTGTCATTTAGACTGTGCGTTTCAGTCAATCCACAGCACTCGTAGCAGCAGCTCAGCAGCCCAAATTCCCAGTGGCAGAGCAGGGTCTGTCAGGCAGCTCTGCAGTCTGTCCCTCCACTGTCCCTCTCCTGGGCTGCCTTGTATCCCCCAGTTCTTCTGGGGTGTGACAGCTGCCTCAGCAACATCAAGGAGATCCATGCAGAGATGGTAAATAAAATGTTGAAGTTATTGAGGAGTCAGTTTCCAAACAGACTAGAATTTATTACTCTATATTTGTATCCTTTGCAGCTCTCTGCTTTTGTCATCTCCCTTATGTTTTTTAGGGAGATGTTGGTTTTTTGCATCACTTTAAATACTTCATTTTAGAAACATGGCAACAGCCTTCTGAAATCAGAACTCGCTGTGTTGTTGAAATCGCTGGGAGTTTCTCTGTTTACTAACTGGAGTAAGAATATCATCTCATTTCATTGTGGTTAGATGCTTTGTAACTGCCTATATTATCACAAGATAGATTTTCAAGGTACTCAGGCCATTGCTTTTTCCACAAACCGGCATGGTGTTCATGTTGTTCATATTGTTTTTTAAAGAAACAAAGTGCATCCTGTCTTGGAGATTGTTATGTCTGTAACTCATTCGCATTACTCTGCTGTATTAAAGTGTATCTAATGTCATGATTAAGTAGGCAAGTAAAATGAAATATTAAGTAAACATATTTGGTTATCATGAAAAATATGAAATACCTTGATTTAAATTTTTACTCTTTTTTTCATTTTTTAAATGCTTCCTAGACATATATTTGTTCTTGAATATTCCATCCTCCATCAAAGCCTAAACTCCAGTAATATATGTATGCTTGAAATCTCCATACTTGGGTTTCTTCATAACTCAGGAAATCCATACAGTAGTTGATTAGTAACCATCAGGCATCATTTTTTGAGAAATCTGATTAACATCTCTTGTCTTTCTATAACAAGGTTTTCCAAGTACTCTTGGACAGAAACTGCCACTGCTAGTGCCGCTACTGGGGAAATCAGTTTATCTGTCTATGGATGTATTGATTCCCTGTTCCCTATTTGCTTGTGTCACATGGATTGTATATCCATTATTTTGTGAGTGCTTTGCTGGTCATGTGCAGAGCTGCAGTCTGTGTCAGGGTCCCTGGCACTGTACGGGAAAAGAGATTCTTGAAATAAAATGCAGTGCATTGTAGGTCCAGGACAAAGGCCTCATTTTGGGGGAATGTTAGGCTGTGTTGGTATCCTGAGATGGTTTATATCAGATGACTGGTGTTTTCTTATAAACAGGTAATCATCTGAGACAGTTATTCATGGAAATTATGGATCTAAAGGGAAAAAAAGAAAGTAACTTCTTTATACACTGAAAAGAATAAGAATGACTAGTTTTATGAAAGCCAAGCTTGTTATAGAAAAAATAAAACTCTTACCATCTCTATTTTTTCTTGTATTCTGTTTAGATGACCTGTAGAATTTTGCTAATTAAAAAATCCCCAAATATTTAGCTTATGCTTGTTGCTGAAGTATGCTTTTTGTTATGAGTGATATCATATTGGGTTTTTGAACAAAAAATTGGTAACCATGATTGGCATGCCTTTAATTTCCTTGTATGGTGCAGTGTGCTGTTCATGTCCATTTTATGTACTGTATAGCCAAACTTGAGTATGCACAAACCGTACGAGGAAAGGGTAATCCATCTGACTGCATGAAAACTCTGAGGAAATACTGATAAGTAAAACAGCTCATAAATTCTGCATAGAGAATTGTTCACATTCATGGCTGCAAAGATTAAAATTGAGGCTCCTTCTGTCCCACCCATAAATGACTTTTGGCAGTAGAAATGTGCTCAGTAAAAATCTGCTCACAATCCTTATTGCCAATCCATATCTGCCTTCTCTGTCTTGTTCTACATACCAGAAGAGTCCAGTCTGTATAGAACATTGTTCTGAGATATTGTATTTCTTTAGTGAAATCTGTCTTGTCGAATTTAGTAATATTAATTCCTGATAGCTGAATGCTGTTGTTCAGTCAGGATTAAGTGCATGTGATTAATAGTCAGCATGAATAGAAGATCTAGAGCACAGGGGACAGGCTGTTTGGGACTGCTTTTTCCTGTCTGAAAATAACTTGGGACCAATGGAAAATACCAGGAAAGTTCGAGAGAGTCCTAGCTCATTTTCCTGCATCATAGATCAGTGAAATCCAGCATCACTGTAGAGTGGAGAGCACAGAACAAAAACTATTTGAGGAAAAAGCTGTTAAATCCATCTTGTAATTTTTGCATTTATTCAAAATTGAAGCAGTATTAATTGTATTTGTCAGACTAGGAAAGAGTGGAGGACTCTGCTGGAGGTTGAGAACAGACAACACACAAGTCAGAAATTAGTGTCAAGATATTTTCAGAGACCAGTCACAGTGGAATTCATCTTACCTTGTTACAGATAGTTAAAAGGTTGGTGTCTAGTCTGAGCTAGTTGCTTGGGCTTTCACTATAGCCTGATGGTAGAGATAAATACTTCTTGAGGGCAATTCCTTTTACTTTTTTGAAATGTTTATATAAAGATAGAATGATTCACCCTCTGGAGGTATGTGCATCTATTAATTAAGGGGAGTTGAACCATCTAGTTTAAGCTAAATGCCTAATTTTCAGTGTCTAAAATAAGTTGAGATGAATCTTATTCATAGTACAGAACATCTATTTGAGAAGATAATTCTTTTCATGTACTTATTACTAGTGTTATCATTATTATCACAGATTGTACATCTGTGTTCCAAAGCATGTTATTTAAATCTGTTGAGGCTACTTTGAAAGCTAGTACAGACATAGACATGATAAAGGTGATGGATCCGGACATGCGTTTATCAGAGGGCTGTCCTATTTTTGATTCTTAAAACAGATTGGTGATAAACGTTATGGAAAGTCCCTGAGAAGTGGTGAGGAGGAGTGATGGGCAAACAAAGATAATACTGAAATGAGCCAGTTGCATAGAAAATGGAGATATCTCTGTGAAGAAGACATGTTCCACTTTGATATACTCTCACAGCTTTATGCTTAGTGCTACAGAGATAGTAGAGATAGTGAAATGGATCATTACCCAGAAGTACTATAATGATTAAGTGTACGAATATATGGCAATGCAACTGTATACATTCACACATAGGCCTTATACATGTAGACAAAGAGAAATATTTAATGCTTTGATGGGCAATCGATGTACCTGCACATATATCAAAACTTCTTTACATCTCAGCAGCATCTCACTACAGATATATACAGCACTTGCATTCAGCTGCCAGCATTAAACTTCTTCCTTCTCCACTTGCTGTCACAGCATTTCTGAAGAGGAGGGTGACATTAATCTGGAAACTACTCATATGCTTAAAGAAACAAGATGTGAAAACAAGTAATTCAGCCAACATAAAACCGGGTTGTTCATTACAGTGTTCTCATACTTTTGCAGAGTATTGCGTGCATCATTTTATGAAAGTTTCTCTTGAGGATTACCACCTCCCTCACATGAGTTATTTTTCTTCTTGTTAGGACCTGAATGACATTGCTGTAGCAGCTACAGCCATTGCTTATGGGGAAGGATAGTATTAAGGAATTGAGGTTGCTGCTTAACAACTTGAAATAAGTAGGAAGGCTTATAGTAAGTGACAAGGCTACATGCAGCCTTAATCAAGTTGGATGTGCACTCTGCAAAGGGTGCTGCTTGTTGGCTGTAGTCACTGTAATCTCTCTGGTAAATCCCTTCATGAGCTGTAAGCTACTTTGCTTGGCAACCTATCTTGAAGTAGAAATGTTTGGAAAGCGCTGGAACTGTCACCTGTCTTAACCAGTCTGCTTATTTTCACTCTGGACGTTGTGCTTGCCGTCTTAGCTAGTGGGGATCTGGAGATTGTTCTGAGTATACCCCACAGATGTGTGTTAGTGCTGACAATTTGTTTGCTGCCATTTGTATTTCAAGCTAGGCAGCCCCAAGAACACAGATGCAGGACCTTGTACCAGAATAAGAAAGAGAAGGCTTCAGGCAAATTAGAACAATATCCTGCAAAGTAGAGGACAAAAGGTAGCTTAAATGACTGCCATGCAAAAATATAAACACTTTGATGTACCAGTGTAACAGGCATATGAGAAACGAGCATTAAAGGGGTGACTGATTTTTCACAGAAATTAATTTCCTTTCAAAACTTTGAAGTTGGAAAACCTAAAATTTGGGGCTGTAAAGATCACTAGATACATCTAAAAATCTAAATCCCAGTCTTATTTATATTTGGGCTGATTTCTTTTAGAGGCACTTTCTATTGATTTTTTCTTTCTATCCTTGTATCTTATTTATTTTCTCTGAAACAGTCACTTTCTAGGTCTGAACATAGTGTAATAACTCAGTTTATCCTACCAAGGGAATGGACAAGACTTTCTCTGATGGACCTCAAACAGTATCTGTCTCTTCAAGCTCTTTCACAGGCAGCAGAGAGAACATAACCTACCAAGATGTCCCTAAACATGAATCACCCCTCCAGAGGTGCTTTCCTCTCAAGTGCATATTGAGAGACCTGTGGTAATTTAGTTCCCAAGCTGGCACCTACGATGAATGAATGAATGTGCAATGAATATGGTGCTTTGTTCTTAAACATAGGATTTGCTTCTGACCACTCACTCATTTCACTTCATTCATCTTTTTTTTTTTATAATAATTATTTACACTTCCATTCAGTGTGATCAGACTGTTGCTGAAGAATCCAATCTGAAATATCTTACAAAAATCAGTTAGTTAAGTAGTTTGTATTCACAAAGACTTTGTGATAGTTCCAAGAGAATCATCTATAAGGCTTTTTTAATGTCAATCGTTTTAATAAATTACCCAGTCTGTAGGTCAGTGAAGGTTAGTTACCATTTATACCTGACGTGTTGTTCCTCTTATAGCTTCTTAATCACACAAAACACTATTGACCACCCTCAAGAAAGTTCATAATAGTAACAGAAATTTTCTTGTCTTGCCCATTACATTAGAAGCAAAAGTAAAACAGTCTAACTCGGGAAAAAAAACACATCACCAAGCTGTTAATACTTTTGTGTTCTTTGGAATTGGTTTTAAACCACAGACTTAATTTAAATTGTAGCAGACTGAACTCGGTCCTTTTTACAATTCCTCTGAAATGTGCTGGTTGTTCACATGGAACCAGTGATCTTTTTCACTTCCTGTCCACTGTGGCAGCTGTGGTACAGCTCTTGCACATCATGGCTTCTTCTTAAAGGACTCCACTTCGTGCATGAAGTGTTCTTGTATTTCACCTCATTTTTGGGTTTTTCTTAATAGTTCTTCCAAACTAACTTTTTAAAGCTAAGGAACTTACATAATTTATTATTTATGATAATAAATTTTACAGTGTCTCAGAAAAAAAAGGTAGTATACTGTAGGCAACAGTCTGATTAAAAATAAACATATGTGTTCTACCATCTTAGGACTTCCCAACTATAAAATCCAAATACTCAAATGAGAATCAGTGATGCTAGATGCTCTGCAAGTGGGGTAGTAATCTAGATTCCATTCTAAAACACTTGTGATGTAAAAACCAGCCTCAAGTAAGTGAGGAGAGAGGGAAGAGGCTCACAGATAAATAGAAATTTTTATCTCTGTTTATGTTAGAACATAAATGTTTAAATGTTGAACTTCTCCTGGCCTTTCTGTAGCATGCTAACTTATTTCTGGTCAGATAACACAACAGAAATCACTCTTTAGAAGGGGCAATGAGAGCCTTGTAGACTTTCAGTGCCCTAAGGATGGGGTGAAGAAAGCGTGTATGTTTGGGAGAGGAGAGGATGAGTGAGCAGCGAGGCCCTACTATTGCTCCACGGACAGTGGAGCAGTGTTAGTTGATAGATATGTTAAGGGCTCTGTCTGTTTGAAAGAGCTGGAAGTGAAAGGCTAGAAATTTGAACTCGAGTGAATCAAAGGAAGGATGTTCAGAGAAATGGACAAAAATTTCTTCACAGCTGTCTCTTCTATTTAGCATGCCCTGATTGCTGTGATTGTTTTTTATGCAGTGCTTTGATGATTACGGGAGGCTTTTCCAAACAAAGTACACATTGAGGATGATACTGCAAAGTTATCTGGAACTGTTTGTATGAAAACGACGGTGACACAAATGCCACAGTCACTGCATTCACTTGCTTGACCAGGCAGCCAGCAATTTTACTTTCTTACTGAAAGAGATCTTTTCTTCCTTACTCCACAGGAGGGAAGAAGCAGAGAAAGCAGAAAATTAGTACAAATTCTCCTATCTTATTCTGTGCTGTGTCTGTGAGTCACTGTGCTGACAATAACATGTCTCTCCCAAAGATTTCACTGACAGCTTGTGAGGCTCAAACTAATAGAAGGGATGCAAAGAGGGAGGATGGGGACCCTAAGGAGACAAGCAGGAATCACAGCTACAGAGGATGGGGATGTGCATCCAGCACTCAACAGAGAATCTTCACTCACACAGTTTGTGCCACGACAGTTGTCCATAGACACAGTCCAGCAACTTTTCTGGTTACTCCACGTGCATGTAAGATCCTACTCTTTCTATATCACTAATTACAGACCATATGATGTTAATCCCGGAAAATGCAGTGCAGATATTTGAAAAGGAAGTTAGGGCTTGACTCTTATCTATTCGTGTACCAGAGTAATTCCACTCACTTATTGGAGTGTTTTACACTTGTATAACTGACCTAATTAGAGTCATGGTCTAACTAAACAATGAGGTGAATATACTATCTTTTGCTGATTCTGCTCCTCCTCTGTTTCTTAAAAAACTCTTATCAAAGAGTTGTCTCAGAAACGTACTATGAACCATCTATCAAAATCTACCACTTTTTTTTTCTTTTACCTTCCATTGACTGGTGTTTATATGAAATGGTGAAAACTTGGTAAATTTGGAAAGGTGCTGTAGCATGCAGAATAATGAAAACTCTTTCTACATAACAGCACTGGAACCACCTACTCTATTCATTGTAGAAGGATGTCCTTTCTGACTACCGATTTATCCTTACACAAAAGACCTTCAGATTGCGGTCCCATCTCTACCACTCTGGAAAAGCTAGATGGAGTGGTTTCTGAAGCACATCAGCGAGCTGTTGGTTTGGTTGGCAAGGATGACTGCTTGGGAACAGCACTAGATGAGTCATCCTCCCTCCCTGCCTTCAGGGACTGAACATTTTCCTTACCCTGCACTTTCAGACCTTGTCAGGCTGCTCTTGACAAGTAGGGCTGTGGGAAGCATTGCTGGCATGGGCCTTTCCATGGGAGGCTCTGGCTCTGCACCTTCTGGAGGACTAGTGATGTTGTCAATTAGAGCAGATTTCTTTTCCTGAGGCTAGTGAAAATTTCTCCAGCAATATGTTCTCTATCTGTGGGGTCCTTAACATATGGGAAGGTGACTGACTCCGATCTTTGCTGTTCGAGTCATACTTTACTGGTACATAAGCACTCATTGGTGCTTTGCTAGATACAGCAGCAGCAGCAGCAGCACTATGCTGTTTTCAAAACAGTAGTAAGATAATATGATTTCCACGCACATTTTTAAAAGACATTTTTCAGCTATGGACTTACCTGAGGATAGCTGAACCAGTAAGAGTTTGAGATTCTACAAAGCTCTTGCGGTATGTATGATGTTCATAAAGCTAGTTAGCACCTATTCCTCATTACTGATTCCTATTGTTTCTAATTGTCATAGTCCCTCTAATAGTGATACATGGTTATATGCGCGTTGTCCATTGAAACGCTGGGAGAGTCCGGTTTCTTCATATTTTGTGCCTTTTCACGATCACTTGCTCAGATCTAAAGTCTAACCAGAGGTGAGCTCATTTCATTGAGAGTCTTTTTTGCCTGACTGCCTATTTCCATTTGTAAAGGGGTGGGGGGGGAAGTAAGAATATAAAATCTTTGGGAACTCTGACTTTCCTTCAGATTTCATTCAAATTAACTAGTATGTTCAAAAGCTGTTAGGTATGTACGTGAATGGAATACAATACCATAATCCTATTTGCATTAGGAAATAAATTTAAAGTCTGGTGTCAGAGTAGTGTATGTATAAGGAGGAAAAATCCGCTCTGTTTTCCTTCTCCCTCATCATAGTTCATCTTGTCTATATATAATATCCACACTATATATGGAGATGTATATGTAGCTGTATAACCATACATATATTATACATATAGTCTACAGTTTTTACAGTTCAGATTCTTTTTCTATCTTCCTCTCAGCTGCTCTTGTATTTATCAAATTCCCTGGAAATATCTTTTGAAGTCTTTGTGCATTTTCCTATTTATATGCTTGTCATAGAGTGATTTTTCTATTTGGTGTGAATCTTGAAAATCTTAGTCTTTATTGAGGGAAAACTCACACTCTAAATTTAGATAGAATTCATTAAAGTTAAGAAAATATCTGTCTTATGGAAAGTCACATATTTTCCAGAGCCAGTAACAAGTAAAACTCTTACCTGCAAAGTTTGTATCATTAACCTACATGCCTCATTTTTTTCTATTTGTACGAATCAATAGAAACTCCTTAAGCAGTCTGAAACCCAGACAGGACAAGTGAGACAAAGAAAAAAAGGCTAGGCAAAACTGTTCGATTTCTCTTTCCTGTCACCAGGATATACTTTAAATACCCGATATGCATTTTCTTTTGGGCTTTTCGAGCCCAGATACATATTTTTTGAGTATTTGTTATTGTGCCTATACATAGTAAAAGCTGTACATAATGCCAACATGAACAATGCTTAACTAAATGGGCAAAGAACAGCTTTTAGGGACAGCTATTCAATTTTGAATCTTGAAATACAACTTTTAGTTGTTCAGTGCACAGTTCCTGTGTTTGAATACGGCGGCATTATTCGAGAAGCCAAAAAAACAAAACAGCATTAACCGTTTGGCATACTTCACAGCAATTCAGTTGGAGAGGAAGAAGAGAATGTAACGGTCAAAATATTAGAAGCAGCTGTGGATACCTCAAGCAGGTTTAAAACTTTAAGAGAAGTGCACATGGCTTTAAAAGCGAACAGGGAGGAGTGTTGGCATTGGCTCATACAGTTTTTGAATGGTAAGGGACATAATATTTCGGTAAGTCTTAGTCAAGCTGTTTTAATTAGCCTAAAAAAGAAAAAAAGATCTTATGAACTGAAAACATCTTGCACTGAGTGGGTAAACTTGATCAGTTTAGTCTGAATTACTTGGCTTCAGTCTACATGTCTCATTTGATGTTTGTTGGCCTTTGTACAACTGCAGAAGAGTCATGTAGGAGAGAGGGGTTGGAAGCTCTGTAGACTGTTCTTTTCAGAGACATTTGTCCCTCAAATTTGTGTACTTGAGCCAGAGAGTTCAGAGTAACTCTTTGAAAAATAGTGCTTCTTGAAGCATAGCCACATTTATCTGGCATGAATTCATATACAGTGGATACAACACTGGCACAATTACAAAAAAAGGAACTGATTACAAAAGTGTATGGAGTGGTGGTTTTAATAGGGTCACAGTTTATTAAAATCATAGCAAGCAGAAAAGGAAAGCTCTGTAGAAAATTCTATCTTGTTTCTCCTCCGTCCCACCTTTCTCCTGTTTATATGTTAACCTATCACTATCTATATTTTAGTTTTAAATCCAAAGAGGGAAAAAAATAGCAGATATTTAAATATTTCACACTCATCAGGCTCTTTGGCCATGAAAAAAGTGAAAGTTCATTTGAGTAAACAACTGTTCTTAGGGCCAAAGTGGTGAAGGCAAGTTCTGGAAGATTAAAATTAATAGTCTGTGAAATGCTATCAGTCGTCCTTCCTCAGATAAGCATACATCAGGCAGCATTCACTGAATATGTAAAATCTGGAGATACTCTGAATATTACCTAGTAGATCCAGCTTTTCTAGCTTTTTAGGGCCTAATTTAAATTATTGGTGATCTGAGGCCAAAAGTCCAATCTATATACACATACATATATGTAACGCTGAGTTAGAAAAGACTTTGGACGTCTGCAAGTGCACAGAGACTGTCTGACTTGAACTCTTCTGACATTAGCCACCTGCTGCATAAGCTATAGACCTAGTAAAATACAGTTGCAGAAGCGTCCTGGTCTTTTTACTTTCCAGACAGTAAACTATTGCAGCCAATTTTTGAAAACGGAGCGGGAAACAGAAAGGAGGCAATAAGAAAAACTCTCTGGAGATTTGGAGTGTTTTTCCTCATGGTTGTGTACGGTACTGTCAAAAGGTATAATTGTACTTTAACAAAATAGTGTAGAACTACGTTCCTCCTAGCCATTAGAAAAATTGTTACATGGACACGATCCAAAAATCTATTGCAAATTATGGGCGGACCTGTTTTGTCAGCTGATCAAAGGAGCAGCTGGGTCTGAAATTATTTTGGAGTAAATCTCTCATACTCCTCTCTCATACTCCAAATTATAAAGTAATTCACTCTTAATTCCCAAATATATTTATATATATTTTTTACTTTCTTTTCCCTTCTTTCTGGTGTGGTTTTGTTTTTTTTTTTGTGAAGGTTTGATATTCTTGCAGGTTTTTTTAAACTTGGCTTTCTGTAACTCTTAAGGGGCTTCTCCAGATGTTGAATGGTCATTAAAATGAATTCTGTTCCAGTTCAAAAGTCTTTGGAGAAGCACCGAGTAAGGCAACAGTCCATTGATTCCTTCATATTAGACTCAGTGCTGGGTTCATTTCGTGGACTTAAGTTCAGCAAGTAAAGCTGTGCAGCTGTTAGCTCATTTCTCAACAGTGCTTTTGGCCAAAGACTTTTATGTACTGTTGCAATTATGCTCACTTTTGTTGTGGTAAAGATAAAGGATGCTCTTTGCTTCCTTCAATAATTGTTGTGTGAATATGATGCACCAATGATGAATTGCTTTTAAATCCACATTGACAAAACTGAGTTTTCTGCCATTGGTGAAAGACAACATACCCAGACTTTGCTGAGTCTGCTGAGTAATTTCAGCATGTTTAGATTGGCTTGTTTTTATGTTTGAGAGAAAGAAAAAAGAGAACAAGAGTCAACTTTAAAATTCATTTTAAGAGCAGGGTAATCCCACATAAAGTAAGAACACATTACAATGGAAGGAAGTAAATTCAAGAACACAGAGGTTATATCCTACTTCCTTTGCTTTTTACACCGGCACATAGTAATTTAATAGACTGTACTAAAGAAGTGGATAGGGGAAATGTTTTGGTTTGGTTTTTCTTTTTTTTCCTAGGGAAGACAAATAATTATTTTTCATATTCGATTGCTAACTGCAACCTTATTTTTTTACCTAATGCATGCATAGTTAATCAGGTGTGTAATTTTTGGGTTAGTAGATTGTTCACTCCAGTACAGTGCTTTATTTCTAATCTAATGGTTTTTCCACCTATTAAAACAAAGTGATTCCTATTATCTTGATGAGACCATAATAATGCCAAGGGAATTGTCCCTTTTAAAATACTGAATGTTAAACAAGCTTCTAGAGTGTAGAGCTAAACATGACAGATTTCTAATTAATACTCAAGATATTTTTATGCCAGTTTTAAGTAATCCTCCTGCAAAAATTGAAGATTGGTTATTTGCATGTGAATTTTATTTTAATCTGACTGTTTCATGGCCATCAAAAGAAAAGCCCAGTTCATGTTACAGCTATTTCCATCAAGTGAAAATAGTCATGAAAGAAGGTTTCCTTTTTTTCCTAACAACTCAGTTTTACCGGATCTGCTCCTGTGTCTTTACTCACTAACTTATCCATTATTGTAACCATTGGAAGCTGAGTGGTGTGATAAACAGCGTATCTCATTTGTCAAATCTGATAGTATGCTAAATCTTATTGTGTTAGGTGTTCTTTCCTTTTGGCCGGATTTCATTGAAATGAGGACTTTTGAGTATTCTTATTGGGAAAGGATAGAAATTCCCTTAATGTAAAATATACAAGATGCTTCTGGCTGGCTGGCTACAGGCAGCATTTGAGGACACTTTTAAAGGCCTATTTGACACAAAGGAAGTTGGAATATGCATAAGGAAAAAAATTATTGAACTGAAAACATTTATACTTAAAACAGCATACAAAGACAGTATGACAGAGCCACTGAAAATGAAGACACTTAGCTTTAAGGTTGAAAATGTGGTTTGAAAATAGCTTTCCTATAGCTTACCTCATTTTCATGGTTTACTGGGAAAAGTATTTGAGTGCTCCGAGAAATCCATGGCAAATTCTTAAGGCATTCCTACAAATAAGGCCAGTATGTAAATACTCTAAATGTTTATCTACATGAATTAATTACTGCAATGCTAATTACCTCTAATCCAAGGGTTCACATTTATACTTTCTCGCTATCCTGTGGTCACTCCATCTGCACGTCTTTCATTCTAACATAAATGCAAGAAATACTAACCACCGACTTACTTCACAGTAACGGTTCTTGTTCCCAAACTAAATTACAAATATTACTTTAGTTTTACCAGGGCACATGGAGTGGATGGGAACCCCTGTTACTGTGTGTAGCTGTCACTGGTATCAAAGGCATTTTTGCAATCACTTCAGGGAGGTCTGGATTAAAGCAGATGTGAGATGGGGCAAAATTCACACCACACCTGACATCACTTTGCACTATTTTATCTATGAGTACATCTGGGAGCCATGCATATCCAAGGGCAGAATCTGGTCCTTTAACTCTTTGCCAGAAGGTAAGGATTTGAAAGTCCCAGTGGCCTCATGGTTGTTATTCATTCTAATGAAACTATCCTAGCACTTAGAGAATTTATTTATAACATATATTAAGAGTTGTCTTTTTCCCTCAGAAGGCCGCTCATATGCACAGCAGCAGTCTTGTGGTGGTTGGCAGGTATCCTTCCTCACTCAAGCATCAAACTGTTGCTTTTTTTGCCTGAAATTCCTTTACAGGGAGATTGTACTCATGGTTGCCATCTGGTTGACCATGTTCTTTTGTTTTCAGACAGCAGGGATAATCTATATCAATTGGATAAAGAAAGTATTTGAAACCTGATTTGACTGTGTGGCTTGCTTTGTGTAGTTCTGTTTCAAATTATCTTTTTATTTTTATTTTTTTTAAAGTATACTACTTAAGAAAGTATACTACTACTTGCTTTTAAAAACATGTAACATCTTAACATAACAGACTCGAGCATGAGTATACTTTTTAGTAGATCTACTCAGAAAATATAACTTCCTTCAGCCTAATTTTCATGGAGAAATTTCTTCCCTGATTTGGACAAGGAGTTTGGTTTTTTTTCCTGATAAATATTAGGATATAATCTTTCTGTTGTTCCTCAATACTTCTTGCACTGTCTCATTTGGTGAAACCTGTATTTTTCCACACTTCAGCAAGGCCTTACACTGAAATTTGTGCTCCTCCAGTGTTCTTTGTCAACAGTAAGGACATGATCTTTGAATCAGCAATCAGTTAGCCACATGTATATTCATTTTTATGACATCTATTACTATTCAGCAAATATTATTGAAATATGTCATGTCTTCTTAAGTTTCTTTCTGTAATTTTACCTCTCAGATTGACTTCAATTTATCAAAAAGATATTTTCAATTTCCTTCACTGTCAATGTGTGGCACCTACTTCAAGGATAGGATATGATTCAACTTACTGCTGTGCTGCGGATGACTGTACATCTCCATGACTCTCTAGTCTTAGTCTTATGGACAGAGTGTTGGAACATACTTTTGCGTTCATACCTGTGTGTACATCAGGACATCAGGAAATGCAGGTCTCCATGAATTGAATGGTACTCTGCGAGGTCTCGGTGTACGTGATCAGGGTACTGCAAATTCTGTAAGTTTAATAACTCATAATTCTGCCTAAAAGGCTTTGGAGACAAATCTTTTTCCGTTCCTCAGCCAAAAATAAAACATTATTCCTAAAAATTTTTGCATGCCTTCCTCTTGAACAGAAGGAAAACTGCAGATTTCACAGAGATTGCCATTGAAGCAAATTAGAAGGGTTGAGAGTCTTTGGTCCCTATAGTGGGCTTGAAGTGAAGCAGTAATTCAGATCTCATGACTTCAGGCCAAGTTAAGAGATGGTCTACCTGACCTCACTGCAGGTGGGAAGATGGATGACCTTAGCAGGCATTAGCCCTCTCAGAGTTCCTGTGTGCTTATGACATGATTCCCTCTTCTCTACCACCCACTCACATCTGTTTAAAGATTTGGTATAATTTCATATATCAGCACAACTGCAGAGACAGCTCAGAGCTTCCTTTCATGGTGTCTTGCGAGCTAGAAGGAGTTGCTTTGGGACCTCCTATACTTGCTCCCCACTCAACAGGAAATAAAAGAGGCCTCAATAAAGGTGTTGGCTGCTTTTCTGGTTTTTGTCTGTCCCCTGCTGACAGCCTCTGGGGAAGATGGCATTGATCTTGGAGTGGAAACTAGTTGTTTGGGTCATTAAACCTAATTTAGACTTTCTAAAGCAGGCTTCCTGAAAAGCAGCTTGAGGCATCATTATATATTATAAACAACATGGCAATTCTGTCTAAAACATACAAGCTTGATATGCTTTGGATTGAGTCTAGGTATCTCTCTTCATGTTAAGTATTTCTTCTTAGGTCAATAAAGTAGTGTTCGTTTCATACATTTTTATTTTACGTCTTTCCCTTTACATGGGAGAGGATATAATGCTGACCCTTGCAGAAACCCATTACGAGCACTCAGTGTAGATTTTTTAGATGTTATTTAGCCAAATCACGATCCATTTAAAGTGTGGCAGAGATGAAACGCAGCTCAGATATTAAATAGGACAAAGAAAAGCATGATTATTAATTCTGAGTTGCCTTATTCTGGTTTTCTTTTTTTACCATAAATGATACTGAATTATGAACAGTCCTTCTCTTCTTGAATGATTATGGTCTTCATTCTCCTGAGGGGGCAGGTGAAAAAAAATGGTGCAATAGACGCCAACTGGTTATGCTAAATCTTCCATTAGCATCTATTATTATAGTATTTGTCCACATGTAATGGCTGAGGAATGTGTGGGTTTGACCATTTTGGTCAACTGGCATTTTCTGACTGATATGTACACTTCTCTCATGCTGCTGTTAGATATAAGAAAAGGATGCTTATAGACTGGCCTCATCTATTCATTTGAGAACATTACTGCCAGTTCTAGTTACAGGGTTTTATGTAGAAACCCACTCAGGCATGATCGTATTTTTAAAACTGAAAAGCCTGTTTGATTTTAACAAGGCTGTGCTGATGCCCAAGAAATTTCATCAAGCAACTTCCCCAAACCTTTTTTATCCGCACAGGTGTTTTATGTAACTTACAATGCTCACTGAAGTCAATGTCAGGTTCTCTTCAGCACACATGAAAATTGGAAAGGCAAATACTGATTATTAAAACTTTGGAGTAAGAGGCACCTTTGACAACACACCCATATCTTTCAAACAGATTGAAGTGTTAGTGACTCTTTGGGGAAGCTACCTAACATTAAGCAAAATGGTTTTATAAATGTAAGTTTAGAAAATTCCCTGGCAGTCACTGGAAATGTGTGGCTAATTATGGCTTTTAACTACCAGATACTACTGAATATATGATGGGTGTAGTCAACTTATCAAGAAAGAGCAACGTGTTTCTGTTTCTAGAATTCAAACGAAGCTGTCTTCAGTAACATTTATTTCAGATGTACACATTGGCCAAATTATTTCATGACCAGCCTGCGAATTGCACGTCTCTCAAAGACTAGCCAGTATCCACACATTACTTTGACTATTTGCTGAAGTGAAGTGCGGTGCATAAGGCACTAGTGCTGTTCCATCTGCCTTTTCTGGATAACGATTAGCCTCCAGTCCTGTTTTTGCAAACACTTAAACATGGCTGTTATTCTGCCTTTGACTCCTCTTACCCTCAGTCTTGAGCTAGCATAAGCATTTGAGTAGTCATGTAGATAAATAGATCAGAATTCATAGACTTATACCAGAAGCTAAATAAAAAATGTGACTCAATCTGGATCTGCTCTCTGGTATTGTTCGCAGGCTCTTGTAACAGGAGATGGAGTGAGGAGTAAGCAGTGGATGTAGGAAGCGTATGGGACTTTTGAACCAACTGTCAGTTTGTATCAATTTAAACATTCCTTAGGCTAAGGCTCTATAGCCTCAGATTAAAAATAAAACCACCAAAGAAAAATAGGGGTGGCTTTTTATGACTGTATTTAGGTCTCTGATGGATAGGATACTACTTTTTGAAAGTACTGTGGGTACATGTTAAATGACTCTGGTGTTATTTCCTAAATTTATTTAGAATCATTGGAAAATCATCTGCTATTCAAACAGTCTGAATCTGAATATCCTTAATTTGAAAATTAAGCATTAGATTTATACAAAATAAAGTCATGGAAGGGGAAGTCATATGTGAAAATTAAATATGAAAGAAATTCATATGAAATGATTGCCACAATAAATTACAGCTCTAAAGGGTCGGTCAGGAGTTAATTCTGCTTATGCTGATTTACCTATTTGCATAACTAAATAACCAAAGCCACCTTTGTATGAGTTTTTCTGGGATGTCATATGTATTTTTATATGCCAATATTTACACACCACAGATATTTCTTACATAAATATTAGTGACTGGCCTGATGAGGAAAGTGTGAAATAACAGACTGACAGACTTTTTAGTAGGGCCTGTAGCAATAGGACATGGGGTAATGATATTAAACTAAAAGATGGTGGATTCAAACTAGATCTAAGGAAGAAATTTTTTACAAGGAGGATGGTGAAACACAGGAAAAAGTTGCCCGGAGAGGTGATAGATCCCCATGCCTGTAAACATTCAACATTGGTTTGGATGGGGCTCTGAGCAATCTAATCTAGTTGAAGATGTCCCCCCTCATTGCAGGGGCATTGGACTATATGACCTTTAAAGAACCTTTCCAATCCTGACTGTTCTATGATACTGTGATGACTCTTTAACTTCCTTCTACCCGCAGACCCTGTGTAATCAACTATATGAAAAGATGTAGCTTTTCTCACCAAAAAATGCCAAAACTTATGCCTAAGGTTGTAAATGGATGTGATGTATACATATAAATCTGAAAGAAAATTATGCAGATGAGAATTATGCCAGTTAGGATTACCTCTGTAGCAGAACTACCATACTCTATTTGCACACATGTTCATGGTCATGGAAGTACTTTGGGATGATTAATAAGTAAATGGCTTAGATCATCGATATACATCATATTTGAAGAACAGCATTTATGCCCTCAGTCAAAGCAGTGCAGGTGGTTTGTTTCTTCAAATGTGCTACTAGGGTTTTTTTATGGCACTTACTTATACTTTCTATCCAAGCATACCTGACACATATGAATGTAAAAACATTCTGAAAGAGCAGGAAGGAATTATAACCTTCATTTACTGAATTCTCACCTTGTGCCAGTTACCCTCACAACTGTCATTCCTTTTCTTTGTTTCACCAAAAAGAAATCTCTGACAACTAATTAATTCCTCTTCTGGCAGCCTCTGAGTTTTCTCTAAATGTTTTCTGTCTGTCTAGCCAGTTTCAAACCCACTTTTTTCTAGGGTCCAGTGACATTACAGGCTTTAAGACTATGTAACTTTAAGTGGCTGCAGAGTCCATCCGTGAGAAGCAACTCGTTTAAGGTTATGATTTCCAAAGGTAATGAGAGCTAGAATAAGCAGAGCAGATGAACATGAAATTTGTAGTGTCTTAACTACTAAGCACAAGGATTAAGAAGGTATTTATAGTATGTTAATACAGGTGACTTAAAATGTATATTTAGGTATGTAATGAATGAAAGCTTTCCTTTCACAACAAACTAGAGTTTAACCTGTGCTAAGACTCAAAAATTAAGAATAAATTTTCCTGCATATCTGACTTATTTAAGCTAGCAATATTACATTCATACAGTTTTGTAGGGAGCTATGTAAAGAAAGGAGGAATTTTAAAGCTTGCTTTAAATAGAAAATATAATGATGCTTCACCGGAAGAACATACACATATTTGGAAGAAAGGAAATATTTCAGTTGACTGATAATTTCTCTTTTAAATTAGTCTCAAACAGAATGAAAAGCAGGTATGTGCTTTTGTTTGGGAAGCATGAAGAGAATTATTTCTTATCATTAAAACCAGGTCAGAAATTTCCTTGGCTAATCACATTTATCTCTTTTATTCTTCTTCATTTTATGAGAGCTATTAAGGAGATTTATAAAATGAATAACTCTTTTGAACTTTTATTGCTAAATCAAGTTCAGATATCTCCAAAGACAATATCGCTGTTATTATTATTGTTAATACCAGTTTTTAGTTTCATCTGACCAGAGATCAGCTCATTTTCTCCCGCTCTATCTCAGGTTTCTCTTTTTACTGTCCGTATGTTGATATGTTCAAGAAATTTTTCAATTTGCTTGATTTTTTCATTCACTCAGTACCTTTCTCTCTTCCCTCTTGAGATCCTCTGTTGCTTCTGAAACATTCTCTGGCTACATTCTGTATCACATCTCCTCCACCATTTGCAATATCCCTTTTGCTTTCTTCTCTCACACATCTCACCTTCTCCTCCACCTTCACGGTGTGCCTGAGTGAGTAAGAAGGATGGAGGAGTGTAATTTTGAGGGGAAAAGAATATTTCTCATTCTGTAAGAACTATAGTATTTTCATAGTGTCAGTCATAAGGGGAGAATTACACAACCTTGGAAGTAATTTTTAAAATACAAGTGAGAAAAGAGTATTGTGGACTTTGGCTTGTCCAGATTTTTCCCCATTGAGCTTGTTTGGAGGCTCCTGGACTTGTTAGTTGGCATGTGCTACCTTATTGTCTAACTAATTGAAATAATCTATTCCACTCTTCATCACAGACAGAAACTGTGTGACAAATACCTTATACAACAAAAGAATTTTCAACTAAAAATGCAACTCTTATAAGCATAAGAGTTTTCAACCACCAAAGAATATTTAAGGTCTGTAGTGTTCATACAAATATAAAGAATATGCACTGTGAAGAAGAAATATCATTAAATCATTTATGAACATAATTTGTTGAATGCATGTATTTGTTTAAACTGTGATGAAAATGATACAAAAACCCTGTGTGAGGTTTGGGCACAGGATATAGTACCTTTATTTTGTTAGAGGTATACTTAGAAATCATGAAAGGGAGAGAAGAAAAGGCTGGAAGAGGAACTGAATAAACTAGAAAGTCAGTCAAATGCAGAAGATTTTTTTTTTGCAGGAGGTAGGGGAGACACTATGGAAGGGGAATTAATCCCATTCAGTGGCAAGACAAAGAGAGATATTGGAAAAAGAAGACATCTGTTGGTTAAGTAGAACATAGATTGGCAAGAGATCAAGTGGGACAACTGAAGGAAAACTTTTTTAATATCTCAGAGGAACATATTTTAAATGATATCTTGGAATGGAACAGAATGAGGATTGTAATGCATTTTGATCAGAATATGGTAAAATGATGCCAAATTAGGAAAAATTTAGCTTTCTGGAGTGGAATTTAATATTAAAGAATAAATGTATACTAGACAAAGAGTGGAAAAGTGTACACAGTTTCTTTCAGAGCTAGACATCTGGTCATGAAAGTGAAAGCTGAGCACGATTTTGGATTTTAAATAAAGATCCATGTTCTGAGCCCCAGGTGTAGAAGTTAGACATGATGCAAGGAATCTCCTTCATTAACAGTGTTGTTTAACAGTTGCCTGATTTCTAGCTGGTGGGACAATGATTTTTGATACATTAAGCAAATGTGAAGTGATCCCTCTTGACATGAGGGTAAAGGAGTATGTTTACTACCACTTTGAGATGGTAATCTTTTAAATAGAGGACTTCATCTTAACAGCAGTCTTGAAAAAAATCTAGAGGTAAAAACAAAGAACTAAGTAGTTAAAACTGAAAGGTACTATATTTACAGTGACATCACAAACTGGATCTTTAAGAAAACACTCCAAACAATTTTATCTCACTTCTAATTCAGTAACAGTCATACTTAAGTTTTTCCTCAGAGATTCATTTAAGTGAAAAATTCTGTGGTTCCTCCTGGTTGAACTGAATAACTGTATCTCCGTTTTCTTCTTGGGGCTGTCAAGGATTTGCTCATCCCCAGAAGGCTTTAGTTCTTTGACTGAGCTCCAAACATATCTCACAACACACTGACCACAGTGACTGCAACAAGTAGTTATATTTTCTTTTTATTTCAAGCTATAACAGAAGGAGGACATCTACTTTTTGCTTAAATAGTTGAATACCGTGCTTAATTTTGTACTTACAGCAAGAAACGGCAAACATGAGTTTTAGGCTTTTCTTAGTCTGAATCCACAGACCCAACCCCCATTTGCTTCAAAAGTGCCCTAGATCTGTTGGACTGAGGAGCAGAGGCCACTGAGAACGTCTTTCTAACAGTATTCAGAAAAAAAGACTTTGTTTCTGTTCTGTGAGTGAATAAGACTAATTTTTGTGGTTTTTTTTGTGGGATCAACTTGTAGAAACAAGTGTAAGGTAACTTGGATTAGATTGCTGGATGAGAAAAATTAGCAAAGGGAAGCGACAAGTCTCCCATCAGGCTGCATCTGCTGGATGAGAGTGAGATGGCTGCTGCAACTTGCAGAACATAGACCATGCAGCACATAGCTCCTTCTCACCATGGGGAACTTTCAGTACACAGAGGAGGGATATGGTGACTAATTAAAAGTTAAAGAAAACCCATTCCCTTTGTACATGTTCCCTACAAATTGGAGAGGGGAAATCAGTTTATTTGACTTTCAATGTAAGTGATATGATCTCCAAGTTTCTATGTATTTTTAGAAGATACTTCTGCAGAAGATGAAGCATGTTCCTGTCACCTGAACATATTTTTAAAATCCCCAGTATAACAAATGTGTCTATGGAGGAATAGCTGCCTGAAAGCCAGATAGAAGAAATAACAGGATAAGGGCCCTTAAATACCACTCCTTGTGAAAGCTGGCTTTGCGCAGTAAAAGTGAAGAGGTAGACCACCAATGAACAACTTGAGAAGGTTTATAGTGAACATTACTTCTGCAGGGTTAGATGATGTGACAGTTTTTATAATACTCTGTAAGAAAGAACAGAAAGGGACAGATGATTGCTTTGTGAGAACAGAAATTTCCACAACCAATCCCTCAGTTTTCTCTTTTGTTTTCCAATAAGGCAAAATGGATTTAATATTAGAAATATGTTCTTTCTGGATCCAAT
The DNA here is from genome assembly GCA_013396935.1 of Baryphthengus martii. NCBI lineage: Eukaryota > Metazoa > Chordata > Aves > Coraciiformes > Momotidae > Baryphthengus > Baryphthengus martii. The sequence goes on along the minus strand of VWZK01006463.1, from coordinate 319,365 downwards.
TTCAGTCTTAGCCACACTCCTTAAATAAGAATCTCTAATCCAACTGACCGCTCTTGCAAAGTTCCCTCTAATATATCTGTAAACGAAAATATGTGTGTGAGCACAGACTGCATGAGTTTGACTAAATTGGCTTGAAACATACATATTTTAGCTAAGTGAGTGCAGGATTTTGTGCAGACAATGTCTATATCACCTGCCTATGTGTTCTATTTTAGTTAGGAAATATCAGAAAGGAATGTCTGTGAGGGGAGGAGAAAATTCAGTTATAATCAGTTATTAAGGGATTTTTAATACAAACCACATTATGAAGGGTTAGTATGAAGGCTACTGGTTAGTATGAAGGCTACTAAAAATATGAGACTTTTGGAAAACCAAAACAAACCCCCGTCTTGCTGGGAAATATTTACCCATCTTAATAGAGGAAAAATAAGAAATATCCATAGAGATAAATAAAAAAATGATATTTGAGTGTTTAATGCTATAATTTAAAGCATTCGAAGAAAAAAAGAACCAAAATCTGCTCTTGATTATGCGTGACTTTCAGTAAGTCAAAAGGAGTTAGGACATGCACATCCAAAGGATAGAATTTGTCTCATGGACATAAGGAAAAGAAGAGACTTGAGAAATGCAAACTCCATATAACCATCATCATTATTGTAAAAACACACATGGTTGAATTTCAGAAAGAGTTTGCAAATGTGATGACAAATGATAAATAAATTAGAACAAGTAACAGAAAATACTACCGAAGATTATTGCTGTCTAGTAGGAGGCACAGTGCAGGCTAATCTGCAAATTGACGAGGCATGTATTTTGAATTTAATTCTTCCAAGATATGTGTCGTTTACTGTTGAGGCATTGACGGGGTTTTTTAAAAACGACAGATTATAAATATAACTCATACGTTTTGCAATAAAGTAAAGTTTCAAACTTCGAAATCACTTAAAAGCATGAATGTGTGCATGAGGAACTGTCATTGCCATTTAAAGAGTGTATCCTGGCAATTCGTATTGCACCTGTGTAATTTCTGATTGAGAAGACACTGCTGTGTCTGTGTCTGGTTGTGCTTATGATGCCTTAAATGACCAAGTGGCCATGCTGGTAATTACCAAGCTGTAGTGAACTGGTCTAAGAGCTGTTGGCAGAACTGTTCTACTTCCTTCCACCACCTGCAAATTCAGTACACAAGAGAGAGCTAAAATGAAATAAATAGCAGCTGTTCTTTTCCCTGCTTGATAAATTGGTCTTATACCAGAAATCTCCATGTGAGTTCAAAGTATTGGAGACAGGAAGATAGGAAGGCGTCATGAGCTGTGTTAACTTGAAATAGTTCATAGAAAGGGTCATGTGAACAGAAGGACTGTTGATGACTAACATTTTGCAATCTGTTTTTGTGGCCCTAAGGGGAAATTATGGTAGTTCATCTTCCTAGAACAATGCTGGATACTTTATCGTAATTTTTGGTAACTAAATGCACTGTGTGGCTGTTATTAAATTTTAGATAACAAAAAGATCAGACAAATTATAGAGAATTATATTCTACGCTTCTTATGAAATTCAATGCTGTCTTGCTTTAAAAACACAGATGCATCTGTTTAAATGATCTTCCCATAGAAATGCAAATGTTCCATGAGGCTAAGATGAAGATTTATAATCTTCTGGTTTTCCCACTGTAATGCAAAAGTTAGTCCCACTCTTCAGTAAGTCCTGGATTCTCTTTTAACGTAAATAGATGTGAAAACTGCCTGCATATGCATATTTAGAATTTCTGACTTGTCAAGCAATACTAAAATTATCTTATTCTGAAAACACCAGAAAGTGAAAGTAATGTTTAAAAGACATGATCAAGATTTACTGGCCACAAATATATAACGTATCTTCCAGCACTCTGTGTTTTATGCTACTCAGATTATGCACTTTATAAAACAAAGACAAAAATCTGAATTTTAAATATTCTGTAGTCCTCCAATGAAAGTATGGTAAGTGATTCTGAGGGTTATAATCTATATATTGGATCAAATTCTCATTGAGAAAAAAAAATATACTGGAGAGAGAACTTCTCCAGAGACTGTGTGTCCATCTCATTGGCCAGGTAATCTCAAAATCAATCCTCATCTCAGCTATATTCACTGAAATCCTGAATATTTTAATTTTAGAAGTCAGGCATATAGAGCTCACAAATCCTAGCATTTCTTTCTTTTATTTATTCTCACACAGTTATAGTACTATAATCTCATTCATCAGATTAACCTTTATTTATTTTCTGAGACTCAAGTCATGCTTCTTCCTTTATAGTTTTAAGTCAGAATTGATAGTGACTTGTGGAAAGGAGAAAGGAGCAAGTTTCTGTTGATGATTCGGAATCAAAAAAAAATGGATGGACCAGTGGATAATCCTACATGATTCATACTGTTCTTTCAGGATTTCGAGAGTACTTGCTACACTTGAAAGGAAGATCAGAGGCTTGGAACAAAAAAGACTTTGAATATTAATGTCAAACATACTGGAATACAGATAGCAAATAACCACACTATCCCTAACTGCAGTCTTAATTTCACAAAGCTCTCTAGTTGCTAATAGCCCCATATTTTTAAAATGTGTTTGATCTTTGGATGCCTAATGGAATATCCCCACTTGGATCATGTCTGTTATTACTATTTTGCTTAAAATAGACAACACTAATGTGAAATTCATGTCATAACTGAAAACATCTATATTCTTCAAGAATATCAGTTGCTGTTTTTACAAAGACTCATTTATAAAGTGTTGAAAGAATAATTCTCCTGCTCATCATGCCTCCTCTCTTTCCTTCTTGGCGCCAGGGAAAAACATTGGCTAGCTCTGCAAGCATCACTGCAGGAAACACAGACCCCAACAGAATCAGAAATGTACATCACTGTGATTTCTCCCTCTTATGGGTCTGAGCTGCGTGTGCCTATTTCACGTGCTATTCACCAAGGCCAAGGTTTGCATTGTCCTGTGAATGTACCATAGCTGGTTGAAATGCCCCTGAAAGCGGGGGATGTAGTTTTACACTTTGGTTGCTTTGTACAGCAGAAATCATTCTTTTGGCCTTGCCTAGGCTCAAGGAAGCTGTTTTCATTCAGTACAACAGCACAATGTTGCAAAGAGGGTAGTTAGTTTAAAAAAAAAAAATTCCAATAAAATTAAGAGCAAAAATTCTGGAGAGTGTTTCTATTTTTAATAAACTTTATGAAACCTCTTTCTTTAAGGAAATAAAAATGTTTAGTCCAAGCCAGAACACCTGCTGTTATCCTTATGTAGATAAAAACACTACTTTTTTTTTTTTCCCCAAAATAATAATTCAATTTATTTTGGTAATTTAAATTATTAACATGTAGTGAATTTGGAAACCTGTTTACCATTTGCTGGCTTTTTGCAGTTTGAGCTGTACTTCTTTCTCATATGAAGGATATGCGTATGACAAGAAAGATAAACCCTAGCAAGGCATTGTAAAGAGAGTTCATAAAGCTGTCTGGGACGCTTCACAGAGGTGAAATTCATCCTAGGCAAAATTTATAGGTCTTATTAACACAGAAAATTGCTTATTTTTTTTTTGTAGAATCCTACTAGATAATGATTCAAATGAGCCAACATTCATAAGTGCTAAAATCTGAGGAAAAGAAATCTGCAGATCAAGCAGCACTTCTGACCACTCTGTCATAACCAGGAAGTAATGCTGAAGTTCCCTTCAATATACCAACTGGGTTTGCATTTGCCTCCCTGAGAAGGCAGGTGAATACCTTATTGGTACACACATATACATCGTTTTAAGTGAAATTAAAATAATTGCAAGTAAAATTAGAGTTACAGTAATGCTGCTGATAATAGTTCCATTGGTCTGTAAAGCCAACAGGTGGTCAAGATATAAAAGAAATGTTCAGAGAAGATACTGTAGCAGAAAGGCTACACTGATTCATCTCTTTCTCTGTGTGCAGTGGAAAATGCGAGAGCCCTTCTTCTGTATGAACCTGGTGTGACTCTAGAATACGTTATTATGAATCAAATGTGCAAAAGAAATAGTCACAACTTGACAAATTCCAGTATTATTCTCTGCAGAATTTTAAAGAATCACCTGCAATGGTATGTAACAACTTAAACATGCATGGGAACCAGGGAACTGCATGGCACCAGTATGACACCAGTTTCTAAACAAGTTTGCAGGAAGAGCTGAGACTCCAACATCAGTAGTGGGAAGATTATGAGAAACATGGTACACTTGGGCTGACTCAGCAGGAAGACCAGCCTTCTAAACCTTCTGAAGTTATTTGAAGGGGTCCAAAAGCATCAGAAGGTAGTTCTAGCTGATACAGTCCACCTCGATTTCCCAAAGGTCTCCAACGTGTTTCCTAATCAAAACTTTTGAAAAAACTAAGCAGTCACACTGTGAAAGCTAAGAACTCTCATAGTTTATGACATGCAGTTGGTTAAAACAAGGATTAGGAATATATGGTCACCTTCTGTGGTGAATAGGCATAGGAATTATCAATGAAGTTCTGCAGGGATTGGTGCTAGAACCAAGTGCGTAAAAGACCCAAAGAAGGGATGGGAAGTTACCTGATAAAGTTATGAATGCTGTGAAGCTATTCAAGCCAGGGATCACTGAAGAAATTGCGGAATGTTATGAGACTGAGCAGCTGAGCAAACAAATAGCAGAATAAATTTTTTCACAGGTTGGTCTTGTGGTTTTTTTTAAAAGGCACCTGTGAAGAATCATGCTAGCTTCACATATTAAATGGTAGGGTTTGTCATTACTGCTCAGGGGAAGACCTTCAGGTTACGATCAATAATAGTATGGAAATACGAGCTCAGTGTTCAATATAGTAACAGAGGCAGTCTAAATATTAAGAATTCTTGGGGAATCAATAGAGAAGGAAGCAGCAAATATAATTTCACCATCCATGCCATTGTGCCAGTTCACACTGTCTTAAATACACATCTTGAATACTTTTTGCACATCTAGTCTTTCCATCTGAAAAAAAGGATGAAGCAGAAATGGAAAAGTTGCTGAGAACAGAGTAAGAATGATCAAAGATATAGAATGATTGCTGTAGAAGGAAGGACTAAGTGAACTTCAGTCTGCAAAGTACATGACTGACAAAAAAGTCTGAGAAATCAACAGTGATGTGGAGGGAATGCCAATGGCTTAGGAGAGGGAACAGTCATTATCTTTCTCTTCTGATAGAATAACTGGGCCACAAGTGAAGCTATAGAAGCCAAGCTCAGAACAAACAAACAAGGCAATTCTTCATGCAACTGGTATTTGAGCTGTTGAACCACTTGCCACAGGATGTTGTGGACGCTAAGAGTTTACATGAGGTCAGGAGGAGACCGAACAAGCTCATGAAAGATAAATTCACTGCAGTTTACTAACTACCTAAAATATATATCTGGCTAAAGTTCTTCAGCTGAGAATGTCTGGCAACTGCAGATATAAGGAAAGGGTATTATGTACACTTGTTGGGTTTTTTTCCACGTACTTTCTTGAGCATCCTCGTTTTAGCTTCTCTTAAGGATTGATTAGTGGACTAGATAATCTTTTGCTCTTACCAGATACGACCATTCTTATATTCATACCAAGCTCTAGACTTCTTATTTGAGGGAGAAAAAAAGAGATTTCAAGTGCAAGGAGAGTTGATATTTCTTTCCCGTTTTTTTATACTACGTTTTCTGTCCAACAGTCTGCCTAGGCATCTCTTGTGTTGGTTAGTGAACCTGATTAAAGTAAACATTAGTTTTAGCTTAAGGAAGTTAAATTTTGGATGTGCTTTTCAGTCACTTTCCCAGACATTGGGGAAAACTGACAAGGTTCCTGTATTCAACCAAAAAGGGAAGAGACTTTTCAGTGAGCAAATTAGGTAAAAATGAACATTCTGAAGTCTTCCTTACAGATTCTTCTCTACAAGTAATGAGAAATGGTCACACCATTTTACAAAAGAAATTAGAATGACCGATAGGCTGTTTTTGTTTTTTCTTTTTTATTCCATTTGAGTAAATGTTTTGTTTTGATTAAAAGGCTTAGTGGAATTAGAATAAAGTAAAGAAATTCTGTTGAATAATTCTGTGTCATTCTTAGTGTACTGTGGATTACAGATGAGTTCTGCTCTGAACAAGATGAATGAAAAAGTTCCTAAGAATTGTTTTTTTTCTATGTCATAAATGAAAAAAATGTGGGTTAGCAGAGTTCAACATTGAAATATTCTTTTAATCTCTCCCTTAGTGAGGTAAAACATTCATTCCTTTCTGAAACTGAACATAGATACAAGACTTGTAAGTGTCTCCCCAGGTTGATATGGCTTGAAAAATCAACTGAGAGAGAGAATTTCAAGTGTGCACAAAAATGAGCAGCAGAGTCAGATTCTTAATGAACACAAGGAAACAGCCTTCAATTTGCTCTTAGTAAAACATCATGAACGGTGATTTTTTCAGGCAAGGAAGTTTTTCCACAGAAAGTGGAAAGGCATGCCAGGGTAGACCAAATAAAGAATGATTGAAGTCTTTCAGCCCAGCATCTCCTGACGTCTTAGCCTTCAGTACCTTAAATTTGCCAGATGTCTCTCAGCGTAACTTTGGAGCCCACTAGGAACATGACTTTTGGGTTTGGAACATGCCCAGACTGTCCTATTCTTTTGCCTGAGACTGATCAGACATTAAAACCTGAGCAGAAGAGCCTGAGTGCTTTCTGGTGGGCCAGAAAGTATTCCCACCAATCAGGAGCCCTTAAAAATGTGTTTTTCACTTTTAATGAAAAGCATTGACCACCTTTTGGTTGGGATTTTGGTTTTAAATAAAAATGTGTGAAAAGTGGCGTGCCTCCTTTTATAAGCGTCTGATGAGGAAGAGTCTGAGAGGAAGGGTCTGAATTTCTGAGTTCTACTTAGGGAGTCAAACCCACCTTTCCTATATCATGCAGGACATCTGAAATCATCAGACTATGGGCATATGCAGAGTGAGGTTATTCTTGTGTTGGTTTTGAATCACTTCACTACCAATAGTGGATGATTTGAAGAAGAACATAGGTTAGTGCATCTTGCTGTGTCAATCCCTTATTTGAGAAAGGTGGGCTCTGAATTCCAGCCTTTCCTGTTTACTTAATGTCTGTTTAATGTACAATGTCAAGGAAATACCGGTAAAAGGAACATGCAAGTCCTTTCAACATACTGAATATGGAGGTCACCGCCTCAGCTGTGAGAGAAAAGTATAAGCCTTGCTTGGTTCATGAATTCTCAATCAAATCTTAGGAAAATGGAGGCTTCTCTGAGCCATTTACCTGAATCTCAGTCATGCTCCTCTCTGAAGTATTTCTTTAAGCAAGCCCTAGACAGTTGTAAATCTGATATGTAGATCGCTTAGACTACATTTTGGTGATGCCTATTTTTTTCACAAGCACTATATAAGTAGTTCAGATTCCTCAGAAAGACTTACAGATTCTACTTTGTAGCCAAAGGTTTAAAGTTAGGCAATTTAATACACGATTTTATATACCTTTGTCATTTATTGGAACTGCTCTGTTTCTGTGTTTTCTTAGGACTCTCTGTATCTCAGCCTGATCATTTCAAATACGCTCTTTTATAAGAATTCTGGGATTGCGTTGACTGATGTCAATCCTGTAAATAGGATCATAGGTGCGGTTCAAAAAAAACTAACGATGGAAAATTCAGCAACTAGCTTAGTAATTTTTTTGTATTCCCTGTCCAGATTGTGTTTGTAGATATCAGATTTCCTTGGTGTGCTCCATAGATGGCAGATAAATAAACTTCCCTGTACAAATCAGTAGATGTTGCCTACTCTGTGGTAATTGGTTAGGAGACCAGGAGACACAGTGCTTCATCTTAATCCAGAAAACTAGGTCATTGAGGGACATGAAATATCTGCGGTTGGATATGGTGTGGAAAGAGAGGTAAAACCGATGTCTGTAGTGGGACATTATGTGGAAAATGGGTGGCAGCAGAATTTCCCCTTTTTAACTCTTAGCATTTCCTGGAAACTCTGCATCGGTTTCAGCTAAAGGCCACCCAACTGTCCTTGTAAGTTAAAATCTTGTGATCTGAACAGTCCAGGCTGTTCTAATAGGGCATTTTCTTTCCTAATGAGTCTTTACTATCATTCTCTCTTTTTTCTTCACTCCAATTTATCAGTGTTGAATTTAATTGCTGTGATCACTTGAGGGGAAAAAAAGATAAGTTGATGTATGGAGTTCTAGGTTCTATCAGCTAATGCGTATTAATGACTTCATGCTTTTGTAATCAAGCTAATACTGACCTCAAACCCTGTTAAATATGGCAAAAGCCTACTAAAGCAAAGCTCTAATAATTTTGCAGACAAAGTGGTGATTTTTGCATAATGTAGGAATTTCATTTGGGGACTGTTCTTCTGGACAAATTGTGCTAAAGAATGAGGAAGAACACAGTATTTATATTAAATAAGAATGTAATTTCTTTTGCAACCTCATCTTTTCTTAAGAAAAATGATTCAGTGATTCTTACATGGTTGAAAGAGAACGATAACATCTTGAAAAATATAATCATATTTCTGACAACCTAAAAGACAGAAAAAGTAGATCATGCTTGGATTCTAATGTATCACAAAATTTAACCCATTGTTTCAAGTTGTATCCTCTATACCAGTGACAATTTTGTGGGTTTGGAAGGAACTTCAGCTCTCCCTAAATACCATCATCAGACCATAGCCTGTTATAATCCTCCAATGAAATAGGATTTGCAAGATAATTTAGTGGGAGGAGTCCACTTATTCCTAACTGAAGAGGTCTGTGCCCCTGCAGAAGCTTCCAAACCACATCTTCAGGAACGTATCTGCTACTGAGTTGCTGTATTTCTGAAGATAGCATTCATTTGTGCGTCTATTGTACATACATCCATTCATTTCTGTCTGAAGATCAAAGTATTTAAACAGTGCAAAAAGGCGTATAGTTGGGTTTATACAGCCCCTTAGTTCCTAGTCAAAATACTCTTAAAAGAAACTATCTTAAACTTTATATTAATATCCAAATAAGATTTGAAGTCATATATCAATAATCAGTAACAGTTGCGTTGGTTTTTGGACATTTCTGACTATAGCTCAGTTTAATGCTTTCTTATTTGTCTGGTGCTTTCTAACTGTGTTTAAAGACATTCTCAGAGGAAAATTAGAAATTAAAAATATGAATTTATATTGAATTAATAGGAAACTAATTAATGTAAAGTCAGTCAATGAGAACTACATAGAGCCTTTTATTTTTAGAAGGCTGTGATTCAATTCAAGTCCAGAGTGGTCATAGCTAGCTATCTGGTAACCTATGTCGGATAAGTGTGTGGTCATGCATGTGAACAGATACTGATATTTCAGAAGTCCACACTACAGCTAGAACCAATTAATACCATGCTGGGGAGAACAGCAAGGAGGCCAATCCCTGACATACACTTGGAAAACAAACTGTCTTCTGACCCAAGAGATGGCTTTGCCAGTGGCAGCTGACATAGTCCTCATTAAGAAACTTGCTATGCTCCATATCATACGCATGCTTTCAGTAAACAGAGAAATGCCATATTTATAGATTTCAGAGGTCTTTAGTGACTGTTAGAGGTGTTTAAAAATAGAATTTGTAAATGTAAAAATGGTAAGCTCCAGCGTCCTTTGCCTTGTTTTCATGCAGCAACATTGATGTTAATGATCTTCATCATTATAGTAGTGTTGCCAGCTCTTGCCAACCCAATTACTTGTAAAAGTTTTTTTTGTAGTGATGGTGATAACACTCCCGTGGATACTTCACCTGTCTTTAAATGTATATTACTTTTTCCAAACCCCTGTCTATACAAAGAGACGCAAACTGCAGTATCTTGATAGAGATCCCTTTGTACCCAGAGATATGAACAGCTGAAATTATATGGCTGGAATACCTACTCTTTGAGGGAGAAGCTTACCATCTTGTGAAGTATTTCATTGTGAAGAAATTAAGGTGTTTGTATGAATCATTTGTGTACAGTCTTCATTAGGTCTTCAAGCCCCTCTTTTTACACATGGAAAACTGTTTTATTGTGTATACTTTATCTTCAGTTATTTGGACAGTTTGGGGGATTTCAATTTCTTGTGTGGCCACCCACAGTGGCCCTTCACATAGAGAGTGACTAAAGAAGCATGTGCAGACTGATATGCAGTAGATTAATAGTGATAATATTGAGGTGTGAGTACTGCACCCTGAGGTCCTTGTGTAAAGCCTTGATGATTTGTGCAGCACTGGCCGATTGTTGACAGTGTTTTTGAGTTCTATGACAAAGTTACTTCAGACAATAGTAAAACTGTTATACATGGCAACTTTTTCATGTTCTGCAAGTGGGAAAAACGAAAGTTCTCAGGCAGTTAATCTCTTTGTTAAGACCTGGACCATGTTTACTGTGCAAGTCCCTTCTGAGATACTGTTGGAATGACTTTTTATTGCCAAACATTTGTCCTCTGCAGGTGTAACTGAGATAGCCACTAATGGACAAAGTTATCTTTAAACCTTGATTTCCTAGCGCTATTTTCTCTGTCCATTTAAGTTTTCAAACAGACCAGGGAACCATAACCAGAGGAATCCTCAAGGAAGTAAATCATGACAGTAACATCATTTTAAGAATTCACAGGCACAAAAGCATTACTTTTTTTTTGTGTTTAAATGTTTAACCAAATTTTAAAATGGGTTTAGATAGCCAGTGCAGGTGGGTGCTTTCAACTGTGTTTCTATTGCAAACTATCAGGAAGTCTCACAGAAGCATGAAGCTCATTTTTGTGAATATATATATGAAGATAAAGTAAGTCTTGGTAGATCTGTGACTCTGAAGGTTTGTTAAATTATAAAACATGGGTGAAATCAGTGCTATAATAAACATATAATCAGAATATGATATTGTCTATACTAACATATATAGTAACAGTGCAAAAATCACAGTTCATTTCACATGGCAATGGTATGCTTTGCCAAAAACTGATAGCAATGGACATAACGATACAAGAATGTTGGGTTTATGGTAGGTCCATCTGTAAAACCAACTAATGGAAAATATTATTAATTTCAAAACCCTGCAAAATACATTTTAGATGTTAAAGATTGCCATTACCACTTCTCATATCAAATTTTATAATCTTGTTATAAAATACAGGCTGGGCTGTTTTGCTGAAGTTAGATCTGACACTGTAAACCTGGGTTGGTGCCATACACCTGGCTTTTGCATTATTACAAGCTTCTGAGCTTTGAGATGGAAACCATCTGAGTGTTGTGGTTTAGGGTGCATCACTGTTTACATGGTATGTGATTATTGAGTAACTTTTAGTATTTCTTTCTGTGTATCAAATGAAGCCCATGGAGCAATTGAAAGCAGTAACCTAAAGCAGTTGTATCTCACCCAAAGCTCATTAAAATCCCTGAAAAAAAATCTCATTGATTTCAGCATGCTTTGAAAGAGTAACTTTTAACTATTCATTCAACAAAACTATACTGTTATGTTTAGGAGTCATTTAGGTTGTTGCAGAGTGTTATATCTTGAAGGTGGTCTTTACCCTTCACTGCAAATTGTTGTTCAACTTACAGAGAGAGAGGAGAAAGATTTAATTTAATTTAAAAATAAACTGTGGGTCACTGCAGCGAGGTAACTAAAGACAAGGATCCTTAAGATTCAGAAATAACATATGGCGGTTGCTGGGGTTAAGCAGCAAAATGGGTTCGATTGTACACAGTTAGTCATCTGTTGGGTTACATCCCGTCCTTTCCAACAGAGGAGTGAGAGAGAGAACAATTAGATGGAAAGACAGAAACAAAGGAGTTAGAGATGGCCTTGAGGCTTTCCCATTTAACTGGTGTATGTGTTTCGGATACCTGTAGATGCTGTTCCCTCTCGCTCACATCTATTCATTGTGCTGTGCTTCACATTTACTCAACTGTGTTGACCACATGTTACAGTGCAAGGACCAGAACGGGAAAGATAACATTTTTGTCATTTCCAGATGCTACCCTGTCCACCAAAGTTGCATTAACTGCTACTGTTACTGGATCTTAGGTAGGCTTTTCGCTCATTTTGGGAAAAAAAAATAGATTTAAGATATGAGGAAAGTGAATACTGAATATCTTCACCCAGTTTAACTGGAAAGAAGGTGTGCGCTTAAACCTTATACATAAGTCATAGTTGTTCTGTATTCTGAAACCTTGTATTTAAATACATAGCAGTGAGGAAGTGAGAGCATATATATGTAAGCCCAGCAATTAAAATATTATTCACAGGATTCTTTGATATTTACAATGTTCTATGCTGTTTATTGTGTTCTTGTTTTCCTTGCTAATACATTCCTTGATGCCTTTCTGGAAAGTCCTTGAGGACATAAGTTTTTACTTACCAATACTTCATACTCCTGTCTTGGCCTTTAACCTTGCTTCAGAGGTACTTTGAAGTGAGGAAGAAGAACAGCAAATATATAATATGATCCCAAAGTAGTACTTTGTGATAAAGCTTGGTAGAAATATTTCTGCACGGAGAGGACAATTTTCATGCTCATTCCTCACCTGCTCCCTCCATTCCTGCTATAGGTCACATGCTCTCTTCTCCTGCCTGGTGCTAGCTCTGGTGCTTGCCAAACTCTTTGCTGAATTGATTCTACTTGTCCACCTTTTCAAGAATTATTTCACTCTTCTTGTCAGGCTGTTTTCTGCTGTTTTGAATTATGTTTGTCCTCCAAGGTGGTCGACAGTTCTCCGATTTTGGGGAAGGCTAGTGGTGGCAAACATAGTTGTAGGAGCATGTGAGAGGAGCTGGACAGAACAAGACATCGTTTTGTGCTATATCGTGTAACTTAAGTCTTGATGTTTCCTCATGCATTCGTGTGGTTTAAAAGCCACAGTTTAATTTCCTACATGTAATGTTAATTATTTGCTATATAATCTAAAAAAAACATGAAAAATTCTCACACTCACATGGATGTATAGTATATTATTTAGCTAAATTCCTCTTTAATAATTATTATTTTAATTCTCTGCATTTATGCAAATAAATATAGCATTTTAATATTAATTTACTGTGGTGTTATTGAATCTGTGTTTCTAAGAGAAAGCAAAGAAAGAGAAACTGAAAGATAGCAGTATCATAGGAACCTAAGCTAAATTTTCAGCTTGATTGAAAAAAAAAGAACAGTGTACTGGGAGTAAATTACACTTATTGAGGAATCGGAAAGTGTGCTATGAGCTTTAATGAGATATTTTAACCTTCTTTAAATCTATTGATCTTGCTGCAGCACATGACTCCTTTCAAAATAGGCTCTTTAAAGCTGCGACTCCCAACTGTTGTGTGCACACTGCAGTGGCACACAGGTGCCTTGCCTCCCAAGAAGACAGATTTCTGCACAGATGAGGTTTTTCTTATTCTAAGGGGATTTTAGTTGTGTCCTAAGTGCTAGTCAAAGGCTTCTTACAGATATTTTTTTTTTCTCACAGATCTGAGATCAGGAGTATCTTGAAAATTAAGTTTAAATAGCGTCTTTTGTCAAAGTCACTACAAAAAGTCAGAATCTAGCAGCTACCCAGCATGAGCTCTTATAGGTAGCTTATAGTACTGACTGTGCTGTAGTATTCTTTCCTGGGTAGGGTTTGATGACTGCTGAAATATTCATGCATAGTAAAAATCCAGCTGAGAAGTAACTAAGGTAAGAATATCTGGGAGTAGGGCATTTTCTGCTGGGGCGAATTTGACTGAGTGCTTGGAAGTGATAGAAACTCACAGTTAGAACTATAGCTATTGCTGAAAGCTTGATGTCAGGAAGGAGCCTAGAAGTGCTCCTAAATCAGGTCTCAGTCAAACAGTTCCACTATGGCCATAAATTCTACTAAATGTGCTCCCTTTTCCGGTGGTATCTCATCCTGCTTGCTCAGCTGATCTTCCCATGCAATGGAGCATTTTTGAAACATTTAATGTCAACGTGTGTCCTACTGGTGATACTTGAGTTCGTATTATGTGACCGGTGCACCTAGATATATGGCTTAACATAAGCTCTTTAAGTTGGCAAATGCTTCAATTTGGATTTTTTTTTATTTTAAAACTCCCCATTTGCCCCACCCTTCAGAACGTTTTAAAACATTTCCGTTTTCAGGTTCTTCCATTTTATAAAGTAAATCTTGTTCCTTGTCTGAAGTTCCCATTTTTGTATTCTACTCTTGAAACATTTCTTAAAGAGCCTATTATAAGTATTTACATGATTGCATCCAAAGATAGACAATGTGAAAGAAGAAGTTATCCGTTTATATAATCTGCAAATAACAATAGTGCATTCAATGTATCAAGATTATTTTTTTCCGTATCGTTTTATCTCACTTCTTTTAATCCATTTTGAATTATTGAAATTAATTAGTTTGGCTTGGGATGTTATGTTTAATAGAATATGTTGATTATCTTGTACTTTCACATCTCTTTCAACATTGTATATAAAAACTGGAGTAATGCACAAGTCTTATCTCTGAGCTGACTTGGATATAGTGATAATTTAATGGCCAAGGAATCCAGCTTTGGAAAGTAGTGATAAGCAGTTGTTTTGGTATTTTAAAAACACACCAGAGTATTTGTTCATAGAACATAATTAAGCACAGGTTTCTTTCACTTGTTGTGCAAAGTAAAAAGCAATGATCTTTGAGCTCTTCAGATGCGATATAAAAAGCTGAGTCCTTCTAATCCAAACCAGTATTTCTTATATTATCGCTTCCTCTAAATTTCCGTTAGTTATAGCCTTATGTTGTTATGGCCCTCTCTTCTTCTTACTTACTATCTCCAGCTGTTGTCATCAAACTACCAATTTAATTCTGTACAGGTAAATTAAAACTGCATGTCAAAACTTCCAGGCTACCTTCTCTTCTTCTCTTTTTGTGGTTTTCTTAGGATAAACATTTGTCATTCTTCCTTTTCTCTTAGATACTTGCTATAAACGGAAAGATATAATTACAGCATATATTGCAGTTTGAGGTGTACATTAATTTATGTGAGAACTGTCTTATGACCATCTGAGCATCAGAGGATATTAATTACTTTTCATATTATTTTTGAAACAATTAACAATGTGCTAGGTGACTGCATGTAAAATTTTATTGTTTGAGCCCCAAAGGACTAATAGCAGTTGAAAGTGTAAAGGTTAAGAAATGACAACGCTAAAGCAATAAAGGAGAGTGATTTTGATGGCTCATGTCTCTCTGAAATCACCTTAAAATTAAAAATAGTGAGTATTTAATACAACAGTGCATGTCTAGCACTAAGTGAATAAAAAATATAGCAAATAATTAGTGCACTGAGATTTGTGCAATTTTCATAACAATATCACCTGCAATTTCCCATAATGGATCAGGCTGACAGTAATGTTTTCTTGACAGATTTTCTTCACCCGGGCTGTGTATCTAATGCTATCCAAAATTGTCCACTTATGCATATTGTACTTGTGTATATTAAAAAAGAAATAATATTTTTTAAAAGTGTTATTTTTACCTTTTCCCTTAAGATTAAATTTTAGTTACAAACAGAAATTATACAGCTATTGAGAATTATATAAGAGTTGCATTACTAAAGTTGTAACAGGACATGGTCTGCTTCCAGTCACGTCACTGTAAACATGAAGCAAAGATTTTAAGGAGTTAACCTCAGCTGTAAAACCATGTACCTGCAGAATATAGTCTTTTATTTTGAAAAGTCATGAATGAGGACTGACATTGTATATGATCTCCCTAAAACAGTTACCCACAGAAGGACAATGAAAACAAATTTAATTCAGGAAATAGAGAGTCCCTTTTTTTTTTTTTTTTTTTTTTTTTGCTGAACAAATAAAGCATTTAATTGACTTCCATATGGTTTTGTGGTTCCCCCTCCCCCCTTACTTTCTTATAAAAGAAGACGGCTTTTATGGAATTTCCGTTTTTATTGCTGTATTTAAAAATAAAAAGAAAAAAGAAAAAAAAAAGAAGCAGTTATTACGAAGGAAAAGCGTAACAGGAAAAGAGATCTGACTACTCTAAGCTGGAGTGCTGCTGCCTCTATTTGAATAAAAACAAACCCTGAACCTTCCTGTGCCTGCAGTCTCATGCCTGCTTTTGCTCGAGCATTGTTTAAACTCTGAGGTTACTGTGAGTACTGTAAAACAAATGATACCAATGAAATGACAACATATTTTTCTCTGAAAAAATTGCTCACCCACTGTTAGAATCTCCCAATGCCTTGTAAGTCAGTTAGCGACATAGAATCACTAATGATGCGTTAGGATCCTAGCAGGCTTCGTGTCAGCTGACAAATGGCTTCAGTGACTTCTTCAGTAATAGCCAAATCCCTCTAATGTATTTCTTTGGCTTTTGCTAACTGTTGCTTTTCCCCTCTTATGCTTTCTTATGAGTTCAAAGTGTACTCTTGCCCAGCTCTGCTTGCATATCCAATCTTCATTCATTTTCCTCAAGGGTGAGTTTTTTCCACTCAGGCCAGTTTGTTCATCTGAAGTTGCCACGCAGCCCATTACAACAGTTTACTTGCCCGTGACATAGTTTTTAGCCTCTGGGTTGTTTTTGATGCTGCAGATAATCCACATTCACAGTAAAATCAGAAATTGTGGTGCCTTTCATATACAAGTACAGGACTAGAGAACACCTTTTGGTGGAATGTTTTCTTTATAACTAGATAGACAAGAAATACTTTTGGGAAAGGGGCTTTCTTAGAAGGCTTCTTAGGCAATCATTTCATTTATAGGCCTATTTTGTAGTTATTTGAGAAACTTAAAGGAGCCCTATTTTTAGAATATGGGTTGTGGTCTGCTGCAATTGAGAGAAAATGATAACTTGTTTTTTGGTTGGAAAAAACCAACCCACCCTATATGCTATATGCTGAAAACATAATGAATAAAATACCCTTGCTGAACTATTGGGACAATATCCCTCCATTTCTGAGTGCCACGTTGTCTATGCCAGAGACTCCATAGCAAACTGGGGTGCAGTTACTTCCTGCTTAGGGGCCTGGGCTGGGGCCTCTCCTGAGGCTGCCCAGCATCTGCAGGGTGCTTCTGCCGCATCTGGCTTCCGACTCAAGGCCTTATTTATTATTGTTCCTCCGTCCAGCCAGCTAACTAGCACGCTGGACTGATATTTTAGTCCCAGTTCTATTTCTTTTTCAGGCAGAGGTTTTATAACTGCAGACAGATGATGCGTACACTGCCGTTAAGAGTGAGGTCCTGGAGGTGGGACATCTGGTCATGCAGCCTCCTTGAGAGTCTGCACACAACATCCCCCATACAGGCCATAAAATCTCCAAAGAGAAATAAAGCTCAGGTAAAGCTTGTGAGCAAATTTGCAAAGTGATTTAGGGGCCTGTCATCTATGACTCAATGCTTTTCAGTGCCAATCTCCCAGACACATGGAAAGATGTAAGGATGCTGAATCACTTCTGTCATCACAAGGTTTTGTTTTCAATGATTTATAGGTTTGTAAACTTTAAGTATATGGGCTAATACTTTTAAGACAGCTGTTTGCTTTAAGCAGAAGTTTTAGAAGAATATCAATGAAATTGTGTTGCATTAATTCCCAAGAATGAAGATGAAATGGAAACAGGCACTACTGTGCTGGATAAAATAGAGTGTTACGACTCTTTCACTAAGAAGCTACGATAACTCTGTTTTAGAGCAGGACCTTCAAATTTGGCAAAAGCATGCTGGAGGGTCACGAAAGTGCTTTTCACTCCTTCCCTGTGAAAAATCTTCTGAAATTTGTACAGATTGTGAGCATTGAAAAATACCAGTTCACATAATCTGTGAACTAAGCTCTAAACTCAGAGTTTAGAAAATAAACCACCCATAATTGTACTGAACATGCTTCAGTCCTTGAGCTTGATTTTCCCAGCAAACAGAAGGTGCTATGATACTGGACATAGGCACTGAGAAAATGAAAGCTCTGCCCTGAGCAACAGGATTTGTCTTGCTCAGGCCTGGGTGGCATATGGGGGAAACAGCATCAAGGAAATAATGAAGGAGTTGTAGTTCAGAGCTGTGTTGAGAAGGGAGGCAGACTGAGATTGGAAGAAAGCTGGGGCTAAAGAAATGGGTGAGAGAAGGAACATGTTGAGTCTGAAAACTCAAATGAGAAGACAGAGGAAGTGCCACTAGTAAAAATTAGGATATGATGTTGATCTTAGCCCTTTACGATAAGGCCATGCCAGAAATGGAAAAGGAAGTAGTCAAAACTAAGCTTTGGGAACTGTAATTTGGTAGAACACATGTCTTCTGAGGCCATGATATTCGGGTAAGTTAAGATATTGCTAAGAATCTTTATTATTGAACTAGAGATTGAACTATAGAAAACAAGAATGCTGGCTGAGGCATGAAAGTTTGGGGTGGTGTTACCTATGGCTCCTCTTGGTACCTGACCACTGTCATCTAAGCTCCTCTTGGTACAACAGGAGTTGGAAGCCTTCCAGTTCTCTGAACTGGCACCACTGCTCTGGGAAGTGCCTTTGTCCCTGCTCCTGGGGGTTGTTCCTCCTCACCCATTTATCACGGTACCTTTCCTTATGCTGGCAGCAGCGTTTCTCCACTCAGGCGATAAGAAACTTCTGCCATCAAACAAAAAGAACCAGTATATTTTTCTGAACGTATGACTGAAGTCCTTGCTAGGCTTTGTAGACTTCCTAGTTATGTTGTTTTTTAAAATTTGTGAGGGAAAAGTCTGGAAATTGTAGTGCAATTTAAATGAAATTCATTGTACAGATATTTTTTTCAGTGGTTTCAGGCACAGTCTTGACACTGTTTTCTAATTAAATATGAATCTAGTTCATCCAGCTGTTTCTCTATTAACGTACTAAATAATCCAGTGATTCATTGTTTGGTCACACATCCGTAGAGCTCAAAACATCATAAAACTTTTCCCCTTTGTATAGTAATTGCCTTCACTTGTTGAATGGTCAGCACATCCGGCTGTAGAGGCCGACCTCTAATGCCATATACTGAGAGCAAAACACATGCACACTTGCTTTACTACCTTGCTGTAGTGTAGAAGGGTTTTGTTTTTCCCTCGGAAGAGATGCTTATTGATTTTACACAGCAGTGTGTTTTGATTCTTGCATTTAATTTTGTGACTGAGTCATGAATAATTTGCCTTTCAGTTAACCTCATTCACTGTGTGAGTATTGCAAACATTTTCTTTTGTAAACTGTGTATTTGCAAGAGGATCTTGAGGCCCCTATTGGGATTCATTTGGATCTGCATGTTAGAGACTAGTGAGTGTAAAAATA
The DNA here is from genome assembly GCA_013396935.1 of Baryphthengus martii. Lineage (NCBI taxonomy): Eukaryota > Metazoa > Chordata > Aves > Coraciiformes > Momotidae > Baryphthengus > Baryphthengus martii. The sequence goes on along the minus strand of VWZK01006463.1, from coordinate 300,091 downwards.
GGGTAGCTCACAGAGCTCTCTCTGCATAAAACACCACTGGGATTATATCTTGTAAGCACAGAGGAGGAGTTGCAGAAAAATAAAAGCTCCCTTATGGCTATTTAAATCACAGTTTCTTGCCCTGTTCTTTCTTAGTTCCCTGAATGCCCTGTTCTACTGTCTGGTGCCTAACACTTGATGAAGAGTGAGTTGGATTCATTTTTCTCATTGTTTTGCATTTTTCATACTCCTCTGCTCTTTATATGCATTCCACTCTCTAGGTTGTCCAGAAGCCTCATCGCAACTTCTGGGCTTGGTAGAGCTTCTCTACCTGGTGGAGGAAAAGGGGATCCAGCTTCTTGCTATCTCACAGTTTTCTGGCTATTGGCAGAAAGTCAAAATAACAGTCACAGTGTGTCTCTGTTTAATTCAGAAGTATGGAAGAGCTACAAGGATGAACAGCTGCATTGGAAGGAGGGAAGGGACATGCTTTAAAAGACAAACTGGTGGAAGAATTTAGCTCTTTCTGAAGCAGTTCATTTCAGGCAGCCGTTCTCAAGGCAATTTGAGCTTTCTCCATCACATAAAAAAAATAACCCTAATAATTCATTTCAGAAAGAAAGATTTTATGGACTTTTTTTTTTTTTTGTGTGTGTGGTGTTGATAAACAGCTTCAGTGGTGGTTTCTTAGATGGTGTACCAGCTGGGGTTTTACATCTAGGATAGGCAGACACTGCTCTGGAAGAGGAGGATTTTGTCAGAGTGCAGGATCTTCTAAAATTTCTTTTTCAGGAGCCTTATTGTTAAAGATGGAGTGCAGTTGTTTTCCTCATGCCTTTCTCCCCTTGCCTTTGTGGTGTTGGCTCAGCAGAGTGTTCAGCAGAATTCCAGCATGTTAATTTTTGGTGACGGATTGTAAAAGAAGATATATTTTTAATTAGACAACATACTGATGTTAATCAATTCTATTTCTGGCTTCAATTGCCAATAATTAAACCACGTTCCGTGCCAAGGCATGCGAGAGTTTGAATGAGTGAAATTTCATAAGATGATGAACATGGTTGGAAAAAATCTGGACAGTCTTTCTCAAGAGAGTGAAATAGCATTTAAATATAGTTGGAAATTAATCCAAAAGAAGTGAGACAAAACATGAATGAGATTGGGCAGGTCAGGCTGACAAGATTAATGCGCTAAAAGATACATGGTAATTATTCCTGTGAGAAATAGAAAAATGTGTGTAGAAGACTCTTAGCTAGCAATATATTGTGCATTTAACTTCCAAAAAAGTAGGTATGAGCTAGCTTCCTTCCAACAATCAACACGGAGCAAGAGGAGGACTTTTTGGACTGTATAGGAAATAAGATATAAACCATTTGGAGCTTTCTTGCATTTATCATATTAGACCTGAAAACTGCCTTCTAAGCAAGCCAAATAACCTATAGGGTCTTGATTAAGGCTGTATGACTTGAGTATTAAAACATGTTGAACATGATGCCTAAAATAAACCTGATGTTCACTGTGCTGGTGATGTGTCTACTGTAGTGACCTATATAACTGCCCGGTGCCTGCCCAAATCGTGCTTCCCTCACCTAGGTAGAGACCCTGTTCCTACGTCCTGACGCAGTACTCCCACATCATGTCGCACTTTGCCACGTGGATTAGTATTTAAACACCAGACAGCCACACTCTCTGAGGGACAGGACATGTACCCCTCAAGTGTATTTCCAGGGAACTACAGTTTATTAGGGTGTACCTGCACTTACAGAGTAGATGTGTCTGATATGCTCCTAAATATGTCTTTTTCTATCCATCTGCAGTGTCCTCTCGTGTACCTAGATTTTACACTATCTAAAGCGAGAAATACCTTTTATTCCCTATTTATATAGTTGCATGGAGGGTTCTGGAGTACAGTAGGCTCCTTGATGCTTCAGTACTTTTACTAGTAACATACATGGTGCTTTGTTTAGCTTCTTCTAGAATATCTTGGGATCTGTGAGATGGGGGAGTGCTGTAGTTTAAAACATTACAGCTGCTGTTGTTTCTGAAGTGTGTTTCAGAGGCCGTGTAGAAGTTGAAATCCTCTAGTTGTTTCTCCTCATTAGTGGTGCTGCACTGGCTCTAAGAGTCATTTAGGGAATGTAACAAGTGCCAAAAGGAGAGGACTTGCTAGTGTTTTTGCAGAAATTGGGCAGGCTACTGGGAGGCAGAGGTAATTTCTTGTGTAAATTCCAGATGTTAGAAGAGCGTTAAGTTTGATGAACCATTTTCCTTCGCCTTACTAAGCAAAGATGCTTTGGACTTCTTGCAGAAGACAGAATGCCGACCTTTTATTTTTGTCAGCATTTTAGAAATCTTGATTGGCCCTACAGTATGTTAAGAAAGCTCATGTAAGACTATATAAATGGACAGAGTAGAAATGTAATCAGCACAAGATGATTTTTCTGCCGCTGTATTTTTTTTTACAATGATTCTAGCATAGGTTCTTGAGATTCTACATTTAAATGGGATGTTACGATTACCTAAATGCTCTGAACTTTCCCTAGACGTTATTTGCCAGGTGGGCTCCCTCTCCAGCGCCACTCCTTTATTTTGTCAGCCTTGCCTCAGTGTGTTTCATGGACATTGTCTGAGATCAGCTTGCAAGCTTCTCACAGTAGAGCTTGTGTTTTCCTTTGCCTTCAACTTCTATGCAGTTAAAATGAATGATACGTCTCAATGATAAAAAGTGCAAGCTGTTCTTGGGAAAGCTTTTCTTGTCCTGCTCCTTGCAGGATTGCAGGAGGGTTGGACTAGATCACCTCTAAAGGTTCCTTCCAACACAAACTAGTCTATGATTCTAAAGCATGGATGAGCTGGATACATTCAGATGGTTCCACAGGTTTCCAAGCAGAAGACATAGGTCTTGCCCTTAAATTCAAGCTGGTGTGCTGCCGAGGCAAAGTGTTGTTAGTGATGAGAAGGTCTCAGGAGCTTCGGTAGCAGCAGCAGCTGTTTAAGGAGCCGTGTCAATCAGCTGTGTGAGGAACCTTTTCCACTGGGGCGCTGACTGATGCAGTGTGGAGGCTTTAGGGGGAAACAGACAATACGATGAGAAGCAGAATGGACTAAAAGCATATGCAGCGCCTTGTTAGTCTACTCTAACCAACATCTGGCCTGTTTTGAGAGGTGTTTGAACATTGCCGCTGGATAAAACAGGACTAATTTTTTTCATCAAAAACACATTCCTGGCATATTGGCGTAGTTTCCTCCCCTTTTTCTGATTTGTTTCCTTAGTGAATTATGAAGCTGGTGGTGTGGGTGGGACAAAATGCAATAGGGAGAAGAATTAAGATTCATGGTTTTACTTTTCTGCGGTTCACTTCTGTCTAGCTGGTGCTTTTCTTACCCACGTACCCATGCTAGTTCTATTTTTTTTTTTCATTTTTGGTTAATGGATTTTGTAAAGATTTTTTTTCCCCTAAATCGATGGGTATTTTGATGGTATTACAGTTTCATGAGTATGAGGCAAGTAAGAAGATAATATGTTCTCAGTATTTCTACAGCAGAATGTTCTATTCAGCCTTTGCTACAATTCTCTGGGTTTCCACCATGCTTCAAGAGAATAAAAGCAACATGTTCACCTTTTATTATTTGTGCCACAGATACTTCCTCATAACCTATAAAAAGAAAATTATCATTTTTCTATATTTGAATATGCTATAATGTTTGGGCCTGCTGAGCACCATGTCCCATCTCCTTTGGTCTCAAGTTAAATAGGCAGAGCTGTGACCAAGTTCAAAGACTGTAAAGGGATTTTTAGATGATAGACCAGCTAGCCAGTCATTCAGTTTTCCTCTCTTTTTTTTTTTGCCAGAATTCTTTATTGGAAAACACTTGTTAGTGTTTATGCCTCTCCTTCACTCTTTCCACAAATACATCTCAATTGTTTGTTTCATTGTTGACATTAATGTTGTTGTTTGTATTAGTTTTCATCTCCCTGTCTGCAGCACTTCCCCTTAGGAGTTCAAAATTTTCATAATTTCCAAATATTGTGCCACTTGCATAATCGGTATGAAAACCCGTGTATGGAATACTCAGTATGTCGGAACGCGGAACTGAAATACAGTCCTCTGTATAATTGTCAGTGTGTTATGCATTCCAATGTATTAAACGTTAAATTTTCAGTCTACCATTAATGATGATTTCTGGCATAGGGAAGGATTAATTTAAAATTAATTTATAAAAGATCACTGGCTGGCAGAACAGCGTTGTACACATCTGCAGGGATTTGGTGATTTTCAAATTACCAAATGGAATAGCATCACAGTAACAAGCAATATAAAAAAGGCAGACTGGGGCCTGCCTCTGCCTACTGGCAAAACATCATTCCTTGTAAGCTGAGTAGGTTGAAGGAAACTGCCTATTTACTATAAGCCAGGAAAGATTTTGAACAGAAAAATTTAAAAAGCGTAACTTGTACTGATTATCATAGTGTTTTTACTTGTTTTGCTGTTAAAAATGTAACAAGGCAAGGCTGCTGAATTCCTATTATTAGTATGCAAATGTGAAACGTGTCTCTTATTATATACGCTCTATGTGATACTTCAGAATCAGAAATAAATCTGTTTATTTTACAGTGGTCTTTTCATAGTGCAATACTGATTTCTTGCTTCGCATTGAAAAGGCGGGAGCTGACAAAGCAGTTCTGACCTGATTTGGGGCAGTTTTTCCATTCTCTGGCTGCTCTAAATTCATATCGACTTTTCCAAGCAGAGAAGCAGGTGCTCTGCTAAATTTTAACATCATCTTTAATGAGATTCTGGCTTAGAGTGTGTCCTCAGAGGTTTGTCAATAGATTTATTCATATGCCATTTAGCAACGTTTATTAATCCTTTTAGCCTTGTGGAACAAAGTTGATTATCTCATTTTATACTTGATTTTGGCCTGATGCAAAAAGGAATGTTATGTATTGAAAATAAAATAGATTTTATTTTATAGGATGTCATGGGTTATACTCTGGATTGTTTAAGTTGCAATGGCAAATACATGGTGTTGGCTAAAGGCACCTGTTTAGAATATGCTGTGGCTCTGGGCTGGTTATGGATGCCACGTGTTTTCTTTACATAGAGTTCGTCTTGAAAGAGTCTCTTTAGAATTAATAAAATTTTATAACTGTTTGTGGCTTTGAAGTGCAAAATGACTCGACCAGAAATGCTCTTCAAGCAATAGAGACTGAGGGTACGGGGATGATCAGGAGAATGAGAGTCCAGCAGCGTGTGGAATTGCCACTGTTCAGAGGATGCCACTGTTTTGAAAAGGAAACTGAGGGTAGGAAAAGGGTTGCAGCTGCACGTCAACAAAAGTCAGTATGTGTTAGTAAGTTACCTCTTCGATATGTCTTGGGATAATTGTGCCATTCTTGCTCATACTGTGAAATACTTCAGTTGTCAGTGTAAGTGGATGTCGACATAGCACTCTTCTCCTTGGCTGTGAGCAGTCTGATGTAGTTCTTACCCCATGTGAAACACTCTGCAATTGAAAATAAATACGGAGTCCAGATTTTACAAAATAAACCTTTCCAGATTCTTTCTGCCAAAAATCCAAGCCAAGAAACTACACCACTCCCATAATACTCTACGATGCCACTTAATAGTGGCTTTTACCATGCTGCTTCCAGTTTTCACTCTCATTTAGGCATTTGAGTGACTCTTTCAAGAAGCAACCACAAATTGTGCGCAGTTTCCTTGTACACAGTGTAACAAACGCATGCACAGCAAGAGCCCTAAACTTCCTGTTTGTCTACCAAGGTAGCAATTTTTACATGCTGGTAGGAGTTTTTCCTTCTGTAAATAAAATGGAAACAAATGCTCTAGGAGACCAAGCTGGGAACATTTCTTCCAGTAAATTATTGATTTGTTCAAGAAGTTGGCATTGATATTTGAATGGATCACAGCTAATTGCAGGGATAATTCCTTTCCCTTTCTCTCACCGAGGATTTACATTAAAATAAAGCTCTCCAGCAGCTTAAGTTATGTATGTATGCGTTGTTTAAATGGAGCTGAAAACACTTCATCAAAGTATGACCCTTTTGCTGCATATGTTCTCCCAGTGCCAGACTCTGAAGGTTCCGTTACTGTATAATCAGATGAGTAATGATGTATACAGCTTAGGTCAGACTTGGCGGGACCCAGAGCAGCACTAGCACGAGATAAGATGGTTATCACTTGGTGAGGGCCCTGGGGAGGACGGCCAGTCTAGCAGGCTGTTGACCATGGAACACCATGACTGCCAGTAGGTGAGGTAAAGCTGGCGCAACCGGAGATTGCTTGCAGCCCCATCATTCGTGAGAACTGCAGGATGCTTTAGGCAGCTAGCACAAGGTGGAGTAGTTTTAAGGCTACGTTAATTAATGTCAAAATATTGGCCCGATACAGACCTGGCTCAGGATCACAGGAGAACGAAAGCAATTTATTGTGTTCATCTGTATGTGCTCTCTGTATGTCGTATAAATGTATTAATACTGCTTGACATGTTTGTATTTTTATATTGAAAGGATGGATAGCTCTAGAGTAATTTACTGCTGTTACTTTATATCTCATATTTACTTTTTTTATTATTTCCATAGATGGAATAAACTGATCTTGATAGAAGCAGTAGACTGCATTTCTATGCTCTATCAGGTTAACACTGTTGACAATGTGCTATTTGACTTTTGCTGCAGTATGGTGATGTTTTGGCTGTAAAATGTAATCTCAATGTTTCCCAAAAGATGGTCTAAGTTTAATGCATGCCTATAATAAATTACATGTTAAGTAGGAATAGCCTGATTGTGTTTGCCCAGTACTGAAAGCAGTTAGAGTTGCCCAAAAGCCTAAAACAGCAATTGTGAACTGGGCCTTTGCAGTGCAATCTGGAAACTTGAATAGGATGTTTTTGCTTCCGTAAAGCTATGGTGTAAAGGCTTATTTACCGCCTCAGAATGGACCTAGCTCAGGAAAAGCACCTTGTATTGTGCCTTATTACGAATAAGATGTTTTTATGTGTCTTCAGAATAGTAAGGTTTTTGATCCTCAATATTTAAATAGTTTTAAGTATTGGCTTCATATTGCATTATATTGATGTATTTCAAATTCTATTCCAGTGGTTTTGCTAATCTTAAAGAAAAAAAAGTTTAAAGAAATGCTGAATTGGCACAAAGATGAATTGAAAGCTCTCAGTTATTTTGTATAGGTGAGACATTTGTTGCACGTTTGTTATCTTGCCTTTCTGATAAAATACAGTAGCATCTTAATGGGGTCAGATAGCTGGAAAAGAAAATGTGAGCAGCAATGTACTTGAGGCCAGAGTTCTGGGATGTCAGAACAACAAGGAGCTACTGCCACCAGGGATGGAGGGGATTATTTAATTATTGAATTATTAGGCATCTAGTTAGATGTGTTAATCTCCGTGTCACATTTTTAGTCTCCGTGTCACCTCTGCAAGTGAAGTAAGTCCCCAAACAGAGGTCTTGCCACATAATGAAATCCTGCCCTCAACAACTCTTCCTGTATTTTTATTCCTAGTCTTCAGTTCCTACTAAATATCTGCACAGCTGTTTGAATGTATGACCAGCTTGTTTGTACAACTATATGTGCCAGGCCTGTGATGCTTTTTGATTCTGCAGCTAGAAAAACGAAAACAAGACAGTGAGATATGGATGTTTAGGGAATCAGTGTATCCCTCCTGGCATCTCTACAGGCTGCTGTTTTGCAGTTCCCTCTGCAGGAACAATTCAATCCAGAGCAGGTGTACTTCATTCGATCTTGCTTCAGCAGAAATCAACAGTTAAATTCACACAGATTTCCCTAGAAGTAAAACTGTGAGGAATTGAATCTGCTGTACACTGTTTATTTCTACAGATCCTCCATATTCCACTTAGAAATATTTAGTCAGATGCCTCCAGAGTCAACCACAGAGTCCAAGTCTGAGTTTAAAGATATTTGTGCACTACAAGTGGGATTAGTCTCACTAATTTTCATCATCTAAAAATTCAATTTAAACTAGTCCTCTAGGTTGCTTTCATGATTACTGAAAGGCATCTTCAGAGAAAAATTCATTCTTCTTGTATTAGGCTCCTGCATGGATTATACCACTTCAGTGTCCTATTTCTCTGGACACAGACTTTTGATGGAGCCTAGATGCTCACCTCAGGCTGAATGCCTGCATTTTGGATTAAATTGTCTTGTCCCAAAATATTGGTGATTTAAAGTGATCAGCCGTATTTATTTACATATCAGAAAAACTGGTATGAAATATCCATTTATGCGTATATAGATGGAATATGCATATATAAATAAATATGTAAAACTCAGAAATATTGCAGCATAGTTATGCAAGGTATATGCTCTTTGATATATTCCATTGCAATTAGCTGATGTATTGATGGATCTGAGCCACTCAGATGTAGGAGCAGCGGAGGGCACAAAAGAACTGAGCTGGGAATACGTGCCGTTGCTGGATGCAGCCCTGCTTTTCCAGAAGTCCCTTCCTGTATAAATACCGGCTGCTATTGCTCACCTTCATCCTTCATGCCATGAAACTCTGGGATGAGTGACTCGCATGATGTGGGGGTGGGAGGTGACATTCCTTCCCACCACGGTTAGTCACCCCACGTCCTGTGCCTCAATGCTTCCCCTGAGTCAGCCCCTGTCCTCAGTGCCACCCTCTGCCCCTAGAACTCCCTTCCCAGCTTTTCCTCTGCTTCTAGGAGTGCTGAGCTTCAGCTGCCTGCCTTGAACGGATTCTGATGACTGGCAAAGATGTTAGGGAGAGCAGTTCATACCACGTAATTCCACATGAAAAAGGAGTAAGGACAGCGCAAAGTTCTGAATGGCATTAGTGAAGCAGTCGATCCAGTGTAGAAACAATTCAGCTTTATAAGTGTCTGCAAACAAGACAGGGCATCATGTACTAATTAGTACCATAAGCTTACAATAAGCTGTGTTGAACACTTCCATTTGTGTGGCAGAGGCAAAGGGAGATGTGGTTTGTTTGTTTGTTTAGCTCTAGGCCCTAGTTCTTACCCTAAATGCAAAAATCCTTCTGTCTGTATGTTGTCCTCAGTGGTTCTGAGTTCTTGTGGTACAGGTAGAAGGAGGCCAAACCCCAGAAATTGTAATGAAAGATCCAACTGAGAACAGATGACCGTGTTTTAACTCCTACGTAAGAAGAGGAATTGTTATGTATTTTTTTTGCATCGATATATACCATAGTTGCATATTCTTGATGGAAGTGAGGAGGATCTTGCCCGTGCTTGACATGAGGATATTGAGTGTTCTACTGGTGAATGGATTTGCTGAAGTACATTGCTAACCTTCTGGATTGAGCAGCTAGTAAAAATTTCAGATCTTTGTAGGCTATTCCCAGCAGAAGGGGAAAAATGAAGAATTTTTAAATGCCATTTTCTGCCTTACATGAACTTAGGACACCCTTCTATCTTAAAAGGAAAAAAAAAAAATAATATGGGACAATCTCCTTGCCCATATCCCAAGATTGTTTTAGCCATAAACTTAACATGAAATATTCATTTATTCTGCGCATCAATACTGTTCAGGTTATTCTGTGATTTTTGATTTTCTGGAGTTCCTGAGTTCTGTCTCTGCTTCTTCTAGTCAGCTCTTACTTGTTTTTCTTTGCCTGTCATCTCAATCCAAACAATTTTAGCAGTCATTCTGCCACACTTATTTGAATCTCTGAGAGGTCTTGTTTTTGCCTTGCTTCAAGCAAAACTGCATGCTTTGCTGTCTCTTAGAGATATACCTTATCTCTTAATTTAGAAATATCTGCAGAGAGACATCTTAAGAGATCGCAACCTTCTCTCATAAAGGAAAAAAACAGTAATGAAACCTTTGATATAAGGACCTTTGATGAAAGGATATCTTCTTTTCTAATTATTTTCTTTCTTAATTCTCAGTATTTGGCAATACATGAAATACTCCCGCCTTATGTTAAGATTTATACATCATATAACAGACGTGCATGAATCAGTGGACTGCTTTTTAAGGTATCTGTCAAAACTAGCTGAAAGGAATACCTAGAGAAAGTAGGTTTATATTACTATACAGAAGATAAAACAGTTCTACAGAAAGATGTTTTGAGGTGAGCAAAGTATTTGAGAACTGATCTTATTCTGGCTTAAAAGTAAGACCAAAGACAATTTCAGTCCTCACTGCAGTGCCAGAGTTCCTAAACTTTCTTGTAAGATAAGAGTATGATGAGAAGTGTCGTTGTTTGGGGTTTTTTTCTTATCCTTAGGTGCTTTCTATATTTACATGCAACTTACAGCTTTTGCCTTGAACAGGTTGTTATACCTGCTGCCAGGTAGCTATGGCTATAGGGTACTTTTTTAAACAGTATTTGTCCCTCATATTAGCTTTAATAAATGTTGTAAAGAAGCAAAATTACAAAGGCAAAGTAAAGGCAAAATAACCTTTATGCAAAAATAGAAGTAACTGTTTGGAGATATTTTCTATCTTGGTTCTATCCAGGCTGAGGGCAGTTTGCTCTTCCCAAAGCAGAGTGAAGAGAGCAGGACTGAAGGCTATCTTTAAGCTTGAAGATGGTGGTGTTAGAAAGAATCACTAAGAGCTAATAGGTACAGGAGAACACGAATACGGTAAATACTATTTTTGAAAGGTTGCTGAGGCTTTTTACGAAAGAAGATGTGGTGTTCAAAGGGACAGAGCACTTCCAATCCACTCACTCAGGAGAGGTGAATGAGACTATACAGCTCCAGGACTCCCACAAATTACTCCAGGGTTTAAGAGGCCATTTTCCCCACAAGGGGCATGTGGCAGGTCTGGAGTGGGCCAGGTCTGGCATAGCTCTCTAAAAACTCCACGGTCACAGTGACAGGAGGCCAAGAGCCAGCACCTTCCAGCCAGGAACAGACTTCACAAATGCTTTCAAGGAAAAGAAAACTGTTGCTTTAAGCCTTTGTTCTGCCTCCTGACTTTGAGTGAATAAATAGATGACATTTGTTTAGAAGTGTTTGGGTTTTTCTTGCAAACTGAAATTCTGACAGCTTTCCACGAAAAAAAAAAAAGCCTCGCTTGTGTCAAATTCAGATGGTCCAGCCAGTTGAAAAAATGATGTAAAAAACTGGGCAAGACATAGCTATTCTGAGGTATTTGCACTGCGTGCTCCCATGAAGGGCACCAAGAGGAGTGCACCATAGCAGAGAACAGACAACAGTAAGATTGTGCTCCCAGCATCATACATTCCCTAATTTTCATAGTGTTTCTGCATATTGGTTTGCTGTTAATTCAGTTGTCAGATTTTTCATGAACTCTGCTTATATAGTGTGTATTCAATGACTGGAACATGTATAACTAAACCAGTTAGATGATAAACATACCTTCAACCTGTGAATTTAAGAAATTTTCTCAAGTCTTGCCTTTCTTCTTAAGTTGTTCTTAGCACAGGATAGAATAAATACATCCAAATGCAATGTCGGAGAGGGATTTTTTGTGCTTTCTAAAAATAAAGTTTTACCTAGTAACTGCTGAAGGACATCTGTGAGCCTTTAATGTAAACTTAAGTGTCTATTAAACCAGTAAGCATCTGTTTTGCAAAGAGTGGACAGCACACAATTCTATGTGCACGGTAATGTTTTTAAATAACCTTTGCGTCGCATCAGATAAATTCACGTGGGTTCCTTATTCCGTGGATGGGTTTTTTTTGGTGGAACATCATTGCAAGGCTGATTATACAGTATTGTCACGTGCCCTCTGTATCACTGCAGCTTTCGCGTGATTGGAATTTGGAGCATGCTAACACAATTACTTGAAATATCCTATTCTTAAGATAATTGTTTACAGGACTGTGTTGTATCACTGAGTATCACTGTGGACATTTTAAATACCATTTTTAGGATGTAATATTTTTTAATGGCTTGCAATACAAGACCCTTTATCATCCATATGCTGGAGCGTGTATTTTACTACAGTATTTTCGGGCATTTTACAGTGTTCCTTTTTACCCAAATCCTGCAAGTTTGTTTGGCACTTTCCAAAGTCACGTGTTCTGCGCTGTGGTATAGCTAACTTTTTATAAGAGAATACTTCTGTGGTTTTGAAGTTGAAAAAATGTAGTACATTTATCTACACAACACAAGGATACACAATACTTTTGGAGATACTCACTTGAATCTATCTAGCTGAGTTAGGATGTTTTACTACAAAACCACACACTAGAAAAGACATTTGCCCACTTTCATTCTTCTGTAATGTATGGAACATCTTTTTCAGTCAAAGAGACACCGATGAAACTTAAGTGGTTCAGCAGATTCTAGAACAGACCTTGAGACTTGAAAGAGTTTTACTGCTGTGACTCAGGAATAATTATTAAGCAGATAATGCCAATACCATTATAACATGTAACAAGATAATGACAGTAGCATAAAATGAAGCATTGATATAAGTATGGGAATTTATTACTGATAGTGAAGTAACATGAACCTGCTCAGGGAAATTAAGAACAAAGCCATCTGGTATAATGTTTAAGAAGCTTTTCTGTGGGACTGTATAACTTGAAAGGTACATCAGTTTGATAAAATTTCAAACTTCCCTTTCCTCTCCATCTTGTAGTTCCTAAATATATAAAATCTTTAAAAAAATAACTAACCAAAAACCACAAAAAAACCACAAACAATAAAAATTCATTAGGGTTCTAGATGTTTTCAGGAGGTTCCTCCAAAGCATTTCTCCTTACATTTCCATGAGAAATGAGAGACATCAACAAGTCCTACTAAAAAAAGGCAGATCTCTATTAGGAGAGGCCTTTAAGAACAACTGTATGAATTTAAGGAATAACTTGGTTTAAGAACTGTTTTATTCCACGCTTATTTTATGCACTAAATAAAGAAGCAAATGACTGGGCTTTTTACAAAGGATATCCTTTGTACAGTAATTCCTGAAATATGAAGCCTTCACTCCTCCCCCAAAGAATTTATGTTCTTATGACCTGCCTCACTTGCATTTTAGGTGCCTATATCTATCATTCTCATCCTCAGAACTCCCACTCAGCAGCTGCCTATTTTGGCAGCACTTGTAGTCTGTCCATAGCCATCCCAGGTTTTTGCATTAAGGATCTGTACAGACGTGAAATTGTACTTCTGAGACTGCTCAGAAGCTGCGTTGGCTGAACAGAGTCAAATGCCTTACCAGCAAGGTTTATTTAAAGGGCAGGTGAAATAAGCACCTGCCTACTGTAACAAAAACTTAGAGCTGGCAAAAAACCTCCAGTGTTCCAGAATGAAATATTTATTATTCATTGGCAACAATTGTTTTCTGTTAATAAAAATAAAAATTTAACTTAAAAAAAAGCTAGCGTGATGAATTTATTTTCCTTCTTATTTTATCAAGGAGTTAGAAGGTTACAAGGAAAGGTCAGGAAAAGCATTTTTGTTTGCTCCAAAAAGTAGAATAAATGGAGAGCTGTCAACAGAAGTCCCCACAGTAATACTCCACATGCCTTTGTGTGATTAAGGCAGTTCTGTGGGCTCGCCTGAAGTGCCAGTCCTTTCAGACAGAGCTGCCCGAGGAGCTGTGGGTGCCTTTAGTGCCATCCTGCACCACAGTTTGAGAAAACAACCAAGTATAGCATGGGATGAGACACAAGGTGGTAGGCTACTAGTTTAGGGATTCATTTGAGAGGAGACAGGATGTTCCCTTTACTAGGATTATTTCTATTTTTTACTTGCATTAGTAGGACAAAATACAAGGCTCTCGGAAGGCTGGAGCACAGTCTTCTCTGTCCAAAATGAGCGCTGTAATCTCTAGCCAGCAGAGTTATTTGTTTGTGTTTTCAGTGAGTCCCTTTCTTCTTCATCCTTTGCTTCCTGCTCACAACTTCCCAAATCTTGAATTCTTTTCTGCATAGTGGTGTGGCTGCAGTGAGAGTATCCCCTTCCTAATCCTTTTCAGAAGCCCTTAGTCCCAGGGGGTGATTGTGTGGGAGGTAGAAGATATGGATTTAATTAAATTTAAAGACAGTGGCCCTTTAAAGTGACCTAGTCAATCCTCATCCTTCATTTCTAGTCTGTTATCCAAGACTCAGGGGTATCACTAGAGTGCGTATTTTAAAAGAAAGCACTGGACAGCGAGTGGAGAATTGCAGATGAAGAGAGCAGTCCCTTGAGGAAAATGGGTGGCAATTGCCATGTGTAGGGCCAGTCATGAGGTCCCACAGAGCAGACCTCAAATATAAAACACTAACTACTTTGTGTCACAAGAGATATGGGTTTGGCCTTCAAGTAGGAGAAAACCCTCTAGGCCCAGAGCTAGTAGTACCATTTGCACTTGCATGTCAGGTAGTGGCTAAAAGGGAGAAGCAAAAGAAAAATGTCATGCAGTTGCTGAGCTTCCCCTTTCACACAGATCTCTCCAGACCTTTCTTTTCTTTAGATATCAGCCTCTTGCTATTCCAGATATGCAATAGACTCTAACAAGTCATTTGATTTGCATTCAGTTTTAAGACATTTGTCTGTGCCTGGAGTCAGTGATGACAAGCTGTTCAGTTTGCATATATGTCTAGGACTAGGAAGTGTTTCTAGCTTTCAGTCACACCTTGTCTGCTCATTCCTCTCTGTGCCCTAAAATTCATGTCATATTGTTGTGATACAACATTAAGAAGCAAAAAATCTGCGTCTTTGTTGTAGGAGGAGAGATATAGATGTCAGAGTTTGGATACTAGTTTGAAGCAACATGGTCTAGTGCTTATACAAAGGTGTCTATATGAGCAGAAGTATGAGCTTACTCTACCTCAAAGCCTCAATAAAGAACTTGCGTTCAATTCTGTCAGGGTGGATCTTTATTTAGATAAGGCCTGATTATTCATAAATGGCCTTTCGGTATAACAGAAGATGCTATCTACAAACTTCAGATCATTATCCATTTTAATTATTATCTATTATCCAAACTTCTTTCCTTGGTCTCCAGACCTGAAGTTCACCTATCAGTATGTTAGTATTCAAAATAAGAAAGTTCTAGTTTGGGATTAAAAATCTCTTTAATTGGAAGCAGTATGTTTATCTGTTGCTAGATTTTTATTTTTTTTTTTTGGTGGGGGACATGGTAGAGTGGATCTTGAGGTTGTTGTTTGAATACTGAGCTATGAAGCGTTTTTCATTGTCTTCAGAGGTAAATCACACGTGGAATAATTTGAAGTCATGAATCACGTTTCTTTGATGTTGCTTTGTGGAGTGTGTAGCAGAACTCAAAAAGCAGGATAGACATTAGAAGATACACATGGTAGACTGAAGATTGAACACAGATTAAGTACAGTCCTTAGGTCATAGGGACCTCCTTTCTTGAGACATTATCTCTTTCCATATGATGTGCAGCCAGAGCCCTCACTAGAGGTCTTGAGGCAAATTTCTCCGTTTATAATATAAAGTAATGGTGTTCAGTATACTTTTAGTAGAGATCTAGAACCTTTTTCTTTTCATTGTATGGTCCTTCCAGATCTGGTTATGTTTCAAAAGCTGTGTATGAAATGTGTCTTTTGTTAAAAATCAGGAAGAATGTAATATTGAATCTCATTTGGGATGAAAAGTCTTCTGATTATTATCTTCTCTTTGTTATTTAAGATTACTGCCTGGCAGAATTTACTTCATACAGAAAATGTTTTGTGCTGGATAATTGCTAATATAAGTATTATCACCAGAGTGGGCAGACCTATATGTTGGGCAGTGCTTTCAATGATGATCAAAGGGAATAAGTCCCAAACTGGTATTTTTATTATAGTGAGCTGCATCCTTAGCCTTTCAAGTCCTAAACCACTGCTTTACATTTCTTGAGGGGAGTAAGTATGTGTATAGGCTGTCATCTGTGTAAGCATAATTTCATGTCCCTAATCTTTAGCTAGATAGCAAAACGCAATATGGTTGCCAACCCATGACTATTACCACTCACATTCAGCACCAAGACCTGTTTTAACAGAAATTACTGACAGTAAAAAGAGGCCCAGACCACTTATGCTTTAAATCATTAACCTATTTACTTAATATTAATCTCGTGTTACCTTTGGCACTTAACTGGTGTGCTGAATGTGCAACACATTTATTGATACTAAAATTATAAAGTTGGTGACAAACAACTTTTAAACATCAAAGCCCCCCAAAAAATTAAGCAGGAGTTAAAATGTCTTGTTATAAAATATGCAACTCTGAAAGCAGTTTATTGTTTATTTTGATTTGCAAAGCCATTCTTCCACATGAGAGGAAACCAGACAATTCAAATCAGTTTTCTAAGCCTTAAAAAGTACAAGCTAGATGGAGACTTGAAAGTTAGTTGCAGTCTTATTTGCCACTGTTTTCTTGCAGCAAGAGAACAAAAGTATGTCTTAATATTATTGCATCTTTACATATCACAAATTTGCCTTCCCACACTTAAAAAGAAGTGCTGGAAAAGAGGGTTATTTTGATCCCTGGGCCAAGTTCTTTAATGCCAAATCGCAGTGTGGAAAGAATGTCTCAGTCCAAGTTATAAATCCTTAAAATGAGCTTTGATGGAAAATCTGGAGTAGTTTCACAGTGGAATCTCCTCAGCTCCATGTGAGAAGCCCTGGTGCTGCTTTGCTAAGGCATGTGCCTGCTCCATCCAGGAATGGTCTGGATGATACCTAGAGTGGCTTATTGCTTGTGAACAGAAAAGGAATCAACAAAGCCAGGAGGTTTTTGTTCTGCAAATTGCTTCCTGTTTTCCAATCAGGTCTGAGAAGTTTTTTTATCTGTTCTTCTGTGTTGTCATGATATCGGTGAGCCCCCAAAAAAAACGGTGCAAACTGAGTTCCTTTTTCCCTTTCCAGAAAACTTACTTTTACTTACTGTGGGTTTTTTTAGTAAAGTGAATGCAGGGCTAGTCATGAGACTTACTCTGGCAGTGACATACAAATTTAAGACTACAGGAAGTCATGTTTAGGGGAATGGAGTGGATCCTCTGGTGCAGAGACACCATCACTACTATCTGGGAAACTCAGAAAAGTAGAAATGCGGCTTTCTTTTTACCCCTCTTCCTTTGGACTGCCACAGGTGCTCCTTCTCAGATCACCTGCTTCTTCCAAGGGAGATGTCTTTGTCCAGGAACTGTCAGAGACAGCTGCGTCTCAAGTTTGGGCAGGCTTGGATGTTCGCATGCATGAGTATATAGGAGAAAGAGGGAGTTTCATATTTCAACTCATTTATTTGTATTCATGAATGCTGGCACTGTACTTCTGGTCAAATTATTTTCTTCACACATCACCACTTTCAAGGCCAAAACACGTCCTTCCCTTATATTAGTCACTACCAGCTTACAGAAGCATCTCCGTGCATGTGTCTCCACGCAGCTTTCTTCCCTCTCCTATATCACTTCTGGGACACACATGCATCAACATTAGCAGGAAGAGTTGCTCTGTAGGGAAAACCAGTTTGGTATTAAGGAATTAGCATCTCTAAGGGATGCATTTTGGGGGTGGTGGGTTGTTTGGATTAGATCTCATTTTGTTGCGTGGACTGAATGCCAGTTAGTGGGTGGAGTGCATTCGGTGTGCTCTTGAAGCTCATGTCTCTGTTTCGTTTCACGTGAAAAGGATCTCTAGGAGAGTACAAGTGATAAGAGACTGCCTTAAGAAAACCACTATTCATCTGAACCAAAATGCTAAGATAGACTCACCTTCTGAATGGTGTCTCTACTTGTAACACATGTGCCCAGAAGGGAATCCTGGCCTTCCTCGCTCTTATAAAATTAAATGAGATATTAGTTGTAATGAATGTTTTATGTGAAAATTGTATTGAATAAAAAGTCCTGTATTTTACTGTACTTTTATTAAATGGATGCTGAAGTGTAATTTAAAATTTATATATATATTTCTCTCTCTAAGAAATAATTCCAGAATTGTACAGGCAAGTATGTGGATTATTTATAACAGAAAGTCTCAAGGTCGTCTGTTTCGGAGGATTGCTGTATGTGGTACTTCCTATTGTCTCCTGTTAATTCAGGAAGCCTGAGGCCAATATTAATGACGGTGGTGATGTTGCTCCCTTACCAAGTATTGCCTCCCGGCAACACAGGTCTGCAGGGAAGCAGCTGTCGGGTTGGCTCCTCTGCAGCTGCAGCATGAAGATCTGGCTCCTTCGCGTGGTACTTTCTTGCTATTGCAGAGGACTGAAGAGTAGCTGCAGTAGGCTTATAAACAAGGGCGATTTGATTAAACTGTAAAGCAAATCGGTAAGATACTTTTCAAGGGATGAACGAGTCCTTTCATTCTATGAAGTGCTGGATTTTTAACTGTGCAATATGCAAATCACTTAGGAAACTTTACACACAAGTGCACACTCAGAGAGGGTTATACTGTTTACCTTTCAGCTGGCTCACATGCATCAAGTCTTGCCTCTGTGCCATTGGTGAATATTGGCCTCAAACACATGCATTCAATTAATTCTGAGTTGGGATTTGGTAAGAAATGGGAAGAAAAAGCACAGTAAGTCAATACAAATGTTACTTGGTTGATTAGATCACAAACTGTCAGTGAAACTTGGAAATAAAAAACAGCCCCCTTAAAGCTTGGTAGATCATCTAAAGCTTGCCAATGATTGTTGAAGAGTATTGTTTCTATTAATTTTCTTAGCTGTGATTAGTGAAGTTTTATTTAATTGCATTTTTATCTGAAAATTACTGAGTAGTGTTGATGGATACATGCTGCTATTTACAAAATAGAATCGTACTATAAGAATTATGACATTTTGTTTAATTGATATGTATCCCTCTAAATGGTTTCTGTTCCTTAACTCGTAATTGTTCTCATTTGCTCAGTGGGATTCAGAAACAGGGTTTGTGGAATGTCATTTAATACTCATTTCATTTTGTTAAATGAAAAGCGTTGGCTTCCATCTTGCTTATAAATTAAGTCATTCTAGTTTCATTTTCTAGCCATATATTTTTAATTGCATAAATATTTTTCCTTCTCATGTAATTTGCTTAATGTTACAAAAAAATGCCACCCCCAGACCTCAGCTTTACTTCATAGCAAAAGAGTCACAGTGTGTTTTCTGTAGTCAGTTAAATCCAAACATAAATTGGATGCTTGATCTGTCTCTTACAGCAGTCGAAATGTGAGCCATTGTTTTCAAAGTTAGGCCCTTTTCCTTGCTAAGTGGAGGGCTGAAACTAATGAATTATTCTTTTGCAACCCAGAGAAATAACTTTCAATATGAAAATATTTAAAAGGTCAGATCTTGCCTTCCAATTAAATTTTCCTTAGTGTAGCAGTGGTTGGAATGAGAAAGGTGTCTCATTGCAATCTGATGTCCTCACTCTATTTTAGTGCGAGTCAATGTGTTGCCCAGCTTCTCTTTATAAATACAAACTGCTTCAGCAACACTCCCAACATGTTTTTTGCTACCCACAACCTATTAGCCAAGAATAGCTACGTTGAAATAGACTTGTGGTCATGCCCTCTCCTCTGGCAAATTCTCTTCATCAGGGACTCTGGGACTGTTATGTAGGCTCTGAGGGGTATTCAACATCCAAGGTAGGCCACACACTGGGAAATAGCCCAGGAAATAGATATACAGCCCTTACAGCCCATTTTGTAGCATACTGGAGAACAACACAAAAAGTCATCAATCTCTTCTACAAGGTGGAGGGTAGGGAGATGCTGCAGAGGGACCTGGACAGGCTTGATTGATGGGCTGAGNGGTGGAGTCGCCATCCCTGGAGGTGTTTAAGGAAAGATTGGCTGTGGCACTTAGTGACATGGTCTAGCTAGGTGTTGTGGTGTTGGGTCATAGGCTGGACTGGATGATCTCAGAGGTCTATTCCAGCCTCAGTAATTCTGTGATTCTGTGAAAAAATGTTTATGGGTGAAAAGCTCTAAATGCTATCAACTATTAGTTGTCTCCTATGGCAACATTTTGAGCAGAGTAAATACATTACAGTAGAAAGTCACATAGCCCTTTTATTAACAGTGCCATATTTCCCCTTTGGCCGACTGTTAAAATTCTAGTGTTAGGGCTTTTTAATAGTTTCATTTGCCTTTATTCCAATCTTTTTTTTAAAGAAAAAAAAAATAATTATGGAATGCATTGATATAATCCAAACACAGAATAAAAGACAGAATCCTGCTTTGTTAAAAAGTAGTACTGTATATTGCTGTGAACCGTAGCAGCCCACGTATACTGCTAGCAACATCTTTTGTAATAGGTAACTTTTCCTTCCATTTCTTCCAACTCTTGTTTTATGGGACAAGCAATGAGAACTGGATACTATCTGTTTGTTCCTACATATCTAGGAAGGAAACTTTTTCACATAGTGGACAAATATTTAAATATTTTTCAAATATAACCTATCCTCCTAAATGGCATGGAAATCTGTCACGAGGTCTTAGCATAACTCAGTTGGCAGCAACTGTTCTTTCTAAGCAGCAACACTGGCACATAAGGGAGCGTCAGAGGCATACTCTAAGTATGGAAAGCTGTCTTCTCGATAGCAACAGAGACCGTTTTCAGATCTGAAACTCTATAATCTGTAGCAGACAAACAAAAATATGCAGAAGGATCCTGATTCTTGGAATATGTTTTTTTCCCACCAGGCCTATTTATAAAACTGCCTGATAAAGAAGCATATAGAAGAAATGATTGCAACTCAGAATATCTGTGTTGTATTCCCAGCTCTGATTGCCCTTGAGTGTGCAACATTAATAAAAATCTAAAAAAAAAAAAAAATACACAGAGAAAGCCTTTGTACCTCAATTTCCCCACATCCACAGAAATAATAAATAATATGGGTGATCTCATTTGTGTCTGGAAAGCCTGTTGAGCTGATTTAGTGGAAGACACTAACAAAGCGTCATGCATTAATATAGCATTAGGCTGACTGTACTTCTGAAATACATCTGACATTTCCCAGTTGGCATTGATTGTGGGTGGTAACATTTCTGCATTAATTTTAAAGAAGATGCATTGTAGCACTGCCTGATGTGTAACTGCACAGTCTATGATTAAAGCGTTTTCAAAGAAAGGCAGTAACCTGTAAGATCCTCTCTCTTTTTCACTTCATTAAACTACTGCATTACAAAGTGTATGGTTTCATTACAGATCCTGCCAAGCAGCTTCTGCTGTGCTCCTTATAACAATCTGTGAAGTATCGAGGTGAAGTTCATAACTATATTTGGGTTTCAGAGTTTATTTCTGCTACTCTCTTGAAGGTTAGCATGACAAGCAATTGAGGAATGCTGGGGGAAACCATCGTTAACACGCCTCAGCTTGGATTGCCCCACTGAATGTTATTTCGAGTTGCAGGCGGTTAAATCACCAGGCACCGGTACAGGGCTTGGACCACACAGGCACAGGATCGGGCCTGTTCCGTAAATGCGTTGCTGAGAGGGGTCCTCCACGTCGCAGATAACAGAGGCTCTCTCTTACACTGTCAGTGGCTGGAGCCTAGGTTTGAGGTCGAATACTCCCCACTCATCCGTGCCTGTGAAGCAAGGTGGTAAGGGAGGAAGCTTGGAGAGGAAATGAGTAAGTAGCAGCGTGGCCCAGTGTGTAGCTGTCAGGCAGGGTTACTGGAGCAAGCAGCGGAGCAGGGAGGAACTGTTGCAACGCCTAACTCTCGTGTGTGTGTTCTTTTCTGAAACAGCCTCATCATAGAAAAATCTAAGATAAGAAGGTTTTTGGGAAACATTACTACACAATTAGCGTGAGACAGAATGATCTATTGCCAGTTTGGAAAAGAGGGGGAGCGTGCTCAACTCCTCCTTAGAGGTGCTCGGCACCCAGTGAAAGGGAAGCACCCATAAAAAGCAGACTGTTGCATGGTTATGATTTTTTTTATCTTCTGTTCTGTGTAACTTTTCTATGCTTTGTGAACTTAGTATTATCAACGACAGTGCACACTGGAGCTTTATGTTTTCCCGAGGAGTTAAAGATAAAATTTCAGAGTTACATTGATGCTTAAAAACTGTGGAGGGTGCATTCTCTATTTCTCGTAATATTGGCATTGAAGAATTTCATGTAAAAAGCATATAGCGGCATGTATACATGCTTAAAATTTCATGTGTCTATCTACATGTTTTTAATATTTTACATCTGACTCCTGAGCAGTTGGGTCGCTGGAAGAATGAGATAAATGAGAAGGGCATCCTATGGGGAAGGAGGGAAACAGAAGCAAGTAGTGATCCCTACAGAAAGACAAGAAAATTAAATGTGACACTCCACTGCCAAGTGGGTGTTGGTTTGCTATATTTTTTCCATCAACAACTCTGCCTTTTTGATTTTTTTTAGAATATTTCGGAAGTGAAAAACTCCTCTTTTATCACTGCCTCCTCCCAGTATTTTTTTTTCTGCCATTACGTGACTATCAAAATACTGACCATCAATAAAGTTTTGGTATGGTGTGAATTATCAGCCTTTGTTCTAAAAACACAATTGGCACTCTTTATGCTTGTCACTTTTAAATTAATGAGAAAATAAGATTATGAAGGGGTTGGATAGGTGGGTGAAGTCCATTCTTTCAATACTAGATACTTGCAAAGGTGCTGCTAGAATGAAATTTCCCTGGCTGCGTAGTGAGAGGATACTTCAAATTGTAGTCAAAATTAGGATTGGTACATTAGATTATGTGTGGGTGTGACAAATGAAAAAAGAAATTCTTGGTAAAGTATTTTTATTTGTAATGTGAAACTTACCTAAAATAATATTAGTAGGTATTAAATTCTGTATGTTCCAGTGGATCAGTTTCATTGGAATACAGAAAATAGTTCTGCTTATAGTAGTAGCTCAGAGAATATTTCTGAGACATTGCTTTAGAAGAATGACTGAAGTTGAAATACTAGTAGCAGGGAATACATGATGCTATGGATGTGGTATGCATCTTTTATCATCATGATTTCATATTGTTCTATGTTCATGCAATCTTTAGAGACTCTACATTAACATTCATTATATATGGTTATACAGTTGAAAAACACGGTCTTAGCTATTTTAGAAAAAAAATCAGCACATTTTAATGGAGTCTTTCATGTCACTCACCTGTAATAGCACAAAAATGTGTCAGGAAAGCTATGGCAAACCAGATGCTGATCTACCTTCTGGAATATGGGAAGAAATAGGGTAGACCAAGCAAGTTACAATTCTCGGTCTCTTTTTCTCCCTCTTAAAGATAGAGAAAATCTGTGACAAAGGTACTCAAATAGTGAAGGAATCCTTAGCACGTGAACCTGGACTGGGCGGTGGTACTTTTACTGCGTGGAAAGTGGATGTTGGTTCTCTGGGTATGATCTATACCGGGAATTGCATCCATTTTCCCGCCCTGGTTCTGCCACAGATTTCCTTGGTGAACTAAGCAAGTAGTTCATGGCCTTGGCCTCTGTTTTTCTGTTCACAAAATGGGATTCTGACCCCTTCCTCCCAAGGGTCTGTGAGGTTAAATAAAAGGATGTTTATAAAGTGAGCTCATATTGTTTTCATGGAAGAGGTGCAGTTTCAACATTTTCAAACAATATTCTCCGCAGAGAAATAAGCTTAGATATTATATTTACTTACACAGGGATGGTTTCTCTCAGTGGTTACATCCCACGGTAGTGGGAAGTTGGACACCCCACAAAAGTGAGCCAGCATTGGCTGCCAAGGGCCACGGATACCCTCCAGCTCTGTGACACTCCCCCTGCACCAAGCTCCGCTAGTCTGAGCTGCTCTGTGTGCTGGGACACCCCAGGATAGTGTGAGCAACTCTTGGCGTGCACTCTTTCTTTGGTACCTAGGAGAAGGTGTCTGTTCCTCTTATCTCATCCTAAATGACCCTGGTTGTTCTTATGTGCACACTGTAGGTGTTACCAAAAGCCCTCTCTGGGTACGTATATGCTTTCTGTCTCTTCACCTTCTCTCTTTAACTCCCAGCCTCCCTTGTTTTGGAGGGTGTAGTTCAGCTGGTCCCTTTCAACCTTTTGTTGATAAGTGCCATTTTTATGCCGCCTGTTGCTAAGTGTTTGGTGCTACTCAGTCTCACCCTTCCCTCCTCCTCTTTTTTTTTTTTTTTTTTTTTTTTTTTTTTGTTGGCGGGGAAAGGACCCAGCATATTTCCAGAATACATACTGTAATTCCAGCAATGAGACTACTGTACATCTGGCGCTCTCAGTCTCCTCCGTGCACATTACAGCGCGCGCAACTGGAGGCGACAGGACAAACGACCTGTCCCTGCACGGCAGGACATAGCGATTCCTGCAGAAAGTGTCACAGCAGGATCGCCAGGCGTGAGACCACTGGCGACAAGCCGATGAACTCTTACCAAAAGACAGGCGCATGGCTCTGCTGTCACTTTCTCTTAGGCAGCCCTAGAGTGTGACAGTCTGGGGGAGGGGAGGGGTGGGAGGGCGAGCGTAGAGGTAGAGACACGGTGGGAGGTGGAATTGTGGTAGATGTGACTGATTTACGACAGGAGTTTCCTTTATAGTCATAAGGGGAATTTTGCTTGGTCACAGCAAGTTTGAACTCTCATGAAACAGCCTGAATCATTTGAAGTTAAAATAAAGCAGAAAATGGCAGGGGGAGGGGCCATTTAAAAAAAAAAAAAAGGCGCAAAAAAGCAGAACATTAAAATTGTTTCCTTTGGTGCTGACTTCTTAAATGGGAATGTGATCCAGAATAGCTCTGGTGTGCAAGCCAACATTTGTTTTAAGAATTTTTATTGTCTTCTTTTCTCTCTTCCCCTTCTCCCCCTTGCACTCCGCCTCTGCTCTGCAGATTTACACTGACTGGGCTAACCACTACCTAGCAAAATCTGGCCACAAGCGGTTGATCAAGGATTTGCAACAGGACATTGCAGATGGAGTTCTGCTAGCAGAAATCATCCAGATCATCGGTAAGACCAGAGCTGAGAGAAGCACTGCGAGCTGGCTCCTTGCATGGGGGAATATATAATTCAAGTTGAATGTATTTAACAATAAGATGAACCCTGAATAATACAATTTGACTGGGTCCATATGTCTCTGATATTTGTGTGGTTCGTCCTTGTCTTAATTAAAAAATATGTTTATGTGAGCATGTTTGGAAGTGGCTGTTTAACCATACTTTAAATGGCCAGAACTGTATCTTACACACTTTGAATTGTCAGAAATGAATGCTCTATTAAACCATATGTCTCCCATGTGTGCATTTTGTTAGTTGGAGTGGCTCATACTTTCTGGGATGCCTTGAAACTGTATCCTGACCCTGCAAAGACAATTGTGGAAGATTTCATGTCAGCAGTTATTTTGCAGGGGCTGAAGAATTAGCAGCGACCTCCTTCGCACTTCCCCCTTTGCATGATTTGGCATGTGGAAGCAACTGCTGCTAACAAGAGTGTTGTTACTGTACAACTGAGCTTTACTTAGAAAGGAGCTCTGTGTCAACAAAACCCTGTGCACTTTATTGCTGTGTCCTTTCTGCTCTACTTCTGGTTTTTTTTGTTTTGTTTTGTTTTGGATTTTTAGGACTTTTTTTTTTTTTTTTTTTTTTGGCCAGGGGGTGTAAAGGAAAGTTTTATCTCATTGTTTACTTCTGCTTTTCTCCTCACTGTTTCTGTTTAGCAAATGAAAAGGTTGAAGATATCAATGGCTGTCCCCGGAGCCAGTCTCAAATGGTAAGAATAAAATACATTTTCATTCTGTGTTGGCACTTCTGCACTTTCATAAAATGCTTTTTAATCACAATCTTTTTAAACTGTGAATATTCTGTTCCATGTTTACCATAAAGTCTTAACTCTCATATAATGTTCCTGGTATTTTTTTTTTCCCACATGTGCTCAGTGTTTGTCACTTTGTTTCTGTGCTTGCTAACTTTGGGTCCTGAGGTAATACGGAAGCAAAACTTCATCACTTCTAATTAACCCAAAACTGCCTTAGCAGACTAATTTTTCTGATGATCTAGATAATTTCATTTAACTTCATTTTTAAGGGTACTAAATCCAAGAAGAAATTTTTAAATGGAGACTTTATGTCTGGAAAACTGGTTTGATGAACAAGACTTGCCAAATTATTTTTGAATATAAATAGCCTTTTGGATTGTCCACTGTGAAGTCCAGTTAGAAGAACTGACTCCAAGACATTCAGAAATAGCACTTTAGTCATATAGCTCTCTGAGCTATAGCTGGCAGCTGCTTACAGACATCTTAATACTTTGAGTCAAGAAGCATTTTGTGACTGTGATTCATATGGAGTCTTATTAATCTTTTACTGGTTTTATGGCTAGTCAACTACATTAATAAGATAAAGCCTCCTTAGAAGGCTGTGAAACAAAATCTGAGCCCCAGTAATATCACCATGAGTTTACTGAATCATTTGCAGTTCGATTCATGCTCTCCTATGCTGAGGACTTCGCCTTTCTGTTCACATCCAACTAGTACGTGAATAAGGTGCGTGATTATGTAGCTGGCAAGGATTTCAGAGTATAATGATTTGGATGAGCTTCCATAATAGCGAACTGCTGAAGGTAGGGTCAAAAATGGAAATGGAGTTGTGTTTATTCAGTGCATGTTTTAAAGAGGAAAGATATTTGCAGCTTTTTCTGCAAAGCTGCTAAAGGAAAAATTTTGAGTACTAGTGAAATAAATAATTGGGTCTTTTGGTTCTTACTTTTCAAAAAGTGTGGAGGTTTAGAGTAAGTTTTTTCTCTGCCATTGAGGCTTTTTGAAACAGTCCATAGAAAGAATATATGCAATTTCCTTAATAATAGTTATTATTTTAATTACTCATATTACAGCAGCACCTAGTGGCTCCGGCTGAGAACGTTGGGAACTCCAGCGTGGAACTCTAAAATTACACACACAGATCGAGAGATAATCACTCTCTGCTTTAATCACATTAAAATCTGCCGTTCCAGACAGACAAGACAAACAAGAAGAGACAAAAGCACAGAAAAATGATATGATTTCCTGAGGTTATAAGTGGTTTGTGACCATCTAGGATTGCTTAGGGACCCACCACTGATGTCTGTCGAGCTTCATTTCCATGAGAGAAAGCCAAGTTGCGAAGAGAACTATTCAGTCTAGCAATGTTTTCATCTCCAAAGTGACATTTGTGTACATTCCCTGTTGATAGGTAAATCTCGATGTGACACAGGGATTCTGGATTTCATCTCTAGCTCCACTGCAGTTATGGGGAAGCATGGTCAATGTATCCATGGTGCCAGAGCATTACCTATGACAATTTCTTTCTGTCCATCTTCCTCCTCTCATAAACACATCTCTCAGATCAGCCAGACCAAAGCCTGTGTCTCAGGTGCTCTGGGTCCAAAACCAGGTGCTTTGTATGCTCTTATACATAGTCATACATTACTGTTTGTGCAGTGCTAAGGTGTCAAGTTTAGCCACTGTAACTTGATAGTGATTCAGTATATTTTTTCATCCTTCTTTGGTTTAGTCTCTTTACTGTACTGTTTTATCTCTACAATCTGATCAGATTATTTTCCTGCCTTTTGGCACACCAATTTTATAGTGCTGATTTGTTCAACTGAGCTAGGAAATTTAAAACATGCTGAAGTTAAAGTGATTCAAACTTGTCAGCTTTCCTCTCAAAGCATCTCAGAGACCCCAGGTTTTGAGTTTGACCTCCATTTGTTTCCCTTGGTTTGTGCACTGGTTTAGCCTGACTGAAAGCACCATCTTAATGCATCTTCAGGTAATTTCTCTTGGTAGCGCTCTATTTGGTTAGCCCATTCATTTAATGATAGACCAGTTCTCTTCTTACAGCAGCAGACTCTTGGGTGTTTGTAAAGTACAGGAAAAAAAATGTAACAGCGGTGAAGCTAGTTTACATTCTTGACATATGCCAGTATGTAGCAGTATGCTCTGTCAGGATTTGCCAGAACATGAGCCATCAAACCAGCAATAGTCATGATACTCCTGTTGCAGTTTTATTAGCCCTTCATTCACCAGTTTTGTTTTAACATTTTTAATTACTAAACCTCGAGAATCTCACCGCCCTTTTCTTTCACATATGTTTTCATGATCCTTGCTCTCATAACTTGCAATTACAGAGACGTGTTTTCTGTATTCATCTGCCATTTGATACCCTCCCCAGGAGGTGATGTCTAAGACATTTTATTAGCTTCTAAGAAACTAGAAAGCACTGACAAAGATTGTCTGCTGCTGGAAACACTTGATATCCCCTGTAGATGATATAGATATCAGTTCATAATTAGTAACTACCAGTATTCCCATACTCTGTTCCACTCACCATTTGGTTTTCCTCTTGCCAATACCTTCATCTTTCAAGTGATTTTTATGGCAATTCAATACAGCTGGTACCTTAATTGGTAAACACTTTTAAATGTTTATTTTAAATATGCATCAAATGCTTCTTGTATAGTTTTCTTTTAGTTAGGTCTATTACAATGTCTTGCACTCTATGCTCAGCTTGGCAGCTATATATAAAGCAATTGCAGGCAAGTATAACTGGCTTCACAGGTCCAATTTCATAAAAAATAAAACCTGTGAACCTCAGAACCATCCAGTGTCTGCATAGTTAGCTTTACCAGGATCCTTGTCGCCATCTCACAGATTTGTGCTCGCACGTTTGATGTTGTACATAGAACTAGAGAACTTGGGATGTAATGGGGAATGTAATGGGGAATAACTTATTTCATATTCAAATCTCAGAAACTTTAATAAATGAGACTTGCAAGAGAATTAGCAAGACTTGCTTGTTTGCTGGGTAAATCTACTGTGGTAAAAAGATACTAGTATTTCTTACGAATGGTTTTAATAAAGATAATAGGGTTTTAAAACTCTGTATTACAACACACTGTCTACAGTGTCATATAGAGTCTTCTGCTTGTCTTGCTTTTTTTCTTTACAGCTATTCATTCAAGGAGGAATATGGCATTTCAGCTTTTTTTTGCATTGAATCTTCCAATTCTTTCAACGTGAAATAGTACCACATTAATTTCTGTCTTTTCCTTACATGAATTATTCCATAAGTCTATCGATTAAGGAAACCCCAAATTATCTTTATTGAGAAAGTAATGGTCTTTCAAGGGTTTACCTTTTGATTCAACCAAGAGCTAATTCCTTTCTGCTTCTCTAAAAGCAGTTTATTTCTTTAATTTCTGTTGTAAGTTCCCTTATCATTCAAATGAGCAGGATAGTGTCCTGGATAGAAAGTATGTTACGGAGCTTTTTTTCTAGTGGTCCGAAGAGAAATAATTCAGACTTTTTTACTTCCTGAGCATATTAAAAATGTACTAGAAATCTCAAGGGTTTTGTTTCTAAACAAATCATATCAAACATGTAGTAAGCATACATAATATTGAATGTAATCCATCCTGAGATTGTCAGAGAAAATACAAAAGAATTAAAAAGTATTGGACTGAAAATTTTTTATGGCAACATCTACAGTATTGTCCCTAGAGAATTTTGTAAAACTAATGTTTTTACTTTTCCCTCATGCAGTTTGCAGTGCTTTCAGCTGCATAAATAGTAAGGTAAATTCAAAGTTGCCAGAAATGTTTACTATATTGCTTTTCAAGTTTATTTTTCCTGCAAAGATTAATGTCTTATTAGCTGTTTTTTTCTTCCTTAGAGTTAACTCTTGCTACTTCCCATGAGAACTGTCTACGCCAGTACACATCTATGTACAAAATCGTCCTTAACTGTAGTTGGTAGCAGGGTTTTTCTCATCATTATTAAACGGCTGTGGAGACCCTTCTTATTAAAAGGCTCCTAATGTAGTCATATGCATTTAGTGAAGGCTATTTTTCATTTTATCAATCTTATCTTTGGCACAGTTTTCTACTAGTTTATATAACCACAGGTATACTTCAAAGGTAATTTTTATGGTTTAGACTACAGACATGCTGCAGTCCAACAGAGGGAGCTGAGTTCAATAAAAATGCAGGTCTTGCTTACCACATCCTGGAAATCAGGGAGTTGGAGAAGGTGTTGGAGCTGTAGCACATTGCCAAATGGATATGAACATATAGTAAAAGGCTGCAGTTATCAGCAGGGTACACTGATGTGAAACAATTTGAGGACTGGGAGGCCTGAAAATGTCATCCCTACATTCACTGTCAGGTGGCCCCACATCTGAGCTCTTTCACAGTGTGAAATGGTCTAAGAATCTGGCTTTGCTGGTGAAATTGTTCAGAAGATTGGCTCCAGGTGAGCCTTCTGCACAAGAGTGACATGTTGAAATATACACGAAAGTTTGGCTGCATGTAGAATCATAGAATCACAGAATGTTAGGGGTTGAAAGGGACCTCAAAAGATCATCTAGTCCAACCCCCCTGCCAGAGCAGAATCACCTAGAGTAGATAACACAGGAATGCATGCAGGCAGGTTTTGAACGTCTCCAGAAATACGATCCCTTACAACTGGAAATTCAGTCTATGAATTTTGAAAACTAATTTCAGCTCCTTTCATGTGCAGGCCAGTTTCTTCCCACAGCGTTACCTGTATGACCCCCTTTTCTTTAAATTCAGACTGTCACCCCATGACCATCAGTGGACCTTTACAGATTTCACAACTGGCTGTTATGAAAGTTTTGTAAAACTGCAAGGGAATAAGAGATGCTGGTTTTGTCAGCCATGCAGGTTTGGTGTGCTTAAATGAATGGGATACAAGACAGTATTCTCATTAATGTGCTTCCATGGTGCATGTTTACATACTTAGTTTTCAGATTATTAGGTGAAGAGGCTGAAGTGTAGATTGCTCAGTTCTGGGGAAGATGCAGTTTGCGTAAGAGATAGGACGAGGTCTGAGAAAACAGCCTTAGCCGATAGAAATAAGTTTAAAAATGTAGTCAAAGGAAAGGCTTCTCACAATATGGGCAGGACAGAGTCATAAACTCATTTCCCTGTCCTCTGTGGTAGGTAAGGGGTATTTAGGATTTGATACTGAAGTAGCCTTAAGAAGGAAAAAATGAAAGTACTGTTTAAAAGTATTGAAAGTTCACAGCATGATATCTGGAGAAGTGATCTAAATAAAGCTAGATTAAAAAAAAAAAGTAGTAATTAAAATTTTAGATCCTGTGAGATGTTTCCTGTGTTTATAGAGAGGAAAGCTCATATTTTAACCGCTTTCCATACCAAGAATCTGCGAGACATAGTCATAGCTTGTGTGTGGGTGTTTCGGGGACAACAGACTTGAATATGCCCAGGTGTTACGTAAAGACTGCGCGGAGAGGATCAGAGGAAGATTAAGAGTTTGGCTCATGTTGGCAACTTGTTAGAAAGATAGTTTAAATTTTTATCAGAGTATTCAGATCTGGAACAGAGAAAGAGACAAGATTCTCCTTCCAGTGACAACATACTTGTTTTCTAGATTATTGTAAACCATATCGTTGACTATTTGACATGCCTACATCAAGAATACATACTTATTTTTATTTACAGAGAAGTTTTCAATGTACAGCATCAAAATCAGCACATAGGGGTCTCTGCTTTTTGTATACAATGTGTGTACAGCCATGAGAAGGCTGGTAAGCATGATTTCTTCTCCACTCTGTCAACTTCCTCACAATACAGATTGAATGCCATATCTTTTCTTCTTGTGTACACTTAGCCTGGAAATTGCCAGTATCATCTTAAAATTCCTCTCTGCTCTGTAAGTCTTCCTCTCTGCCAGGTGCATTATAAAGGACCTGGTCACACTGGAGATGAGAAGTCATGTTTGTGGTACACCAAGAACTTTCTCTTATCAGCTTCCTCAGGTAAAGTAGAAGAGCTCCACTTGGAAACCTGGTTAACTTTTGGAGCAGACCCTGATCTGCCTTAATTAAAAGTCTACGCTTGAATTTCTGTTCCCATTGATGGAGATGGAGTTTGGACTACAAAACAGATCAAAGGGCTCCAAGTTGCTCTTGATAACTGCCCAGGTTGTCCATACCTTCATACAGCCTTATTTATCACTTAATTCTGCATTTCTGAATCCAGCTCTTGTGGTTTGACAGAATAAAGCCTCATGAAATTATTTTTATTTGAAATTGTGGGTAAAATACCCATTGGAGCCACACCGATGACAAATATTCTTATGACAGTCTGTTGTCTTCTGCCTTGCAACAGTGGCAGCTCTGGACTGAAGCAGGCAAGGCTGATAGATACAGCTCCATTATGAAGGGATGCTTATCTATGCAAAAATGGCACTCTTGAGCATAATACATGTGCAGATGTCCCATTCTCTGAGGGTAGTTTCAATTAGATTCGTACAAGTTTTTACTTAACTAGCTATGCTTCCTGAGATTCCTCAGTAGATAGGTGATTTACATTCACTTGTACCCATATTGGGGTTTCCAGTAAAGCGCCCAAGACTGTCATAGCCAGGAGCATGTCTTAGCTATGCTCCTAAAGATGTTTTCTTCGACAAGTCCCCTCATTTCCTAGGTGGGTTCAAAGTGTGATCTTCCCTTTGAGAATGAACCCCATTCCCATACCCTTCCCTCAGTGACTGTCCTCAGTTGTTCCAGTGAAGAGTTTCTTGAATGTTTGACACATTTGCAATTCACTGTACAGTGTACAATGTGCAAGATGATTTCAGAGCATTTACAATTAGTTTCACATTCACTCAAGGATCAAGCTCACTATCTCATTAAGGACTCCTCCATTTCCTTGATTGATGACGGGAATGTAACTACAAAGATACATTTTCATTTATCTCTGCTCCAGGTTTATAGAGCCCTAAAGCTTATTCCTGCAGTCCTGTGGCATATGATTCATATGTCATGTCCTGGAGCTTGAAGTAGTAAGAAATGATTATCAAGCCTTCTACACATGTATTGATGTCACCACCTGGAAATAATGGGGATGAGAACAGTAATCTCTATGAGGTTCTTTTCCATATGTGAGGAAGTGGCCACTCTGTTGAACCACTGTACTGAGCATCAGGTTATACCTGACTGCCTTTAATTTGCTCAGGACACTGAATGTTTCGGAGAGTTAAAGAAGCCCTTTCAGACTCTAAAATCATAAATAGTCAGTGCAGGACAAAATTTTAGAAGCTGACCTTCAGGACTGGTCTCTCCCTCTTTGTTTTAGACATAAACTTTTGTATGCCTTCTAGGGGGCCCATGGGTTTTCTGTGTAATCCAGTATGCCACAGAATTTTAAAATTCTCTAACAGCAATGCATGTAGGTATATGTACAGTGTAAATATACAAATAGACAATGCAAATTGAGGAAAAGTTAAAGGAAGTAACATCTCCATCTGCAGAAATTGAAGTTTAGTTTTTTGTTTGCAGTTTAAATTAACTCGACATAAAGACTAGAGTAAAAATGAAAATGAGAGCATCAAAAATAGAGGTGTGTGGCACCCTAAAAAAAAACAAAAACATAGAGGGAATCATGAGTGTCCATCTGAGGATATGTTATGGGAATTGTGACAATATGACTGGAGGGAATAAAAGAGGATAGAATTTCTGTAAGGGTAAAGTTAAAGATGTTAATATTAAATATGATGGATATTCAAGGATGAGGGTGTTGGAATTCCGGTTCCAAGTTTTGCTGAAAAGAGATTATTGATGTTATTAACATAGCCAGTTTGAGTAAGATGAGAGGCAAATTGGTTTCACATGGAACTGGCAGAGGAGGAATTCCAACCGCTTTTGTGAACAAATTCTAAATTTTCTAAAAACTCTAGAAATGGAATTAAAAATATAGATAGGGTGAGATCTGAACAGACAAGCAGAGTAGCAGTTGCTTTTTTATGGAAGATTAAACCTGTTTTAATTGTGAGGGAAAGAGGAAGCTAAGGAAAGAATGGGAGATCTAGTAGAGCGTAAAGGCTGGGAAACCATCAAGTATCAATTGCCTAATAATGTTACAGGCTTGGAAAGGAAGGGCAGGAAAAGGCAAACAAATCATCACTTTTTTTGATATGATTTGATTCTGGTTTGGCTTTGTTAGATCTCTCTCTTCTGTACAGAAAAAGCAATTCCCTTTGCATCCAGAGAAGATCTGAGAACATTAAAAGAACCACAGGATTTATGACAATCCCTCTTCATAGAACAGCTCAGAGTTGCATCAGGCAGTGAGATGCATATTCCCCTGAGTCACTCACATTTGACTGTCTGAAGTCATAAAAGAAAATGCCACAAGAACACATCCTGGGTATTATTTTACTAGACTGGAAGAAGTACATTATTCATTAAATATGAATTGCGTGTAGTTATTAGCCTTTTTGTTTAGGCTTACAAATTCCTTGTCCTATTTATTAATACATGGAATCACATGAGAATAACTCATCTAGATGTTAATGAAATAATCATGTCATGAGAAGTACTTACAATGTACTTACAATGCAAGAAGTACTTGCAATGATATCGGTCTCCAGGAAATCTACAGAGAAGTTAGGCTAGGGTTGGGTTTGCGTGGTTAGGTTTGCTTGGTTAGGGCTGGGATTAGGGTTATGCACATTTTGCTTCTGTACACCATGATCACTGAACACAAAGAGTTGTTGTTTGAAGAGATGCAGTTGACAGTGTCCCAGTGTCCCCATTCCCCTCCCCCCATCTATAGTCAGCTTTCTATGTTCTTCAATTTTTCTTTTCTCTTTTCTCTTCTTTTTTTTCTTTTCTCTTTTCTTTTCTTTTCTT